>CM071935.1:74796315-75352815 GCA_016081115.2 Rehmannia glutinosa
ATGCCCAATAGAAAATTTCAATAAAATCATGGCAAAAGTATCAAACAACATCATATATCAACCCTAATCCATAATCCTCAAGAAATTTGACATAAAAAGTGCAATTCATACCTTAAACGAGAATTTGAAGAGAGTTGGATTTTGAAACCCTAGGTGTTTTCTACCCCAAATCCTTTGAAGTTTAAGCAATTTCACAAGTGAAATTGTGTTTAGAGAGTGTGATGTGAGTAGTGGTGATATTATAAGAGAATTTTCGAAAAATTGTGGAGGGGCCTCAAGTTCTGGTTGTGTTTTCAGGCGAGGGATGGTGAAGTTTTGTGAAAAAATCACCCTCCGCCCGATTTATTACTGCCCCAGCGGATGGAGCATGGGCCGTGCCCCCTTGGCATGGGCGGCCCGTGATAGGAGTCGAACAATCGAGCCCAATATCTCGGGAAGAGCACGGGCTGTGCCAACGGCACGGTCGGCCGCTGCAAGGGGCCGAACAAAATACTCTTCAAGGTGCGGTATAGCACGGGCCGTGCGCCAGTGCACGGGCTGCCTGTGCTAGGTGCCGTACTTTATTTTCAAATTTTCATTTATTTTTTTTAATTTTTTTTGAAAAATAGGGAAACTTCTAACCCATGAAAGCAATTAAATCCTAACTTGGAAAAGAAAAAACAAACCAAGAAAACATGGGAAGAAATAAAACATCAAAACCATTGGCCGCTTCCCAACAAGCGCTAAATTTAACGTCTAAGCTTGACGCCTGCTTAGCGGTCATGGCTCAAAGCAAAGTGAGGTGTGTCACTTCTTCCTTTTGATCCCGACAAGTAATGCTTGATCCTCCTGGCCATTTACCATGAATGTCTCTCCATCTCGCTCACCAATTCCACTATGCCTGGGAGGATTTAACATCTTCTTTATTACAAATGGCCCCACCATCTGACTTAAGTTTTCCGGAAAGAGTTTAAGACGCGAGTTAAAACAATAAGACCTGTTCACCCGTAAAAACTCTCTCTTCTTTATCATTCGATCGTGCCATCTTTTGCCCGCTTCCTTGTAAATCCAGGAGTTTTATAAGTTTCATCCCTAAATTCCTACATCTTGTTTAAGTGCAAGAGTTTTTCGCCCGCCGCTTGAAGTCAAAATTTAACTCCTTCACATCCCAAAATGCCTTATGCTCCAATTCGACGGGTAAGTGACATGATTTTCGAATACTAATCGATATGGAGATGTGCCCAGGCATGCCTTCAGATACATCCGATATGCCCATAATGATTCATCTAGCTTCATGGCCCAATCTTTCCGACTTTATATTTACCGTCTTCTCCAAAATCTTTAATCTCGCGATTGACTACCTCGCTTCGCCCGCTTGCTTTCTGGGCGGATGGTATGCTAATGACACTTGTGCTTGACCCCCATATTTCGCAAAGAGAGTGCTCATCAATTTATTCTGAAAGTGTGACCGCCGCTAATCAAAGCTCTCGGGGTTCCAAACCAAGTGAATATATTTTTCTTTAAGAATTTGAGCACTACTCACGCATCATTAGTCTGTGTCGGAATTGCCTCAACCCATCGAGATACGTACTCTACTGCAAGTAGAATGTATTGATAACCCGACTTAAGATGGGAAGGGGCCCATGAAGTCGATCCCCCCACATCAAAGAGTTCAACCTCTATAACATTGGTCATGGGCATCTCATGTCGTCTCGAGATGTTCCCCATCCGTTGGCACCTATAACACTACTGTACAAATAGGTAGCAATCATTAGATAACATAGGCCAAAGTATAATCCACTTTGCAATACCTTAGCCGCCATACGAGTCGGACCAAAGTGGCCCCCGGAAGGTGAAGAATGGCACTGTTGTAGAACTCTCTTCCACTCTTCTTGAGGCACACATCGCCGAATGATAGTGTCAGCGCACCTCTTAAAGAGCAAAGGGTCATCCCACATATAAAACTTGACATCATGGAGGAATTTCTTTTTTGATATGATGATAAACCGAGGCAAGACCTGCAACCAAATAGTTAACAAAATCTGCATACCATGGAATTTAGCTTGTAACATCGAAGTTGCTCATCTAGGAACTCCTCCTTAATTGCCTCCGTGCTTTTTTCTCCTCCTCTTTCTTGTATTCCAACTGACAAGTGATCGGCATTTACTACATTTTCGCAGCCTTTCTATCTCGAATCTCCACATCGAATTCTTGTAACAAGAGGATCCATCGAATCGCAGTCCTTTGGCATCCTTCTTGTCAAATAGATATTTAATTGCCGGCGTGGTCGGTGTGGACTATCGCCTTAGTTCCAATCAAGTAAGATCGAACTTGTCGAATGCAAAACACGATTGTGATTTCCTTCTCAAAGGGTTGTGTAGTTTTGCCGGGCGCCGCTCTAAGGTTCCTCGCATAGTAGATGGTTCGAACATCTTGTCTTCTTTTCTCACCCAAAACAGCCCCAACCGCAAAATCGCCGGGCATCACACATTAGCTTGAAGTACGACTCTAACCGAACTACAGAATTGGTGTTGTCACCAAAGCCTTCTTCGTAATCTCAAAAGCCTCGCAAAACAATCATCGGAAAAATTGAAAGCAAGATCTTTTTCTAATAATCGACTTAAAGGTTTAGAGATTTTAGAAAAGTCATGTATAAACCTTCTATAGAATCCGCGACGTGCCCCAAAAAGCTTTGAATGGCTTTCTCGCTTGTTGGAGGTGGGAGTTTCTAAATTGCCACCATCTTCGCTCTATCAACTTCCAAACTCGCAGAAGAGACTCGGTGGCCAAAAACATGCCATCTCGCACCATGAAATGGCACTTTTCCCAATTTAAAACAAGGTTAGTGTCCCAAGATCTCTGCAAAACTAGAGAAAGGTTATCCAAGCAATGATCATATGAATCTCCAAACACAAAAAAATCATCCATAAAAACCTCCATTATTTTTCGATGAAATCATGGAATATAGCCATCATGCATCTTTGAAAAGTAGCGGGCGTGTTACAAAAGTCCGAATGGCATTCTCACGAAATGCAAATGTACCATAGGGGCATGTAAATGTCGCTTTCTTGGTCCTCCGGCAATCGATCTGATTATACCCGGAATAACCATCAAGAAAACAATAGTAATCATAGCCGCCAAACGATCAATCATCATTCAATAAAGGAAGCGGGAAAATGATCTTTGCGAGTAGCATCATTTAATTTCCTATAATCAATACAAATTCTCCATCCAAAGAACTACTCTAGTCTAAATAAGCTCATCACTTTCTTTTCTCACTATTGTCATCCCCCTTTCTTCTAAGACCACTTGACGACTTACCCAAGAACTATGTAAATAACATATATAATTCCAAAGATCTAACCATTTTAAAACTTCTTTTCGAACGACTTTTGCATTATAGGGTTTAATCTTCTTTGATTTTGCACCAAGGTTTATAGACATCTTCCATTCTAATCTTACGCATTACAATTGATGGACTAATGCCTTTTAAATCAGAGATTGACCAACCTATCGCCGACTTATGTTTTCTTAACACCCTAAGCAATTTATCGAGTTGAATCAAGTTAAAAGAGATGATACAATTATCGGACTTGTGTTATTCGCTCCAAGGAATGCATATTTGAGATGTTCGGGCAAGGGTTTGAGTTCGGGGTTCGAGTTGGCCTCGCTTCGGATGGATGCACGGGTCAGGCTGCCTTTAGGTCCTTCAACTTTTGTTTCGATAACATGAGCACAGCTATCCGTGCCATTTTGGCACGGGCCATGCCGTCTTGATTTCCCAGGATTTTTCGACCTTAGGGCACGGCCGTGCCATCGATTTCTTGATTTTTTTCGCCTATGCGCATTTACACGGGCGTGCTCAAAGCACGGGTGCACCTGTAGAATCGGACTCCGTATATTTTTTCGCATGTGCGCGCTCTTGCGCTCCTTGGTAGTTCTCGATATTATCAAGCACAAACGCAATCATACAAGTCTTGGTTATCAATATCAATAGTCAAGTTCGACGTTGAACACGAATGTGTCAAACCAAACTCCAAATTATCCCTAAACAATGTATGATCCGCATACTCATCAATGCAAGATTCAACTATGTCAATGAAATTACAAGTCTCAACACCATCATGAAATTGAAGTGCCTTATAGATAGTAAATAAAACATGCTCATCATTAACCCGTAACGTGAGCTCTCCCTTTTGCACATCTATTAAGGCCTTCCCCATAGCTAGGAATGGACGCCCAAGTATCAAAGGGACGTCTTTATCCTCTTCCATGTCCAGCACCAAGAAATCCACCAGGAATATGAATTTATCCACTTTGATAAGTACATCCTCAATGATCCCCTTTGGATAAGTGTGTGATCGGTCCGCGAGTTGTAGGGTGACCGTAGACGCTTCACCTCTCCCAATCCAAGTTGCTTGAAAATAGACAAGGGCATTAAGTTAATACACGCTCCTAAATCACAAAGTGCTTTCTTAAAGAAAACATCACCAATAGCACTGAGGATAGTGAAACTCCCGGATTTTTCAATTTCGTGGTAGTTTCCTTTGGATTATTGCACTACACTCCTCCCAGTTATTTGTCCAAACTAGTCATCTTCCGCTTTTTGACATAACATCCTTCAAGAATTTAGCGTAATTGGGCATCCGCAAAAGGAATGTTAATATGCAATTTCTTAAAAATACTTAAAAATTTAGCAAATTGCGGCGTCTAACTTTTTCTTTTGAAAACATTGGGGAAAAAGAAGGGGAACATTAAGTTTAGAAATATCGTGGTTAGAGGAAGATTTAAGCTTCTCAACCCTTTTTGTTCAAAGACGATGTTCTCGGCTCCTTCCTCGGCCTCAACCTCGCCATTTGCCTCGAACAGATCTCCCAAAGACATCGACGCATCCTTGCAGGCGCACGGGGCGGCCGTGCGGTGGCGTGGCCATGCCGCCGTCGTATGATTTTTCAGAATTTTTTGGTATTTTATTTTCGTATTCCGCTCCACTCCTCGGAGACGAATGGCTTTACACGCTTCTTTTGGATTAACCTCGGTGTTGCTCTCGGAAAGCGCTTTTCGATCGCCACCAATAATTGTAGTTATTTGACCAATTTGGGGTTTCTATACTTTTCATTTGAGAACCCAATTGTGCGACTTGAGATCCCAATTGTGTCACTTGGTTTTCAATTTTATCTATCTTTGCCTCATCCTTATTGAACTGTTTTCTCGTCTTACCATAAACGAGGTGAACATATCCTCCATGGTTGGCTTAGGATCTGCAGTAATTACACCGCTTGTCACATTAAACCCTGGTGGTGGTTGCATCACGTTCTTCGATTTGCGTAGGAGAAGTTCTCGTGGTTTGTCAAGCTCGGATGGTAATGAGTGGGATTTTTATTGTTCGGAAATTATTGAAATTCCGCTTATTCACATAATATGCTTCCTCTATCGATCTAGAGGAACTCCCCATTACTTGCACGCGTTTCCCTCGTTTGCCTTTGTCAAAGCACTTAATCGTTCACAAGACGCTATCCGGTCGCCAACTCTTTAATTGGGTCGGAATCGACACTTCGCTACCCTTTTCACATTAGTCCTTTCGTCAGGGCCATTGATAGCTATTCATGGCCATCTCTTCCAATAAGTTGAACGCATCCTCCGAAAAAACCTCGCAAAGTAGCGCACCCCCGCCGCACCTACAAATGATCTAGTCATGTCCCATCAACCCATTGTAAAAGAAACAAAGTCGTTGATCCTCCTCGAAATCCGTCTTTGCAGCACCTCTCAACAAATCCCGAAATCTTTCCTGTGCCTCGTGACAAAGGCTCGAGTCAAACCGCTCGAACTAAGTGATCTCGCTTTTAGCTGTAGTATCTTACTTGGTGGGAAATATTTGAACAAGAACCTCTGACTCAGCTCACCCCATCTTACTTGGTGGGAAATATTATCATCAGTCACCCCATTCATCTTGATAGTATTGTAAATCTGTATGAAATTCGCAAGATGAGAGTTGGGATCTTCAGGACGGAAACCCTCAAACCGATTCTCACGCACCATCGATATCAATGCTGGCTTTAGCTCGAAATTATTCGCATTGATTGGGACATTGACAATTCCCCCATAGTTGCGATTGATTGGACGAAAGTAATCGCGAATCGCCCGTTGGATCGCCGAGCCATCGGAACCTCTGGTATTGGTAACTCAATATTGACCCTATTGGCCAGGTTGTTACCTCCATTTTCGCCCCCATTATTTCCCCCGTTGTTACATTCCACGTCTGCCATAGTCTGTTCCTATTGTCTTTCTGCCCATTTGGTAGCCGCACGATTCCGCCTGGCAAAAGCCTCAACCTCCGGTATGAACGGTGCTAATTCTCCTTGCTTCGAGCGAGTGATCATGCACTACCTGAACCAACTAAAGAAAACAAGTCAACCACAGTAAAAGTAGAATTAAACAACAAACTAAAAAGAAAAGAAAAATGTCTAGATTAAGAATAGTTCTATTTATCGCAATATTAATACTAAAAATTTGATTAATCCCCGGGAATGGTGCCAAAAACTTGTTCGCCTATTTTTTTTAGCTTCACCGCAAGTGTACGGATCAGTTTATAGAATAGGGTTTGCAAGGTCGATTCCACAGGGATTAATAAATTAATATACTAAGTATTGGATTATAATAGTCCTATTTATATCTAAACGATCGGACTGTGATGGATTGGTTTTGTTAATACTAAAATAGAAATTAATCCTAAAATAACAAAGCAAAGAACGATTGAAAGATCAAGTATGAATAGATGGATTCCTGGGTTATGGTTTCAATTAATATCCCACTTTTATGCTCAGATTAAGCAAACCAAGGTTAAACGTATTCTTCTCTATAGACCAATCACCTAAATAATTTACTCTATCTCTCGAGATGTATGTAAAAGCGTTGATTGGAATATCTATGTTAGCATCTCTATTCAACATGAGATATCCAACTCCCAAAAGTTCAAAAGATTATAAGATCTCACAAATATTCACAGACTTCTCAATCATGCAATCTATTTGTGTCGAGTACTCTAGTATTGAAACTCATCGGTTAGAATTATGAATCAATACATCAAACAAGTTTAGATCAAAGGCCTTTTGATAAAACAAGAATTAAAGCAAAGTACTTGAATAGAGAAAGAAAACATTAACTTCAATTATCCTTAATCATCAAATAAAAGTGTTTATTAACCTACTCCCAAACCCGGGAATCACAAGATGTTTAGCCAGACATTGAAGATAAATAATTCATAGATAAATTATTCATAATCAAAATCTATCTAATTGAAATAACGTACGATGGAATGAGTGACTCGGGGGATGATGACGATCTCTCGATCTATCTTCAATCCTCGAAAGGTGTGGTTGTGGTCTTGATCGATCTCTCGAAGTTTCCGGTGGAAAACTGCTCTTTTCTCTGATTTCTAGGGTAAAAGTCAACATGTCCCCTGTTTGTGGCCGCCCCGTGTCTATTTGCACTTCGTTTGGGTCGAAGCTTAGTTGAAACGAATCGAACTTTGTTTTTCTCGCAGAGGAGCACGGGTCGTGCCATATGGCACGGGCTGCCCGTGCTGGTAGCCGCAAGACTTTGTTCAATTCCCAGAAGGGAGCACGAGCGGTGCTGTATGGCACGGGCCGCCCGTCTACATGTCGAACCTTGTAGCCTCGATGTTTGGGTTGAGCACGAGCCGTCTTTGTAAGGCACGGCCGCCCGTGCTCACTTGTGGCAACTCGCACTTGGTCGTTTCTTTTCGTTTTTCGCCAGCCGTCCGACTTCTTCTCGACTTGACTCCAAACTTTGTACTTGACATCAAATATTGGCGATTGCAATGCTCCGAATTGTTGTCAAAGTGCTATAATTAACGATAAATTCCTACCAAACGAGCAAAGCGTAATCTTTTTCCACAAAACAGGAATAAAACCCTATTTACTCATATAATGCATGCATATCAACACATTTTAGCTAAGATCAAGCCCAAAATACATGCAAAATACATGTCAATCACTTCTTCCGATTCTTTGGCGGTGGGGTCCGGCATCTTTCTTGAGTCGCTTTCCTTCGCTTGGCAATCCTTTTTTGCGTATGGGAGAAGGGATTTGGGCTTCCTTCTCACCTGGCCTGGCAGGGGCAGAGACACGGCCGCACAAGTAGGCGACTCACTGCAGGGCACGTGCATCCTTTTTCTTAGTCTGCAGGGGCAACTTTCTTCTTGGAAGGAGAGGAGAATATATGTCCTCGGGTTGGTGATTCCTACCACTTGTATCCGCCCTCTTCGCGTGGGCTCTCTTTCCGGGCTCTTGAGAGATTCTCCCTAAACATCTTCTTATTGACATGGAAAGGTTTTTCATGTCGGCGGGGAATGCCCTTCACTTCCATAAGGTGGCCAATCACCAGGCCATAAACAAGAGATCCTCCAAAGGATCCGTCTTCCTTGAATGATTTATTTACAACGTTCGCATAATGTTGTACACGAACTCAGCCCAGTTGACTTTCTTGCCCTGCATGATTGCAGCCATGACAATCAGCTTAGTCTTTGACAGGTGGTTGAAGCTGCCAAACTTCTTGTCTACACACTTGGTGACGACATCCATCAACTTGTTATAGTCGCCCTTCAAAGAATTTCTTCCCACTGTAGTAGACCACCTTAGCAAAGACACTGGTTTGGCTACCTCTTTCCATGCATCCCAAGTCAACATCGCCTTCGTTTATCTCATTCATGCCCTCGACGGCAACAAAACAAGGTGCTCGCAAGGTCCTCGTCAGTTCATTATCATTATGTCCTTGCGGTGGACAGAAGACTTGATTCCTTCGTCCTGCACTTCCGCATTGACATAGAATTACGCCACCTCTTCTAAGTAGGTGTGCGAGTATTCAAAAGTCAGAAAAGCCTTAAGATCTGATTTTTCCAACATCTCAGCAATCTTCTTCACTAGGGTTTCATCAGAACCCTGCTTTACCATGCCTTCGAAATCCATTGATGATCCTGAGTGGATTTGCTTCGATAGCTTGACGAAATCAAACTTAGGTGCCATTTTTAGAGATTTTTAGCGATTGAAACTTGAAGAACTGGTTTGAGGACTCTTAGGGTTTTCGAGAGAGAAAATTAGCTTGCTTTCTTTTGCTTGAAGATGAACATTTTTTGAATGTGAGACAGAAAACTGAAGAAAGTGTATATAAGGGTTATGAAAGGATGGGTCGTTGGATTTTGAAATTTTGATCAAAATCAACGGTTCAGATTTAGCACGTCAAACCGAATATAATTCCTCGCATTTAATGCGACATCATTTATATCCAATCATATGCTTATTTTGTGCAACTTTTGATCGCATTTTCGTCATCATTATTACCGACGTCATCCTTAAAAACATTCCCGCTCATTTAAAACGACTGCATTTTTGTCACTTAGCTCATAAATAACTCAACTTACCTCAATAATGACTTGACTCTTCTTCTCTTTTTTCATTAAGTGACTCAGATGTCAGCTAACTAGATACAACTGACTTTCCGGTATGGCTGTTTCACTTGGCTGATGTGAAAAACTTGTTCATTTTTCATCTTTTCATCTTCCATATCTTCTGATTGAGTCTTCTGAGTGTTAACTCAGCTCAATTAACCCTAGCTCATGCTTAAGCTCTTCAAATCTTGATTCACATAAGGGGGCTTGGTGAATATGTCAGCTAACTGCTTATCAGTTGAGATATATTCCAAAGTGATGTCTTTCTTTTCGATATGATCTCTTATAAAATGATATCTGACATCAATGTGCTTTGTTCTTGAGTGCAACACAGGATTCTGAGTGATTGCAATAGCACTTGTGTTATCACACATAATTGGAATATTTTTTTCCTCAATTTCATAACCTCTCAGTTGCTGTCTCATCCATAAGACTTGGGCACAACAGCTGCCCGCAGCTATGTACTCTGCTTCAGCTGTGGATGTGGCTATTGAGTTTTGCTTCTTCCGAACTAGAAACCAATGCTTCAAAGCATTTGACATGTACCTCAAGTACTCTTCCTCAACTCTACATCCAACATAGTCTGAGTCTGTGTAATCAATAAGCTTGAATCTACCTTCCTTTGGATACCATAAGTCAACTTCCTGGCATCGCTTCAAATATCTTAGGATTCTCTTAGCTGCAGTCATGTGACTCTCCTTTGGTGCAGATTGAAATCTTGCACATACACCTACTGCAAAGGTGATGTCTGGTCTGTTGGCTGTTAAATAAAGCAGTGATCCAATAAGTGCTCTATATCTTGTCTGATCTACGGCCTTACCATATGCATCCAGATCCATCTTGACTGATGTGTTCATTGGTATTTTCACAGAAGACTTCTCTTCCATACCAAATTTCTTCATTAAATCTCTGGTGTACTTTGTCTGACTTATGAAAGTTCCATCCTTCAATTGCTTAACTTGAAGTCCTAGGAAGAAAGTCAGCTCTCCCATCATGCTCATTTCAAATTTGCCTTGCATGAGGTTTGAGAACTTATCACACAACTCTTTATTTGTGGATCCAAAATGATATCATCCACATATATTTGAACAAGCACTATACTCTCTCCATCTTGAATTCTTAAGAAGAGTGTCTTGTCCACTTTGCCTTTGGTGAATCCATTGTCGGGTTAGAAATTGAGATAATGTATCATACCATGCTCTTGGTGCCTGTTTTAATCCATATAATGCTTTCTTGAGTTTGTACACCTTATCACCAATGGTCTTCTCGCTTCAAAACCGGAGGTTATTCAACATAGACTTCTTCCTCTAATCCATTTAAGAATGCACTTTTCACATCCATTGATATACAATGAAGTTCTTGTGTGCAGCATAAGCAAGAAACATCCTTATTGCTTCTAATCTTGCAACAGGAGCAAAGGTTTCATCCAAATCTATTCCCTCTTCTTGGCAATACCCTTTGGCTACCAATCTTGCTTTGTTTCTTACCACATATCCTTCCTCATTCATCTTGTTTCTGAAAACCCATTTTGTGCCAATAACATTCTGATGGGTTGGTCTCTGCACCAATTCCCATACTTTGTTCCTTTCAAACTGATTCAGCTCTTCTTGCATGGCTTGAATCCAATGTTTGTCATCCAGTGCTTGAGACACATCTTGTGGCTTTATTTGGGAAATAAAACAAGTGAACATTGCTTCTTGCTGAGCTCTGGATCTGGTTCTTACACCATCTCTAATATCTCCAATAACTAGCTCTGGTGGATGGTCTCTCAACCATCTCACATCAAGTTGAAGCAAATCGGTGGGTTCAACCTGCCTTGTACCGCATTGTCTTGAGCAGACTCTTTCATCATCATCCAACTGTAGACTTTCCAATTGTCTTTGAGATTCAGCTATCTCATCTTCATCTTGGTTGATTACTCTTACTTCAGCTTCAACATAAGAACTCTTCTGCATAGTTGGTTGATTCAGCTTATCAGCTAACTCTTCAATGTCTTCTCCATTCACATTAGGTTCATCAAAAATCACATGAATAGACTCTTCTATGACAATAGTCCTCTTGTTCAAGACTGAGGCTTTGCTCTCAATTTGAGTATCCCAAAAAGATACCTTCATCAGCTTTAACATCAAAAGTCTTTAGATTATCCTTGTCATTGTTGTGGATGAAGCATTTACATCCAAATATTCTAAAATATGCAACATTTGGTTTTCTCTCTGTCCATATCTCATAGGGAGTCTTTGTCAATTGCTTGTTTATCATGCATCTATTTTGAGTATAACATGCAGTGTTGCTGATTTCACCAAAATCTCTTAGCAATCCAACTTCAAACTAACATGGTCCTCATAGGTTTCTTTGAGAGTTCATTCCTTCTTCTTTCACCTACTCCATTGTTGTGGAGTTCTTTTGCAGATAACTCATGAGCAATACCATTTTCAACACAATACCGAGTTATTATCCCATTGACAAACTCAGTTCCTCTATCAGACCTTATTTTTATAATGGTTTGACTCTTTTCATTTTGAACTCTTTTCATCAGTTGAGGTAACTTTTGCAAAGTTTCTTTCTTTTTGCACATGAAGATTGTCATATTGGATAATCATCTACCACCACTAAGGTGTATTTCTTTCCACTTATGCTGGCTGGTTCAACTGGACCAAATAAATCCATATGCAACAGATGCAATATCCTTATTCAAGAAGGACTAGGTTTCTCCTCTTGAATGAAGATTTGATCTGTTTTCCCATCCGCATGCATCACATACACATTTCTTCTTGTGCAATCGAGTCCGATCCTTCCACAAGATGACTCCTTGCAAGCTTGTTGATTGTCTTGAAGTTCAGATGACTCAGCTTCTTGTGCCACAACCAACTTGATTCGACTATGATCTTTGCTAACAGACAGGTGCCTGGTGTGGCAGTAGACCAGTATACCACATACATATTTTTCTGTCTTGATCCTTGCAAGATCGTTTCATTTGATTCAATATCTTTAATCGGCATAGTCCCATATTGAATCCAACATTGTAGCCCTTGTCACGAGTTGGTCGATGCTTAACGAGGTTGAAGTTGAGGCCTTCAACATATGCAAAGATCTGTGATTTCTAATCCATTTTTCTTGATAGATCCGATTGCCTTTTATTTCCCTTGAGCTTCATTTCCTCCAAATATGACTTTTGCACCTCTAATCTCCTTGAATCTTTGATGATTTTTCTTGTTTCTGTCATATGTCCGGGAATGTACCACTATCCATGTACCAGGTTCCTTGGCATTCACCATTACTTGAACCCGCAATCAAGGAAATTAGTTTTTAGGTACCCATACTTGTCGGTCCCGAGGGGTTAGTGATGTAAGATGATCCAACCAACCTATAACCAAATGATTTGACTCTAAGAGGTTGCCATCTATCTGTGCCATAATCATAATTCACTTTGGCAAATTGCTTGGGGGCTTTAGGTTCATACAGTTGTCTCTTTTGTCTGTATGCCTGTGTGTGTGTTTTAGCAATTGTTTTTTTTGGGTAGTTGTGATATTTCTGAGTGTAGAGCCTGGGTGCATATGTGTGCTGATAATAGCTCTTTTGCCTTTGGAATGACCCTTGCTGAGGTTTGGGTCTTTGCCATCTAGGTTTGTATTTCATTGGTCTTTGCTGATATTTCACATCATATGTGCTTCTTTGATAAAGCTTCTGGGTTTTTGGTAGCTCTGTTTATTTTTCACAGAGTACTTTCTATTTGGAGTTTGCTGAGGAACTCTGCTGGATTTCTTCTCAGATGTCCTATCAGCATACTCAACTAGTTGTGTTCCTTTCCCTTTATATCCAAGGCCAGTTTGTTTGTGATTGTGCTTTGGAATGAATGTGGGTGCAATATTTGGTGTTTTGGGTTTTTGAGATGCTTCATTACTCGAATATACTTTTTGCAAAATCACTTTAGGAGTTTGACAAAGGAGTTGAATCATATGCCTGTCTTATCTCCACATTCTTTTTTACTCATGATAAGGTCATCCAATGATTTGAATGCCTTTGTAAATGAGGCAATTACATTTTTAAGATCATTTTCTCTCTTTTCTATAGCTATCTATCTCTTTATTAGTTTGGCATTCTCACCTTCAACTCTTTGTTCTCATCGGCTATGTGACTTAGAGTACTCAAACTCTTAGTCACCTATGAGTTTTGGCTTTTGAATTTGGTTGTTTTCCTCATTTATAAGTGTGTGTGAGGATTTTATGTGCTCAAAGTCTTTCATCATTTTGCCTATTGAATCATAAAGACCAGTGGGTGATGAAGTGTGTGTGTCACAATCACTATCACTTGAATCTGAATGAGATGAGTTAGAGTGTACCTCATCTTCTTGGTCTAGTAGATCTTGTTCTTTAGCCATAAGACAAATCATTACTTCTTCTTCGAGAATCACTTGAGTAGTCACTTCACTACTCTTTGAGTCTCACGCTTCATTAGACTTAGTTGTCTCAAGTGAGTCTCGGCAGCCCAACATGGCTTTTTCTTTTTCTGTCTTCTCTCAAGACTTTTCTTTCTTTCTTCATTCCTATATTTATTGATTTGGTGGATAGGAGCAGTCAATTGCAAAATGTCCTGGTTATCGCAATTCCAACACAGGTTCTCATCTCTTTGATCAGCTCTTTCTATCCTTGGGTTATCAGCTATCTGATACTCAACTCTTTGATGCTCAGCTCTCTCGGGTGGCCTGTCTTCCCTTGACTTGGAGGGAGCTGAATGTCTCCTGGAGGTTTCACTCTTGTTTCTTTTATAGTTCTTACTGAAGAACTTGTTGAATCTTTTTACCATTAGGGCAATCTCTTCTTGGTCTATGGCTTTCTTGACTTCAGCTCTCTTTCCATCCTTGACTATAAGTGCAGTTGTTTTAGGTACAACTATCTCCTCTTGCTCTTTTCTTCTCAGCTCAAACTCATAGGCTTTGAGATCTAAGAATAGCTCATGATTGGATGTTGTTGTGAGGTTCATTGAATGTCTCAGGGCCATAACCTTCATTTCCCATTTAGCTGGGAGGCTTATCAGAAACTTCATACACATTTCCTTTTGTGTATATTCTTTCCCAAGTCTTTGATAGCTCATTTGTGATTTCGAATTGAACGGCATCTAGTGATCCAGGTTTCACTGCAAAGCATTTTAAAATTTTTAAAATTTTGTGCAAAGAACAATTTATTTTCTTTAATTTGCTCGGATCCTTCACAAATTAAAGTTAATTTATCCTGCATTTCTTTTGCAGATTTGCAAGATTTGACTTTATTGAACATTGCTTTATCCAATGTCTTGTAGAGAATGTCATTGGCCACATTATCCAAGTTGTATCTCTTTCTGTCATTGTTGGTCCACTCAGTGTTTGGCTTTTCAACCATGGCCGGGTCTGCCTTTCATCTGCGCTCGCTACTACACCTGCTATTCTTACAGTTGTGTTCACCTTAAGCATTTGCAGTGGTCCATCCTCTATTACTAGCCATATTTCATCATGTAAAGCAGATAGATGAGTCTGCATACGAATTTTCCAGTCATCAAATTCCTCAACAGTGAACATAGGAATGCGTGTCAAATTTGCTTCCATGATAATAACTTTGCTAAGAATGAAAGATTCTGAAAATACAAGTGTTAAAAATCTTTTAGAAAATATAGAGATCTAGTTCAGTAACCAGTACAGAAGGCTCAATGAACCAACCGCTCGATACCACTTGTAGGTCCCAAGGGGTGTGAGTAAGGTTTAGAAAGGGGGGTTGAATAAACCTTACCAAATTTCGATTTAGTCCTTTTAAAGAAATTACAAAGTTAACACAAACATCTGAGTCTTTGAGGGACAACTAAGTTGGTTATTCAGCAGTGTTAGCCACTCAACAGACTCGATAGAGCTGTTGATAGAATAACTCAGCTGTTTAACCTAAAACTTAACTTGGCTGTGTTGGATTTATCATCGGAAGACTTAACACCCTTTGATTTGTTTTAAACTTATTTTAACATTTGATTTTAGCACTTGGTTATTAATCAGTTTGGATAGCAAATAAGTTTATCAGTAGATATAAAGTATATATGCATAAATATAAATGTGCTAAAAAAAATAAATAACACAGTTGATTTTTATAGAGGTTCGAAGATAGGGTAATTCTTCTAATCCTCTCTTCTCCAACTCCTGGAGGAAACCACTAAAATGTGATCGGTTTACAAAGTAGTGAATCAGAGACTGACCTTGGTCGCACAAACTGGCTTCTTCCGACTCAGCTTCTTCACAGGGCAGCTGCCTTGCTACTTCAACTCACTTTCTCAAGCTCTTGGATTTGATCACAAAGCCCTCTAATAACTTGATACTAGTTCGACCTTGAACCTTCCTACAATCCTCCTTGGAAAGTAGACCCCTTTTGATTCTTCAAGAGTTTCCTCTTCAACAGTTTGAAGTTGTCTTTCCTTCACACCTTTGTGTTGGATCGATTTCCTTCGAGTTTCAGACTTGAGGATTTGCTTGAATATATTTGAGAATGTTTGCAGGTTTTTAGCTTAAATATTGCTTGCTTGTTCGTGGTTCAGGTAACATTTTCTCAATGAGTTTCCTTAACCTTTTATAGTGAACTTTCAAAAATCTGCCCGTTGAAGAGATAGGCTGATTTTCAAAAGACACTTGTGTTCGTTGGCTTGTCTTTTCTTGGTCTTCAATCTTGAGATGTTGACCTTTCCTCGTATTAAATGAATGTGCAGCTTTTCAAGTTCTGACACGAGGTGCAGTGCTTCCCATTGGTTTATTCCTTTTGCAAGCTTCTGGGATGAGTACTTTAAGACTTGGCAGCATGGAAGTATTGCTTATTTAAGTAATGTTCTTGACTTCTTGTACAACGCATTCCTTTCGGTTAACTCATCTTGGCTGCTGCCTATTTCCCCAGGTGACTTAAGTCTGCTCCAATCATTTGAAGACTCATCGTCACTTTCAACTTATGACTGGCTTCTTAAGATGATCGACACTTCACACAATTGTTCTCACTGGTGATATATCTTCGATCAAGTTCTTGATCTTCCTTCTCGCCGTACTCGGTTGTTCCACACCCGAGTCTTCACTTGATTTTGATTGACTTCTTGTATTTCCAGCTTAGTGACTTGACTCAAACCTTTTCATACCCCTATCTATTACAACGAAAATTACAAGGAAAAAGTGGTGTCAACTTTCTAGTTTAAATTTTACATGACATTCATCAAAATATATAAAATAAATTTCCCAACAAACATGCTAAAACAAAATAAATAAATAAATAAATCAAAAATATTTTAATTTTTTATGCAAATTTTATAATTCTACATGCAACCTAAATGCAATGCAAACATGCAACAGTATAAATACACGTATTCTTGGCAATCCCTCAAACTTAAATCATGCTTCGTCCCGAACATTTGAAGAGATTATCAAAAGAAAGAGAAATGCATGATAAGTACTTGCATAGCTCACAATGGTGGAAGAGGTGGATGATAGTGGCCTTGTTGGATATGCCACTGGTCCATACGAGACATCATCTCGTACATTTGCTGCTGCTACAAGGTGATGGTATCAAAACACTGCAATTACTCGACATGACACTCATCCACCATAGTCGACAACTGATAGATGTTATCCATAAACAAATCCTTATGGACCTCTAATTCTTCAATCCTATCACTCAAATTCCCCTGCCGCCTATCTCCTTGCCTAGAAGATTTCGACCTATCCGTCTCATCCTGTGGCTCATCTTGCTCAACTTGAGCAGCAGTGGCTTGCTCTACCCTCATCAACCAATTACCTCTATTCCGAATCGATGTAGCATCCAAATATGGAAGTTTAATTTTGGTCATATTCTCATTAACTAACCAATAATCTCTATCAAACCTAATCATTCTCATCACGGTCAAGACAGCCATATCAATCTTTTGTTCGTCATTTGCACGCGCACATTAAAGTGTTTGAGAATAAGTGTAATCAACGCTCAAATGTATATTTGTTGGACTTTGGTCCAGCATCCTGTCTGCAATGGGCTTTAAAAGAGGCATGAGACGCGGCCCGTGATTCGAACTCGTGAGCTCGGCTGGATCGCTGATTAAAGGAGAGCTTAAAGGATTTGATATTGACTACCTATACCGACATATGCATCTTCTTTTCTGGTGTCCATTACATAGAAACTCTGAAGTTAAGCGTGCTTGACCTGGGGTAGACATGGGATGGGTGACCCCTGGGAAGTTTTCCAGGGAGCGCGTGAGTGAGGACAAAACGCGCTAGAAACTTGGTTTGTGGGGACAATTGTCAATCCAAAGAGCGCTTGAGGTCCAACAACCGGTATCGAGAAGGTCACGGGTTTGAATTCCTTGGAAGATTTGTAGTGGAGGTTGCTAGTAGCGGTGGGCGAGATCTTGGCGCAATGAGGTAAATGGACAAAATTTGAAGGCTAGATTGCCTGGTGGTTGGAACTGAGGTAAACAGACCGAATCGAAGGTGTAGGTTCTTTGGATGGCCGAAACTGAGAGGCTGACATGACGCGACACTTGAACTGAAGAAGTTGGCGTTAGAACTGAGGAAGTTTGGCTGGCAGCGGAATTTGCCAAACACTGAAGTTGCGATGCTGGGAAAGGGATTGTTGGGTTTTGATCAAGCATCCTACCTGCAATATGCTTTAAAAGAGGCAAGGCGCGGCCCGCGATTCGAACTCGTGAGTGCTGGATTGCACAGTTAAAATAGAGCTTAAAGGATTTGATATTGACTACATATACCAACAGATGCATCTTCTTTTCTGTTGCCCATTACATAGAAACTCTGAGGTTAAGCGTGCTTGGCCTGGACTAGACATGGGATGGGTGGCCCCCTGGGAAGTTTTCCAGGGTGCGCGTGAGAGAGGAAAAAACGCGCTAGAAAAGACTTGTGTTGGTTTGTGAGGACAGTCGTCAATCCAGTAAAGCGCTTGAGGTCCAACAATATCCCCCATTTCACTTGATTCTTCACCCTATCGAACTGTGTAGCAATGAATGCCCCGACATTGGGCACCACCTCAGTTCTCGATGCCATACACCATAGAATAAACAACTCATTCGTACGAATAACCCCTTTGTTGTCTTCTCTAGCAAACATCGTTTCCGCCAATGTGCATTGCACATAACAAAAGATGGAGTTCATAATATTCAACGTCTTAGAGGTACCCAGTGTATATATTATCTTCCCCGTTATTTCCTTCCAAAAACCGAGCATATTAAAATCTCAATGCTCATCTATCTTATAAGCCTGAGTTTGATAAATAACATTCAAATCATCAATCGATATCTTCCTTGGCTCATTCGCTAGTCTAAATTTTATCCCCATCAAATTTTTTTTTTTCGAATCACCAGTTCAAAACTACTTAAAAATTCAAGCGTAAGCACCATATACGTAGTCCAATTCCCATTTAACAAAACATCCCAATTAATTCGCCCACATAAAGCGCAAAAATTCAATAATCCCAAATTCGTAAGAGTGGATTCATCGGGATACCTTGTCAAAATCCAGCTTTTGATGTAGAGATTCTCCCACCGATCCCAGTGCATCTCCTCCGGGAGGACGACATTGGAGTATTTCGGTTGATTCATCTCATATTCAAGCTCGGGTTCTGGAGCTGGCTCTCTCCTTCTTCTTGTGTTTCTCCTACCTCCACATTCTCCTCCTCTTGAAGCCATTGATGTGGGCTTGAAGCTTTTAAGAAATCTGAAACTTTGAAATTAAACTCCCCAAACTTGAAGAACAAGAGAAAGTTGATAATTGGAAAAAATTTGTGGTGGGTTTCTTGAAAGAGAGAAGTATGTATGCCATAGCTTCAAGATTTGAAGTTGAATTTGAAGAATTTTAAAGATGGAATGGGGTATTAATTTGTAGGGAGATTTTCGGTCCTTAGGGTTTGGAAGGGAAGAAGTGGGATAAATTTGGAGTGTTTGAGTTTAAAAGGGTAAGGATTTTTCAACGAAATACGTGGTCCGTGTATTTATACGGTGGCCGGACTGCCAGATATCCGTCCGACTCTTTGTTCATTGTTGTGACCGAACACACAGATGAATCAAAATCGCTAAGTTTTATGTCTTCAACCGTGACGTTAGATTCTATTACTATTGTCGCTCAAGTGTATCATTTGTTGTCTTTGGGCCCTTGTATTTCTCGTACCACTTCCCGGATGAATGACACCGCATTGTTCTCGCTCATTTAGAGTCTTGCTCTTGTTTCTCTGATAAATGAGGATACCATCTCTTCTACATATGTTTTTTTTCACCGGACTCGCTCTACCTTGATTTTGCACATTATAACCCGATCAAAGGTGGTCGCAAAACGTTTGTGCTATTAGCATAAGAAAATTTCTTGGGGTTTCACAGCCCCAAATGATAGTGTGTGGAATTCTGATTGTTTCGATAATTGTTGTTGAAGTTTCTTTGCCCCACAAAGTTCGCCTCTTCCTCAACAACTGTCGGATCTCTCAGAGTCGCCTGTTGCATCTCATCTAGTTTCATATTTAGCACGGACACTTGCTCTGTAAGCATGAAAACATTATCCTTATCCTGGACCCTCGCCACACATCGATATTAGATTTTTGGATGACCACTAGTAATCGTTATTTGCCATCTTTTCCAAAGAACTCAAACTAACTATGAGTATTTGAAGTTTTATGTTATAGAATATGCAAATATTCGAACAAACACATCGAAACTTAGTTTACTAGCGAATCCAACTCAAAATAATTTTTAATGAATGATTGTAAGTTTAATATTGAATAATTTTATTTTTCTATTATTTTAATTTAAAGATGTAATAATATGTATCTCATATATGTGGGTGCGCGTATATTGAACTTGTGCTTTTCGCTTCTCAAAAGTTGTTTTGCGGATATGCTAACAAGCCGCGCCCCTTAATTGCCCCCATCCCAAGGAAATAGAAAGATAATAAAATAAATTGCTTAACATAACTGAGAAAATTCCACTAAGATAAAAATAAAATAAAATAAGAAGTGAAAAAGGGTGATTTCTCATATAACTCCATAGATATTGGACCATACACGTAAATAATGTAACTGCATTTTGTTTGTGTCGTGTGTATGCTGTTAGATTATTGCGGCCATGCAAATTGTTCAATAAATAATACAAAAATTTCTATGTCGGATCCTCTTATTTCAAAATTTGTTGGACGGTCAATTCATAATCCACTTCAAATATCTAAAGTCCTTTTCCACTATTTACTTTTTTTGTATTATTATTAGTATTCTCTTAATTTAAATATATTTCGGGTCATTGATATCTCAATGGTCAAGTACAAATAATCCGGACTAAGACTCTAAGATTCATGATTTTTTTCCCCTTACAACCTGATTCCAAAAGTAATCATTTAGATTTAAATTTTATTCTTTTTCTACACAGAAATGAGTGTGGAAAGTGACTGCTTTAAAGGAAAAACCAGAGATAGCTCAAAGCAAAGTCAAAATAAACAGCTGAAAATTATACCTGGAAAAAACTTGGCAAAATCGAAACGAAAAACGGGGTTCAGAGAGTCAAACATGAAATTATAGATATATTTTGTGGTCTGTAGAGAATAAAAAAAAATTGAATACGTGCATGTACCTGCATAAGTTGAATTGGAAGCTACATAAAAAGAAGAAAAAAAGAAAGGAAAAAAAAAAGTAAGTCTCTTATAAAACGGTGAATAAGTCTATGAGAATGAGTTCTAAGTTAATCACAATTTGAACATGAAACGTGAAATATTATTAACAGTATGAATTCAAAAATATATAAAAACAAGAAAAATTTGAAAAAATTAAACATGAAACATGAAATATTATTGACCCTAAATGAAATTAATTAACCCTAAAAAATACTAAAAATAGCACATAAAGAAAAAGAAAAATTTTGCATGTGTTTTTAGTATTCCTAGGTTCCTTCTCACTGCCGTCTCACTATATAGAGAGTTGACAATTAGGTCGGGTCGGGCTAGTTGTGTACCAACCCATGGGGCCAGAGAGCAAAAACAGGTGAGATTGGCCCAAAATTTCTTTGGGCCAACATTTTCATGGTCCAGTCTGGATCATGTAGTGTATTTTGCTCCGGGCTGATCATGCCAAATATACCCAGTCCTTTTTGGACCTAAAAATTTGAGGCCAAGTCTGGCCTTGCCGGCTGACCGTGCTTAAATTGTCGGCTTTTAAGTACATATGGTCCCATACAAGTTTTTGGCAAAAGAAAAAATAAAGAAGAAGATTGGGTGGGACTATTAAAGTAATATAAAATAGTAAATGACTATGTGACCTCATTTTAATTAAACGATCATTGAATAAATGGGGGAGGAATATGAAAATTGGGTCACAAGTGTAACTCAAAAACATCATATTCCCTCAAAAAAAAAAAAAAAAAACATCATAATGGAATTAGAGTGGAAGTTTAATTGTCAACATCACTATCTAGCGCTCGTGGGGTTTCTAATAGTTGGGTATATGTCGATTGAAAGTGACTTTCTTTTTCTGGGTTCAAATTTGGGGCAATTTCCACTAACACATAGCCCCACTACAAAATGTCTTATGTTTCAGCCCAACTTTTCGACTTGTATTTCCACAAAAACACCTAGCTTTTGGTTGATGCCAACCAAATATGTTATTATGTTATTAATGTAGTAATAAAATGTAATTACTAACAATTAAAATGAATGATAGTAAATAGTGACTATTAGTTAAAAAAACAATTATCAAAATAACTAGTGTTATTTAAATGATGTTATGATAATTGGAAATTCTTATGAACCTGGCCCATCCAAATAAATGCAAACAACTTACTCAATATTTAATAGTTGAACTTGGCAAACCAAAGCCAAGATTGAGCTTAAAATCAAATTGAATAGCTAAGGAATGAGTCATTATGTATGAGTCATCAAAGTAATCATTAGCAAATTTGGTAAGATCTCATGATTGATGCTCATGGATATCTCAATTACACTGTTATATCAGTAAAATTTATCTCGATGAAAATTCAAGATCTTATGGGTAATTTTTTTCTAATTATAATTTCAAAAGGTATTCTATAAGAAAAGCAAGAAATGAAAAGCTGAAAGCAAGAAGAGCCATAACCAATGGAACAGTAATTTAGCAGTGGATAATTGATCAATTCATTCAGTGAATTCTCTGCAGTACATCCAGGTATTATATAGCATTACATCAGTAGGATAAGGACGAATTCACAGCCTGACATTTACCAGAATAATATTCCTTGTGTACTATCCTATACTAAGATGGTGACAAGTGTAATCATCTGCTAAATATATGGATAAGCAAAGGGTAGCTTATCATATAACCAGAACCTTTTATCTAATAGCCCCCCTCAATTCAAGTGAAGCTAATGAAAGGATAGTCAATTTGTTCCTGAGACGAGCGAAGAATTGAAGACTAAGTGGCTTGGTAAAAATGTCAGCAATCTGATCCATAGAAGGTACATAATTAATATGAATCTGATGAGCAACAACCTTTTCACGAACAAAGTGATAATCAAGCTCGATGTGCTTAATTCGAGCATGCAGAATTGGATTGCAGGCTAGAGAGATTGTACTTTGATTATCAACCCAAATGGTTGGAGTTTTGCAGCGTAAATCTCTGACTCATTGAGAAGGGACGTGATCCAAGTAATTTCAGAAGTAGCCTGTGCTAAACTACGATACTCAGCCTCCGTGCTGGATTTGGAAACAGAGTGTTGTTTCTTGGATGACCAAGAAACCAAATTGGCCCCTGGATAAACACAAAAACCAGAGGTAGATCGTCTATCATCCAAGTCTGAAGCCCAATCACTGTCAGAAAAGCCAGTGATATTGAGAGAAGAAGAGCTTTTAAAAAGAAGACCTTGATCAGCTGATCCTGCCAAGTATCTCAAAATGCGCTTGACCGCTTTCCCATGTGTATCCAAAGGATGTTGCATGTACTGACTTACCTTGTTAACAGAGAAAGAAATTTATGGCCTTGTAATGGTCACATATTGCAAGGCTCCAACCACACTTCTGTATTGAGAGGCATTCATAATGGCAGATCCATCATCTTTGGATAACTGTGGTGAAGTAATCATGGGAGTGGCACACCCTTTGGCCTCTGTCATATTAGCCCTTTGTAACAAATCAGAAATATAACCTCTTTGACGTAAATGAAGTCCCTGAGACGTCTTAGTGACCTCAATTCCCAAAAAATGGTGCATTTCTCCAAGATCTTTCAAAGTAAAAATGCTGCTAAGGTCTGAAATAAGTTGCTCAATTGCTCCATCATCATTACCAGTGACCAAAATATCATCAACATAGATGAGAATACAAATTCTGATTTTACCTTTGATGTGATAGAAAAGGGAACTGTCTGCCTTGGAGTTAAGAAAGCCCAGACTGAAGAGAGTATTTTTCACCTTAAGATACCAAGCCCTTGAAGCTTGTTTTAAGCCATAAAGGGCTTTAGTCAGCTTGCAAACCAATGAAGGCCCTGACTCAAAACATGGGGGATGCCTCATATAAATGTCTTCAGTTAAGTCCCCATTTAGAAATGCATTGCTAACATCCAATTGTCGAATTCTCCAGGAATATGACAGAGCAATGGTGAGCATGATTCGAATGGTTGTTGGCTTAACATCAGGACTAAAGGTTTCATGAAAATCAAAGCCAGCAGTTTGAGTAAAACCCTGAGCAACCAACCGAGCTTTATACCTTGAAATACTACCATCTGCATGTTTCTTAAGTTTAAACACCCACTTGCATCCTATAACATTCTTACCAGCAGGCACAGGTGTAAGAGTCCATGTATGATTACTGATCAATGCATTATACTCTTCCTGCATTGCATGTCTCCAATGGGGATGCAAGAATGCTTCTGCAGCTGATTTTGGTTCTGTGCAAGCTGAAACAGTAGCAGAGAACAACTTGGGCTTTTTGATGCCTGTCTTTCCTCTTGTAACCATATAATGCCGATTAGTTACTAGAGGAGAGGACTGAGGCAAGGTAGGACTAGAGAGAGTATCCTCAGAATGAGGTTGGGATTGAATAGAGTCATCAGCAATATGTGGTAAATCAACTCTCAAGGGTAATGTTTCATATGATTCATCATCTTGACGAGGAGAAATATGTGGAGAGGAATGAGAGGGAGTGTGTGCAGCAGATGCATAAGAGCTGAGTGCAGGGGAATGAGGAGGGGTAGGATGTGGTGGTGGTGGTGAAAAGGGTGGTGTTATTGTTGAAGTAGAGAAAGCAGGAAAAGTAACAACAGTTGGCTCATTAGAAATAAAAGAAGGACTAACCTGGTCCTTATTGTTAAGAATTCTACCATCAGAAGGAGCAGCAAAAAGAAACACACCTTCATTAAAAAGAACATGCCTTGACCCAGTGGATAACAGAACTTTAAAACCTTTATACTGAGTATTGTAACCAAGGAAAACACCAGGAGAAGACCTAAACTCCAACTTATGCTTGTTGAAAGGTCTAAGATGAGGAAAACACTGACAACCAAAAACTTTTAAGATGGAATAGTCAGGTTTAAAATGATAAAGTAGCTCAAAAGGAGAAAGAAACTGAATGACTTTGGAGGGAATCCGATTCATTAAATATGTGGCAGTGCAAAAGGCATCATCCCAGTATGTTAAAGGAATATTTGCCTAAGCAAGAAGGGACAATCTCATTTCAACAATATGCCGATGTTTTCTCTCTGCTGCCCCGTTTTGTTGTGGGGTGTATGGACAAGAAATGCGATGATGAATACCATGAAGTTGAAAGAATGGAACAAGACTTTTGTACTCAGTGCCCCCATCACTTTGAATGGCTTTAATTTTAGTGTTGAACTGAGTTAGAACAAGATTATAAAAATGAAGGAAAATATTGTGAACCTCAGATTTGAGTTTTAACAAGTATATCCAGGTGAATTTGCTGTGATCATCAATAAAGCTCACATAATAATTGTAACCATTAGTGGATCTAATGGGTGAAGGACCCCATAGATCGATATGAATAAGTTCAAATGGTGTAGCACAATGAGAAGCAGAATAATTAAAAGGAAGCTTATGACTCTTAGCAAGAACACAATGAGAACATAAACTGGCATTTTTATTATGTTCAAAAGGAATATTACAACTCTTCAAAGCTCTTTGAACAATATCATAGCTAGAGTGCCTTAGTCTTTGATGCCACAATTCAAGGTCAGATTTCTTGGAAATAGAAGAAACAAAAGCTCTAGGACTGTGAATGTCTGTAGACACTTTCTTGGAAGGCTGGAAAGGTAAATGATTGTGGTGATCAAGGTTGAACTTGTAAAGGCCATCTTTAAGTGTTCCCTTGAGCAGGACCTCCTGAGTAGCTTGATCCTTAACAAGACAGAACAAATGATGAAATTCAAAAAATACATGGTTATCTTGAGCAAATTTGGAAACACTAATGACATTCTTGGTAATGGTAGGAACATGTAATAAATTATTAAGAATGAAAGAACTGTTATTGGAAGAGGAATGAAGAAATGATTTACCAATATGAGTGATGTTCTCTCCAACACCATTTCCCATTTGAAGTCTACTTCCTCCATGATACTCAGAAGTTGTGCTAAGAGCATTCAGATCATTTGTCACATGGTTAGAGGCTCCAGAATCAGGATACCACCATGTATCACTCATTTCGTCGAGTTTGCATGAGAATGGGGAGGCATGTGCACCATATTAAGACTAGATTTCGCCAACAACATGTTGGGAATAGTTGTTGTTGTTGTTCGGGGTGAGTTTTTTGCTCACGCAAACCATAGCTAGAGTCATATCTATGCCAAAGATCGATCGCAGAGTGCCCAGGAGTTTGACAAACTTGGCAAATAAGTCTATTAGATGGAAATCTGCCTCCTCTGCCGCTATAAGAAGTACCTTTGAATCCTCTGCCTCTAGTGTTTGAACCACCTCTTCCTCTGAAATTTTGAGATTGAGTATTGAACCTTCTCTGGGAATTTTGAGTGGCCATATTTGCCACAGGCTGGGAACCATCAGCATTAATGGATGCAGAGAGAGAAGCCTCTAGTCTAGACTCAAAACTAAGTAATAATGCCTGCACATCCCCAATGGTATAGGACTCCATGTTATTAGTAATAGTGACCATTACAGAATCGTATTCATCTCCCAAACCAGATAAAATATGCATAATTTGATCAGTAGGAGAAACAACATTACCAGTACTGGCCAAAATATCACAGCATGTTTTGATTTTACTCAGATACTCTCTCATGCTGAGGTTACCTTTTCTAGTGGTTTGAAGTTGCAACTTGTACTGCAGAGTTTTAGCCTTGGATTGGCTAGCAAAATTGGTTTCCAGAACACACCATATCTCATTGGAAGAGCTCAAACCAACCATTAACACAAGAATATTCTCAGATAGAGAAGATAATATCCATGAAGCTAATATATGATCTTGTCTCTGCCATAATTAGAACTCAGGATTGAGTACCTTTTCTTGAGTTTCAGAGTTCAAGATAAAAGATGCTGGTGCTTTTGTTGCGCTCGTGATGTAGCCTTCCAGTCCATATCCTTTTATGGCCGTAAGAACTTGAGTCCTCCAAATGAGATAGTTAGATTCATCCAATTTAATAGAGATGAGCTGATTTTGGGGATAAATAATTGGTGTCTGGAAAGGTCAACACTAGTAGTAGCTGTTGAACCTGGAGGAGTCTCTTTGGTAGCCATGGTGCTGAAATAAAACAAAAAGGGAGAAGAGGAAGATGCCAGAGACAGGGGTTACCCGCTCTGATACCATATAAGAAAAGCAAGAAATGAAAAGTTGAAAGCAAGAAGAGCCATAACCAATGGAACAGTAATTTAGCAGTGGATAATTGATCAATTCATTCAGTGAATTCTCTGCAGTACATCCAGGTATTATATAGCATTACATCAGTAGGATAAGGACGAATTCACAGCCTTACATTTACCAGAATAATATTCCTTGTGTACTATCATATACTAAGATGGTGACAAGTGTAATCATCTCCTAAATATATGGATAAGCAAAGGGTAGCTTATCATATAACCAGAACCTTTTATCTAATATATTCAAATCGTAATTTAAGAAAATATAAATTACTCAAGATAATTTGATCCTAGAAAGAAATTCGCTCATGCTCCTTTTCATTGGAAATAAAGGTTAATTCAATGATGCCCAATTGAGTTTTATTCAACCCACTTATCTACTGATTCGTGTATTGTTAATATAAAATAACTTTCATCTTAATTGGGTAGCATCGAACATTTCTGTAATGAATATTTAATTAAAAGATGACATCAATCGGTTGTAGACTTGTAGCCTTGTAGGAAAAATGAAAAGATAAAAGAAAATTGACCAAAAAAATTGGTCTCGAGATCTGGAAGACCAATTGATTGGATAAAGATTAGATTTGATTTTAACTTTTTTCTTTTTCCTTTTTCTAGGGGGCGTTGCTAAATTTGTATCTAAAAGAGTTTTGGGCTTTTGCAAAATGCCACCATTGATTGGCCCAGAAATAATTTTAGAAACACTTGCCTCGACGTGATAATTCATTTCCAATGGGCTTCTGATAAGGTATTTTCTGAGAATATTTATTGGGCTTTAGATAGATCGAATTCTATTCTAATTTGGAAACAACAAAAATAATGAACAAATTGTATGAAATTATAGCAAATCACAGCAGAAATCAGGAAAAAAAAATCAAGGTAGTTTTGAAACCGACTGTTTGGGATAGTAATTGATTATAAATTCAATTGATCTTGAAAATTTTCTAATCTGGTTTACAAAAATCATAATCTGAAATAAATAGATAGGATTCTGAATTGAGCAATCCAATTAGTTATTAAGACTTGAATGCGATTACCGATCAGAAAAAAAAAAAAAGAAGAAAAAGAAAATTGGATGCGATTTTTTTTTTAAAATACATAACTCATTAGTAGATTGTAAACATTATTCAAAACATAATTCTACATTTTTAACGATATCGATAGAATCTTTTTTTTTTTTTTTTTTTTTTTTTGCATTTTCTTAAAAACTATCCGACCATCATTTATTTTTGGGAGTCTATTTCTGAATTGGGTTTGATTATATCATGAACATTTTCACACTCTTAATTCTGGGCAATTGGGTCTGCCTAAGCTCATCTCATATGTTAGCTCGGATTGACAATGTAACCAAACTTAGCCCATTAACTTTGATGGGCTTTGGTCAAATTTTTGTATTAGGCTTAAAGATCTATGTTCTTTGTGATTTGAGAAATCATGTGATCCTAAATGTTCCTCAATTTCTAGCCGAATTCTTATTTTCTGTGTCTTAGTAATTTAGATAACTTTATGAAGTACGAATTCTAAGCATTATCTACAGTTGAAATAATGTAAATTTATTAATCACTAGATTCACGAAATTGATTTGTCATCAATAAACGTTGATGGGATTATATTTGAATTGTACGTAGTTTAAATTCCAACTAATCAGAACAACTTATAACTGATTGCAACATCGAGTAGGAAACAGTTGCAAAACCTACAGATCAAAAACCTATACAAATTTAAAACGAAAATTTAAACCTAGACATATCTAGCTGATTCGTAAAATTAGAAAATCACAACTAAGGTGTTGGACAAAATACATACCTTTAAACCAAGACAGTTCTAACTGATCCGTAGTATCGGAGAATCGCAACGAAAGCGCTGGACAAAACACCTACAACAAATTTAATCTCACTTTGGTCACAAATTATCGGGGTAATGACTCATTTTGAATTTTCTAAATAGAAGCCCATGTATGCGGACACACTTAATTAACTGAAACAAAAGTCAGCTATTGGGATAAACAAAAGCCACCTACTAACTAATTTATAAAGATAGACTAACAACTTTGGGTCTTTTTTTTTTATTTTTTCTGTTTTAGGAATTTCGATGGTTTTCATCATATCATGGTTAATTTTAAAGATAAATCATCCCACACAAACAGAATTAAAGGACATATAATCCTTATCAAAACGGTACTCCAAAACAAAAGCAAAATAAACTAAATGAAAAATTCTCACTTTCTTAGTTCTTGCACACATAAAATTACTCTAACTAATTGAAATGATTGATTTGCCAATGCTATGCTATGTCACCAGATTTCAATAGTTGAGGTCCACGATCATAACTAGGTTAGCAATGGGTTCGGGTAAGACACAGACTCTAACCAAACCCACCTTATTTGGGGGAAGGAGGGTATGGAACAAATAAATGGATATGTGACAGGTAAGGATATTGTGTTTTAGACCCTGGCGAGTATGGGTTGGCTAACCTGTATATTAGGACCCGACCCAAATAGCTAGTCTTTTTGTTAGTTTATATATAGAGCGTGTATATTCTTGTTCGATTTACATATGTTGGTGTTTATTTCATAATTCATATAAATCTACAAAATAATATAAATACTACATCACATAATTTTTGAATGCACTATTCTGAGTAAAAACCATACAAAGTTGACCAAATATATGAAGTTGACAGGCCTGACGGTCTTACCCGCTAAACACAGGTATGGGTCGGGGCGGGTCTGGGTGTAAGGTGAGGCGAATCTAGGGGTGTCAATTTATGACACAGCACAATAACCTGACACAAACCTAATACGAATTTAGCAGGTACAGGCACAACCCTTAGCAGGTTGGGGTCAAAATCAGGTCGGACACGGTTAACACACGAAATAAATAGGCCAGGTCAGGTCGACCCGCGGGTCGACACGATTGACCTATTTAACCCATTTAAATTTATAGTGAAATATAATTTTCATATCTTGTGATGTTTTAGTTAGTTATATGGTGTTTTAGTTAGTTATATGATGATGGAGAAATTATTGAATGTATTTTCTAATAATTTAAAGTAATTTTTATTTATAATTTTAGTTTTTTCTCTTCTTTCTTTTTATTTTTTTCGTGTTATATATGTTTTCATGTCGTGTTCGGGTTACACGTGTCATAAACGGATCGTGTTAGTGTTGTGTATCTTGACACGAATAATTAAATAGGTCGTGTTCGTATCGAACGTGTCATACCCGTGCCACGACACAGCCTGCTAACACGAAACATAACACAATTGACACCCCTAGGCGAATCATGGCGGATCTGAGTATTATTTTTCTTAACGGGTCTAGGCAGACCTAGTTCAAACCCGACTCATTAACATCCCTATCCACTGCTAACAATTTTAGTCCAACAATTTTGATTTCACAGATGAGGCAAAGCAGCGGGTGTCTTTAGAAAGCACAAGAAACAGAACCCTGAGATAGATGAATAACAGCGACTAAAGCAAATCAAATTGCTCATCAAAAAGTTCATTGTTGGAGATCCCCAAAATATCGCTGCTGGTTTCACTGATTTTCATGTACTTGTTTATTTTGGTAAGCACAACACATACTACAACTTAAATCTAACCTTATAAAAAAAAAAAAATAGAAAGTCCAACAGGCAACAGGTCCACAAATGGCTGTCCATACTACTGATGTTTATTGGAAAATAAATTGTTGAAATATTTGGATAAAATAAGATGGTGGTGCTTATAAGATGTTAGTAATGACAATTTTATAATTAAAATGGTCAAATTCAAACAACATTATTATAATAATATCTTGTTTTATAATTATATAGGATTCTCCATATTTTTAAAACAACTTACAGGCTCGTATATAACATCTTATTTTGAGGGTTTATAAGATCTTTTTTTTAAAATAAAATTACATTTTATTTTGAGGGCTTATAAGATTTTTTTCTTTTTTTAAAAAAAATTACATCTTATTTTGAGGGCTTATAAGACCTTTTAAAAAAAAAATTATCACACATTTAGAGAGCTTAGAAGCTCTCAAACTATATATCAAAAATCTTATAAGATGTTTTAATACCTTATTAAGCCAAACACCCCCTTAGGGTGCTTTAATGGTCCATACAACGACCAACATTTATTTTCTTTGATTTTGTTCAGACTTGCATGTGTGTCTTGTATTGAACAATCTCAACATTTTATGAATTAATAAACCCAGATATTTCTCTTCAGAAAAAAATAAAAATAAACCCAGATATTTCTAACGAGATAATCCCTATAAACCACACTTAGCAATTAAGAGCTACGAGGAGTTGGGATCGAATTTTTCACCAAATAACGTACTTTTGTTGGTCCTTTTTAGGGGGATCAATTGCATTTTTCAACTTCGCCACATAGAGGGTAATTTCGGCACATGATTTTCTATTCCAAACAATGAATCAAACCGTGTTTTAAATATTATTCATAAACGCTAAGTGTATAGTTGACGTCATTAATTTACACTTGGCATATATTACAAATTAAATGCTTGAAATATGAGATGAAACACACTTAAAATACATGTTCTGGACTCGTAATTTTGAGATCTCACGTTAAGATTAGTGATGTTACATGTTGTTAACTTGTTATAATGAACTCTAAGGTTTTTCAGTCAGTACCAAGAGACGGCAAAATTGGATCCCCAGTAGCCGCTTATGCTAGGTTAGATTTATTTTTAGCGGCCATGAAAGGACAACACATACTTGGCCCGGCCCGAAGCCCAAATGACCCGATAAAAATACATTTGATGGACTGGGCTACAAGAAATGTGCTCCGATGAAATTTTGTGTCGGCCTGATCCAGCCATTTTTCCAGTTGGCCCATTGGACTAGGTCCGGCTGGCCCGACTCGGTCCATTGCCTGCTCAAAGTGACATGCTGAGAACAGAGAGACATTTTTCTTGAGAAAAGCCCATGATTTCCGAAAGTTGCTCATCGTCAATGCATAACAAGTTACCAACATTATTAAACAAAGGTACAAATTAAGATAAAAGTCTAAAACTGGGGCAAAAAGCAAAAGCAAAATTGATTTCGTTTTGGCACTGAAAATGACATTTCACCTGCAAGAATCGGGCAATGATATCTAATATCTGCGACAGTCGGGTCGGACAATGAATTAAAAAACATAAATAATAATATTATGATTTTTTTAAAGGAATAATAATATTATGAATGATTTCAAACTCTTCGTCTATAAATGAATTTTACTGACAATAGAGTAATTGCTTGTTTGGGAGCATTTTTGAAATGGACTTTTGGATCTAAAAGTCCATTTCAATAAATTTTTATGTTTGGTGGTTATTTTGGAATGTACTTTTGGATAAATCACTCTTTTAAAAAGTTCATTCTGCAGAGAAGTAAGAAAAGGCTTTTGATTAAATAACTTTTCCATAAGTCTTCCATACGACTAAGAAGACATATGGTCAAGTTTATTCTCCATTGCCACCACGGGCCAATTATTTAAGCTATAAATATTATCACATTTTTTAGAAAAAGTGATTTAGTGTTGGAAGTAAAAATCTTGAGAATCGAGAAGTTGGTATTGTTTGTAAATAAAATCAAAAGTTGAGAATGTTTAGTGAAAAAGTTGGAAAAATGCATATTTGTTCGTGTGAAAAAGTCAAAATCAAATCGAAGCAAAACTTTACACTCGACAATACTATAAAGTGATTTTTTTCAGCCAAAAATTAAGTGTTTTTTCAATGATCGCAAACACTTCCTAGAAAACCTTCAGTTTTCATAAAATTTCCAATCCAAATAGGCAAATATTTAATACTGAAGATACTTAATACTGATAAAGTCAGGGCTAGCTAACAAGAATGGGACGAGGATTTGATTCATCAGATTTTTATCCCGGAAGAGGCTAACAAAATTTTAAGCATACCACTCGAAACTATGGGTGCAACGATTGTTTGGCTTGGCATTTTACTGCATTTGGGCAATATAGCGTTAAATCCGGGTATAAACTCGCTTTATCTTTGGGTACCGATTTGCACCAGATTCCATCATCCTCAGGAGGTCCTTCGCCATTATGGAAATGGATATGGAGTTTAAACGTTCCACCAAAGGTGCAGGTACTCATGTGGAAAATAACTCAAGGAATATTACCGGTCCGATCTGCTCTTTTTCGACGGAATTGCGTGCCAGACCCCATTTGTCAAAGATGTGGCGATGGTATTGAATCTACTGAACACGCTATTCGGGATTGCCAATGGAGTAATTTCTTTTGGCGTGCGTCTCCATTACGGTTAGATTCCTTACTCTCAATTTCTTCGGCTTCTATGGCTGATATGCTTCAGGAGGTTTCCAAGGTTAATGATAAAGGCTTTCACAGTATGTTTGCAATGTTGCTTTGGTCGTTATGGTATGCTCGAAATATGTTAATCTTTCAAGGAAAAATTTTATCTCATCAAGATTGTTTTTCCTTAGCTATTAAAAATCTCCATGACTATCAAAGTTCTCGTGAACCCAATCCAGTTAAGCAACCATCAGTCTCGAGATTTTCATGGATCCGTCCTCCGGAGGGTGTTATCAAGATCAACACGGATGCTTCAGTCGTCAGGATGAATGGATTATTGGTGTAATATTACGAGGGCATGATGGACAAATATTCAAACATTATCCAGAAATTCTCCCAGGGGAAGTGAAGCAATTGCGTCGAGAAGGTCTCATTCTAGCCAAAAATCTGCAATTTTGCCATGTGATAGTTGAAACGGATTGTTGCAGGCATATAATCGACGGAGGCAATTTAACTTCAAATGATTGATGATATTAGATAGGCAAATCATTTTCCTCTTGTTCCATTTGTTTCATCCCTAGAATATTTCTCACTTATTTAATACACAGAATGGCAAAATGGTTTTACTGAAGAACTTAATGAAGGGGACTGATTTATATACTATTGTTTCTTTCTTGCTCAAAAAAAAAAAAAAAAAAAAAAAAAAAGTCAGGGCTAGCTCCAGGGTTTTGACGGTTCGATAAATTGATTGGATCGAATTGAAATCAAATCAAAAGATTCAGTTATGTTTATTTTACATTTTAGCAAATATTTAGTATTCAATTCAATTCAATTATTTTTGGTTCGATTCATATAATCAAATTGATATTAAAAAGAATGCCGTAAAATCAATAAGCTGATTGAAACGAAAATTAGAGAACATATATATGAAGTAATCCATAATTAGAGATTCAAATTTCAAAACCAACAACATGGATAATTAGAGATTCAAATTTCAAAACCAACAACATGGAATTATTGAAATATAATATCATGCACGTCAAGTAACTATATACACATAATTATGAGGTTTTAAATTAAATTTAGAGATAATTACAAAAAACCCTTGAGGTTTGTTTCCGTCGAAAAAAATTCTCTTTCATAAGCAAAAATTATTTCCAAAACCCCCCGGATTCTATAGAAATATAGTTAACCACTTAAATTTAAGACAAAATCAAACATAAAAAATTTTGGCCTTGTATGTTTATGTTTCCAAGGCCCCATTTCCAATTTCCAACTATTCATAGAAATGGAATCGTGTTTGTTTCTAAAATTTCCAATGGAAATCATCATTTCCACTTTCCACTTTTCACATAAAACATCATCTCAAACCTACAATTTCAATTATCAACCCTATACACTACCCTACATCACTTATCAATCACTATTCTTATTTTTTAATTTCATTATATATGTGGGACCCTCCATTATCTACTTTATCTACTTAAAATACTACTATATATAGCTAATGGGACCCACTAGCCTACAATCTTACAAATATAATATTATATATTCAATTAAAATATTCAACCAATATCAACTTTTCAAATTATTATATACATAAAATACTATTTCAAAACTAATTAACCAAACATAATCTGATTTCCAAACCTACATAAAATTCATTCTCATTCACTCATCCAAACATAATTCCAGGTTTTCACACGAAAACCAATAAGTCCCCGAAAATTCATTTTCCAACACTAAACTAGAAATAATTGGAAACATAACCATACAAGGCCTTTGTTTTCGTAATTTTTAAAAAGTTCTGAATTTCTGGTAATTAGTTCAAACCTCATGGGTATTTTTTATAACTATCTCTTAAGTTTATTTTTGTAATTGACTTTTCACACTTATTTTATTTTGTTTTATTAATCGAGTCAGATCTGACGACCAAGAATTTGATTTACTAAGTTAATAAATTAAAATCAATCGAACTTTTAGTATTTAAATTTAAATTGAATCAAAAAATAATTTTCAATTATAATATCTCGAATGCCTTTTCACCCCTTTTAAAGATCATCTGCTTGTGCTTTGTTTATTTTATTGTGGTCAAAAGTTGGACCTTTAAAAATACTTATATTCCAGAGAATGTGACAAGGTATAAATTTAATGGCATGGGCTGAACTTCTAAAGCTAAGACCGTCAAATGTAGAATTGTTTTTTTTTTTTAAGAATAATGTGGAATTGTTCGCAGTATTCGATAATGGCGTTCCATTTTTTTTTTTTTTTTTATAACTCGAAGCCTGCGCCACGCCGACTATGTCGAGCGACAATGACTCCGCTCCTCATTTGCCGCCGCAAAGGTAAACCGCGGGATGTGCACGACAGATGGCGATGTTACGACGGGTCTGGCGACGTACAACCAGATCCTCCAGGTAAAGAGAACAATTATGTTCGACCCCCAATCTACTAATAACGATCTCTCCCGAATCGAACCCACACGGATGCTATTCAAGATGAGTTCCCACCAAATCTTCACTACCGCATATGGGAAGCGATTTGATGGAGTAGGGATATAAACCCCTGACCTCCACCCCACAAACAATTTGATTGCTACATTCATGTGCTACTCGTCAATTATTAAACACATATTAGTGGACTAAGAGTCAAGTTTAGTACGTACGAGATTAATAACCTAAGATACGATTTTCCACATGGGATCACATTTTTTATTTTTCTGAAATTTGCTATGATATTGTTCCATGTTCTAACTCTTAATAAAAATTAATGAATTTTATCCGTATACTCAGATTTAAGAATCTCATAATGAGAAATGAGATCCAAATGATGTACATACAATGTGTCTCCAAGTTTAATCGTCTTAACAACGAAAAATCTTTATGTGATTGAAAAACTCTTTAAGATGGGCAGTCTGTCAAAGGAAACTTTGAAATTAAATCATAAACAATAAAAGGAAAAGACTAATTTAATTTAAGAAATTTGGCACATTGATGATGTAAAAGCTCAGAATTAATTCAAGAAACTGGTACTCAAACCAGTCATCAAGATATCAAGTCCATCAGTTAGTTATTGTTAGTTTAGTCTGTTAAGTTTGTTATGATAGAATATCTTAGCTATATATATGGTTCATAAGATATGTACTTTACTTTTCTCATTCTATTCAATTGTATAAACTCAGCTACTCCATGAATAAGAATTCAATCAAGATGTTCAATTCATCAATTTCCACATGGTATCAGTTTTAATCATCTTCTTCATATCCGTTGTATAATCTCTGATCTCTAGATCACAAACTTGGCTACGGTTCTACACCTTCCAAGATTCATTTCCTGACTTCTGGTTTCTTGATTAATTTTCTCATTCAAGATTCATTTTCTCTACTATCATAGCTGCAAATGCTAATGTTCCTTCTCCCATGGATGATTTCACATCTCCATACTTCTTGCATCCAAGTGACAATCCCGGTGCGGTGATTGTGTATGAGCCCTTTACAGGGGAGAATTACGTCTCCTGGAGTAGGTCAGTCTCAATGGCTCTTAATGTCAAAAATAAACATGGCTTCATAGACGGTTCTTTGTCTATGTCTGATCCTACATCTGTGCTCCTATTCTCTTGTTGGCAAAGAGCCAACAACCTTGTCCTCTCATGGATTTTAAATTCGATTTGTAAGGATATACGCGAGTTTATTATATTTAAAGAAGTGCAAGAAAGTCCGGGACGAGTTGAAGGTTCGATATGCGAAGTGATGGACCTCGTGTGTTCCATCTTGAAAAGACTCTCGTTCAATCTCTCGGGGTCTAAGTGCATTACATATTTCCTACTATAATCAGTTTAAAGGATTATGGGATGAATACATAAGCTTTCGCCCATAGCTAAGTGTTCTTGTGGGCAATGTTCATGCAATATTCTTTGCCACTATGATCGCTAATCAACGATCGATTCCGTAATAAAGTTCTTAGTTGGTCTTCATGAGTCTTTTGCTCAAATTAGAGTCAATTGCTTTTGACAAGTCCTTTGCCTTCTTTGGCAAAAGTATATTCACTTTTGCTTCAAGAAGAGGCTCAAAGAGGTTTACACAATTCCAATTCGGATATGCCTCCCTAGAGTCCATGGCTATGTTAGTACGACAGTCCAACAATTCAAGATTTCAACATCCTAAAGATAAAAAAGAAGCTTTAAGTGCACCCGTTGTGGTTTCACCTTTGGTCATACCATAGATAAATATTTTGAACTTATTGGTTATCCACCAGGGTGGAAAGGTCCAAAGGGTCCAAGAAACATCAAAGACAGTGTTATGGCTAATGCTACACAATCCTCTCCACAAAAGACTGAGTCAGCTGCTAAAGATTTTACTGCTCATCCTTTCTTTTCCCGAGAAATGTTAGAACAGTTTCTAACATATGCTAAAGACCACAATACTTCAAATATTTCCAAAGATATCTCACATTCTGCAGCAACTTCAGTCTCAGGTATATCTAATAATATTTCTTGCTCAGACAACTATCATTATTGTGCAGCCACAAAGGTAATTCATAGATGGATACTTGACACAGGTGCCATTGATCATATGATATGTGACACATCTCTTTTTACAAGTAATCCAACACAGATTTCTATTCCTATTAATCTACCTATTGGCAATATAACAGTAGCCTCTCACATTGGTGAAGTAAGGATTTCTGACAGGTTAATTTTACATAATGTTTTATGTGTTCCATCTTTCACTTTTAATCTAATATCTGTTTCCCAACTAACTAAAAACTCTCAATATGTTCTCCATTTTTTAGCCTCACGAGTGTCTTTTGCGGGACATGAAAAGCCTCGGGATGATTGGTTTCTTTGAGGAAAGAGGTCTTTATCATATAAAATTTCCAAGCTGTGGCAACCGCTCATACAAATGTTTCTCTATGGCATAATAGATTAGGCCATGCTTCCTCACACAGTCTTTCCTTGTTACCTCATATTACTGTTGATTCTCAAAAGTTTAATACTTGTGATGTTTGTCATCTTGCCAAACAGAAAAGATTACCTTTCAATAAAAGTACTTCTCTTTCATTGGTTGTTTTTGATTTAATCCATTGTGATCTTTGGGGCCCCTTTTCTATTACTTCTTATAATGGTTACAAATATTTTTTAACAATAGTTGATGATTACTCAAGGTGTACTTGGATATATTTACTCAAGAATAAATCTGACACAAAGTTTCATCTTGAAGCTTTTGCAAAAATGGTTATCACTCAGTTTGACAAAAAGATCAAAGTACTAAGAAGTGACAATGGCACTGAGTTCATTCTACCAGAGTTTTATAGATCTAATGGCATTTTGCATCAAAAAACTTCTGTAGAAACTCCACAGCAGAATGGTTTGGTGGAAAGAAAGCATCAACATCTACTTAATGTAGCTCGAGCTCTAATGTTTCAGTCACATGTTCCTCTCCATTTTTGGGATGAGTGTATTCTTACTGTTGCTTATATTATAAATAGAACTCCTACACCTGTTCTTAATAATAAAACTCCTTTTGAAAAGCTTTTTAACAAATTACCTGATTATTCAAATTTTAAAGTGTTTGGTTGTCTAGCTTATGCTTCCACTTTATCAAGACATAGAACAAAATTTCATCCAAAAGCTATTAAATGTTTTTTCTTGGATATCCTTTTGGAACAAAAGGTTACAAATTGTATGATCTCAATTCTAAACAAGTTTTTATTCTAGAAATGCTATTTTTTATGAAAGTGTTTTTCCTTTTAGCACAATAAAAGACACTTCTAACAAAGTTTGTCCTATGATTCAACAGTTACAAAATGATTTCTCAGGTTTTCAACCATCGATTCTTTTTTTATCACGACATAATATGCAAAACACTAATCCGATTTTTGAGTTCCTACCAATTATACTCATTTGCTTAATGAGACTCAAATGCCTAATGAGACTCGGTGATTCATGGTGCTCAGCCAAATACTACTCAGCTGTCTAATGAGACTCAGCTGATTCATGGTGCTCAGCCAAATACTACTCAGCTGACTAATGGTGCTCAGCCAAATACTACAGTTGAAACTCAGAATGAAGAAAATATGCATCAAGAAACTACTAGAAGATCTTCCAGAACAAGAGTTATTCCTGCTCACCTTCAAGCTTATGATTATAATTTGCCCCCTTCATTACATTCAAATTTTGTTTCATCAGGAAAACAATATCCTATTTCTAATTATCTATCTTATGAACTTCTTTCTGACAGTCACAAGTGTTTCACTGCAAGCATTACTCCTATCATTGAACCAAAGACATATGCTCAAGCTGTCAAACACAAAGAATGGCAAGAAGCCATGAAAGCAGAGATACAGGCCTTGGAAAAGAATAATACATGGTTATTAACAGAACTACATGCCAATCAACATTGCATTGGTTGCAAATGGGTGTTTAAAGTCAAATACAAATCAAATGGTTCAATAGAAAGATACAAAGCTAGGCTTGTTGCTAAAGGTTACACACAAGAAGAAGGTTTAGACTATTTTGATACCTTTTTCCCAGTTACAAAGCTTACCATTGTCAGATTGGTCTTGGCTATTGCAGCAGCTAAGAATTAGCACTTACATCAGCTAGATGTAAACAATGCATTCTTGCATGGTGATCTTAATGAAGCCTCCTCCTGGTTATTGTTCTCCTAATGACACAAGAGTTTGCAAATTAACCAAAAGTTTATATGGCCTCAAGCAAGCATCAAGACAATGGTTTCAAAAGCTTACTTCTTGTCTCATTCAATATGGATTTTCTCAATCTAGATCAGATTGTTCTCTGTTTCTTAAGTCTCATTGCAACTCCACATGAAGCCTCCTCCTGGTTATTGTTCTCCTAATGACACAAGAGTTTGCAAATTAACCAAAAGTTTATATGGCCTCAAGCAAGCATCAAGACAATGGTTTCAAAAGCTTACTTCTTGTCTCATTCAATATGGATTTTCTCAATCTAGATCAGATTGTTCTCTGTTTCTTAAGTCTCATTGCAACTCCATAACTGTGTTGTGTGTTTATGTAGATGATATCATTCTTGCTGGTAATAATCTACAGGAAATTCAAAGCCTCAAAGCTCATTTGGATGCCACTTTTACCATAAAGGATCTGGGAACTCTCAAATATATTTTGGGAATTGAAGTTGCAAGGTCATCCAAAGGAATAAGCATATGTCAAAGGAATTATGCCCTTGACATTCTTAAAGAAACTGGTTATATAGGTTGCAAACCTAGTCAAACCCCTATGGATTCTAAGTTGAATCCTTCAAAATCGATCTAAACCTTTAGCAGATCCATCCATCTATAGAAGGCTTGTTGGCAGGCTTCTATATTTAACCATTACTAGACCTGAGTTATCTTACTCAATTCAATTTCTTAGTCAATTCATGTCTAACCCTTCTGAATTTCATCTATCTACAGCTCACAGGGTGCTCAGATATCTCAAAGCTAATCATGTCAAAGGTCTTCTTTATCCCTCAGATCCATCCCTACAACTCACAGCTTATAGTGATGCAGATTGGGGCTAAATGTCCGGACACTAGAAGGAGTATAAGTGGTTTTGCAGTATATTTAGGACAAGCTCTTATCTCATGGAAAGCCAAAAAGCAGCCAACAGTGAGCAGGTCCTCTATAGAGGCAGAATACAGGGCCATTGCATCTACTACATGTGAGCTTCAATGGTTAAGATACCTTCCTCAAGACATCAAGATACCTCAAACACAACCTGCTACAATCTATCGACAAAGTGGTCCGCTTATCAGATCTCTCAAAACCCGTATGTCAAAGACGAAAGAACAAAACATATTGGATCGATTGTCATTTTGTTAGAGAGAAGATACAAGGTGTCTAATCAATTCTACACATCCTCGCTTCCAAACAAACAGCAGACATTTTAACTAAGCCTCTCCCACCACATCTATTTCATCAGTTTACACTCAAGTTGGGCATATGATATACATGCTCCATTTGTGGGGGGGTGTAAAAGCTCAAAATTAATTCAAGAAATTGGTACTCAAACCAGTCATCAAGATATCAAGTCCATCAGTTAGTTATTGTTAGTTTAGTCTGTTAAGTTTGTTATGATAAAATATCTTAGCTATATATATGGTTCATCTACAGATATGTACTTTAGTTTTCTCATTCTATTCAATTGTATAAACTCATCTACTCCATGAATAAGAATTCAATCAAGATGTTCAATTCATCAATTTCCACAGATGACAATTTTGGAGGAAAATTCAAAATTATTGGTCGGATTGCTGGCGTGGCTGCCACATCACCACCCCTAGTTAGGAATTTTCAATTTTTAGGTCGAAATTGCTGATTTGGATGCTGACTGGAAGACATATACACCATGCATTTTTCGGGTTAGTCGATGCTACCCACTTGGGTAGGTGCCCAAGTGGGTTCTATACCATTGGATTAACACACATTTTTCATATGTTTATTTATTAATATTATTAAATTAAATAATAACCAAATTAATATTTCCGCATGAAAATTGAAAATCCTAAATGGGTGGTAAGGTGGTAGTTATACTTAAAAAAACACCTCTCTCTAAAATCTTCTCTCTCCATTCTCTCTAAAAAAGTAAAACCCTGACTGTCATTGGTTGTAAATATTTTCCAAAATTTTCATTTTTGAGTGAAAATTTGTTGCAAGTGTGATTGTTTGTGGAAGAAATGAATTTTTTTTTAAAAGAAAATCTCATTTTTCTTTTTCTCTTATATACTTCCCAATACCCACTTATGCTATTTATTTCTTTCTCATCCCCCATTCATATAAAAAAATTACTATAGTTTCTTAATATTTACTATTTTTTATTATTTTTCTCTTAAATCTTGATAACAAAATGTATAAAGTGAGATCCATAATGCCTATTTTAGGATCAATTTTTTATTTTTATTCAATTTATTGCATTAAATTTTACACTATTTTTTCCACAAAATTTTTCACAAACAATAAACATTTCTAATGTTTTCCATCACATCAACACAATCATTATTATTTATCTACACATCCAACTTTCACTTTTAAAAAGAAATTCACCACTATTCTTCAGAAAATGAAAGTGAGCGGAATGAAAGCTCAATCAATCACAGTCTGACCCCCCTTTTTTTCCTTCTCCCTTCTGCAACCGCCCGCCCCCTCCCCCTCCCCTCCTTGCTTCTTGTCGGTGGCGGCCGATGATGTCTGGTCGCCGGCCAAGCCCCCCACGATGCGTTTCTTCTCTTGTTCAGATTCGGACTTTGGGAGTATTTTTTTTTGTGGCGGTCGGTCTTTGGCGGCTGGATGCGAGTCAATAGAGAGTGGTGGCATTGGGCTGCGGTTGTAGATTTGGGAGAGGGAGATGAGGATATTCTTTTTGTGGTTTGTTTTTTCTTTGTAGTTTGCTAGGGTTATGTTGGTAGTTTTGTTGTCTTTTTTCCTTTTTTTTTTTGGTGTCTTTGTGGTTCTCGGTTGAGGGGTGAAGCCTATAGGCGGGTCCGAAATGGTTGTCTTGTAATATATGGGAGTAGCTCGTGCCCGAGGGTTTTTTGTGTGTCTTAGTTGGTAGTCTCCTTTGGGGAGTGCCTAATCTTCTTTTCGGGTGGCATTTTAGTATCCTCAAGAAGGATTTTTTAGTTTTTTGTCTTGTATTTTCTGTAACTCCTAGTTCTTGTTTTCTCCTTTAGAGTGTGTCTTCCCCTTGACAAATGGTTGCTAAAGGCAGTTTTTGTGCAAGTGGTCATGTTGTATATATATATATTTTAGTAGTTGCAATGATATACTATCGTATTTGGTAGTGCTAACAATCCATCCAATTTTCTAATTTTTCGATGAAAATTGTCCTCAATGTGCCAAGTATTTTTAAATCACACAGTCCGAAAAAAATAAAAGTCTAAAAATGCACCACCCAAATAAATTGATCCAAAGGAAAATTGTTACTGAAGTAGACGAGTGCCTACTTATAAGTTTTTCTGAGAAGCCTACTTATAAGTTGACTTCAACTCATATCTTCTATCATCAATCTCAATATTAAAAAATTAAAACTTGAGAGAAATATCATAGTTGAAATGCAAAACATCAATAACGATGTGCTGGCGTGCGGCGTGCCAAACCCAATTTTTGTGTATGACGTATAATCAGCAAATTTGTTTTTGTGATTAGGCCAAATGATGTAGGACAAGAGAATACACGACAATAAAGAAAAGAAAATGAATTATAATCTAAAAAATCAACTAAACAAAAAAAATAAAAATAAATGAAGAGTCCTAATCAAGGAATCGAACTAAGACGATAATGTAATAAACAAGCTCAAAGAAGATGATTAATTGAAATAAGTCAATAACTACTACAAGAATATTTAATTTCTAATCATTATATATATCCCGTTCCAACCTCAACAAATATTCCCATCTGCTATCTAATATGTTTTGTTCAAGTAATAAGGTCAAGGTTCCAAAATTTCACAATTAATAAGAGGTTTTGTTTGTCTTTTAATTCCTAACACTTGTGTTTAATTTCTGGTGGTAATTTTCATGTTACATACTAGACCTACTAATTAGGTCGGCCCGTCTCAAAATTCCATCGGGCTAATATTTTCATGGCCTAACATGACCCATGTAGTGTACATTGTCTTGGGTCAGTTGGGCCGATCGGGCAATTGGACATATTAGGTCGGGCCTGCAAACTCATAGCCATACCTGGCCTTATCATCGGACTGACTGGGCCGACTCAAATGACATGGCCTAAATTGCCATCTCTATTACACATGAGGTCTCGTGTGTATGTACAATAAAGTAGTATTTACATGACCCTAAAGTTTAACGTGGGTAGGTTTGGGTTTCCAGGTTTGAGGTTTTTTTTTCCCTTTTGAAACTAGGACTGGAGATATAAATATATAATTTTTTTTTAGATTATATACATATATAAATTTTGAATTTGAGTTCTAGTAGAAGTATTCTAAGTGAAACTAACCAGATGAGGAGATGAAACTATGAAAATTATTTGATGTGCAATGTCGCATTAAAAAGAAATAATATTATAAATAATGACTATTAATGACATTAATCGTATATGGGAATCGTTTTTATGATTTGTTACTAAATATTACTATTTGTGTAATGCAAATAAATAGGTAGTAACTGACCCAATTGAGAATCAAAAAGAAATTAACAATTATTGATCGAATTGATTTATTTAATTTGATATTCGGTATTTTGATTTGATTTTCTTAATGAGTAATCTTCTTTTTTTTTTTTTGAAAGCACTTAATGAGTAATCGGTTCATTAATATTATACAATATAGAATTCAATTTATTATTATAGAAATATTATTTGAATTTGTAACGGATAAAAAGATTAATTTATATGAGATTGTGTGCATTCTATGTAGTATGTAGACCAAGAGATTTTGGTTTCACATGCACTTTTTTTGACCTTTTCTCTTTTATCTCTCAAATCATTTCTTTTCCGCTCTGCCTTCCAACACACACATTCCCTCTTTTTATCTCCTCATTTATTTTATTTTTAATAAGGATTTTACCTTTTTTTTTAAAAAATTAAATCCTCTCCCACCTAAAGGCAATGTTGTAAAAATCGGCCTAGGTGGCCGCCTAGGCGCCCCAAAGCCGACCCGATTTTCCCAAAATCGGCCAAAAAATCGTCTGGGGCAAAAATCGGCCTAGGCGCGGCAAAAAAATCGGAAAAAAATCGGGAAAAAATCAATCTAGGCGGTCTAGTCGGAATAAATCGGCCAAAATTCGGGAAAAATCGGCCAAAATACAAAAAAAATGAAAAAAAAAAAGAAACACTTGGGCTTTTCTAGGCGCCCTAGGCGCCCGGTTGCCGGCGCCTAGCGATTTCTGCAACCTTGCCTAAAGGAAACACAATACTTCTGAAAATTACGTACCCTTATTCGATACTCGATTGATAGTTGATATATATCTATAGTATCCAATTAAAAAAGAAAAAAAAACCGACCTAGATAAATTGGAAAAAAATAAAACCACATCTATATGAACTCTTACAAATCTACATATGAAAAAAGATAAAATTTATTCTATTGCTGATATTTCGCATGTTTTCTGTGTGTCTATGTGAGTCATCATATTTTGAATTTGAGTATTTATGAAATTTTAATTTTTTTATGCTTGAAATATTAATTTTTTAATTATACTTAATACGTCTATATTTTCAATAATAAAAAAATATATATAATTTTATAGGTATATATATACCGTATTAGTATTCTTAAAATTTCAAAACATGACGTATTTCGGTACCCATGTCGTATTGTACCCAAACCAGTGTTTCATTGCCCACTTATCAATCCGAAAAAAAAAAAAAAAAAATTCCGCAAAAAGAAAACTTAAAAAAAAAGAAGAATTCCTTTCCCATCTATCCTTTTTTTCCTCTACTTTCCCACTTGTTATCATATCGATTTGATTCAAAAAAAATCTAATTATTTCCATCTTTCTTAAAATTTGATTACTGTTATTATTATTATTATGATAATATTATTTCATATTTTCTAAATGCACTGCTAACTGTTTTTTTAAAAAAGATAAAATTATATGAGAATTTCCGGAAAACGGGTTGTGGCAAACGACATCGTTTCACACACACTCCTTTTTTTCTTCCTCGTTAAAATCCAGCTCAGGTCTGCATAATATCAAACCACTTTTATAAAATGTGACGGAAAAAGACAACAGAAGATCACATTATCACACAACCCTAACCCTAATTCATTGAGATTACATACACACGGAGAGATCTATAAATTCACGTATCTCTCCCATTTTCCAATCGATATCTCAACCGACCCAATTGTTCTCCATTTTTTTTCTCTCGTGATTTGGGCTCTGTTCTTTTAACCCTTTTGCCGTTTGTTCTTAATCGCAATTCTCTCAATTCAATTCAAGATTTTCGTTTGTGAATGGTGGAAATCTCCAGCGCACAATTAATGGTCATCCCCTCTTCTTCAAGAAGGGGGATTTCGATTTCGGCCGCGAACTCTCTCTGCTTCGGGTCTTGCATGGAAGGCTGGTACTACCGCTGCATCGGCGTCGACCCTTGAATTATTTTTATTTTTTTTAATATTTTATTTTATTTTTCTTCGCAACGAACCCGTTTATCTTTGATTGAATTCTTTGACTGCTTTCTCTGTTCGATCTTAGATTTTTACGTCTCATAAAAAAAATCCTTAAAAAAAGAAAATCGAAGAAATAGAAAAATGTTGCTTCCCAAGCAGAAGAAGAATCAGCCCTTAAAGGGAAACAGGTTTTTGATTAGCGTCACCGTTCTCGGGAGTGCTGGTCCGATTCGATTCGTGGTGAATGAGGACGAGCTCGTTGCTGCTGTGATTGAAACTGCGTTGAAATCGTATGCGCGCGAGGGGAGGCTCCCAATTCTTGGATCTGATCTCAATAATTTTATTCTGTATTGCCCTATTGCTGGAACTGAAGGTAGTTTTATTGTGCAAATTTATATGTTTTGTTTTGATTATTCTGTTTATTGGTAAAATTGTTATGGTTTTTACCATTTTGGTTTATTTCTTATTTGATTAATTTATTGTAATGCTGTAGTTGGTTTGTTATATTTCTGCAATTTAGCCGTCCCTGCTTTGCTGTGTATGATTAATTTGGTGAACAGAATAAATTATCGTTCTTTGTGGGCTAGGACAATTGTTGTATATGGTTAATATGGTGAACTGAATAAAATTTCGTTCTTCGTGGGCTAGTCAATTATTGTATATGATTAATATGGTGAACTGAATAAAATCTCGTTCTTTGTGGGCTAGTCAATTGTTGTATATGATTAATATGGTGAACTGAACAAAGTTTATTTCTTTGTTGGCCAGTCAATTTTTGTGTATGGTTTAATTTAGTGAACTGAATAAATCTTCGTTCTCTCTGGCTAGTCAATGTTGGCTAACCCTGTGTTTTCTGTATGTTGACATTCTTTAGTAGACTGGATTGATATTTTTATGCCATCTTTTCGCTTTAATTTTTCATATTTGCAGAACTGTGTTTCTTCCATTTTTAGGCTGCTTATTTTATTAAATCTTGAAAGAGTTTGATAATTTCTTTGAGTTGTTGATTGAATTTTGATGTATTTACTTGAATTTGTGTTTGGTTGTAGCTCTTAGTCCATGGGAGACAATTGGGTCACTTGGTGTCCGAAACTTCATGCTGTGCAAGAAGCCTCAAACCGAGACGTCCATTGACAGTGAGAAGTCGTCTGCTGCAATGTCTCGTAAAGGAGCTGGAAGTTGGAGGGCTTGGTTCCATAAATCTCTCAATCCCAAGATATCTTCTCATTGAATAAATGTGATTTGAGTCTTTGGGAAACTGTTATTGGTGTTTAGGCGTGTTGTTTTTTGTGGTGTTTCGAATTTCCATTGTCTTGCAGTTTTCTGTCTGCTCACGCAGGCCGTGATGAAATAATCTAAACCTTTGTGGTTTGTTGCTTAATCAAACAATTGTTGCTTGCTTTTGGGTTTTAATACTCTTATCTCTTAGTGCTTCTTCGTTTTGAGTTAATTTTTTTCTTCCTATATCTTGCACTCTGTGTACTTTTATTGTGTGTGAATACTAATATAATGTTGTGGTTGTAATTTTGTCATTTTTATTTTCCTTGTTTAATCCATTCATTGATCAAATTATGTTACAAAAGTCAATTTCGTTGTTTATTTGATTTCCTAAGGTTTCTGTGAAGACGCTGTTTTTTGACATGAATGTTTAATGTGTCTGGATGCTCGCGTTTTGCATGACTTTCGTCGTTTATATATTTTTATATCTTGAGGATTAGAGAGCGCTTCTAAACCTGCTTGTTGATATCTACAAGGTTGCATTTGTATTAGTGATAAGTGATTTGGAGCTTATTCTAGTTCTTACTACAAGCTGCTCTGAAATTTCATCATGACTTCTATTCAAAGATTTAGATCCACACTTTTTGATTGCCAAGATGTTCCGTATCACTGTTTTTCCTGTCTTGTGCGAGAGAATTGTATTTAGGGATAATTACAAAAACACCCCTGAGGTTTGGGTTAATTACAAAAAAAACCCAGATATTTTTGAAAATTACAAAAAATCCCTTTAGGTTTGATTCCGTCTTATATTTTCCCCCTTCATACGCAAAAAAAAAAAAAATCAAAATCCCCCTATTTTTTATAAAAAATACAACAGTTGCCCCTCTTAAATTTAACACATAATAACATAATCATACCTGATAGGATTTTTTGTAATTTTGAAACATTTCTGAGTTTTTTTTGTAATTAGCCAATACCTCATGGGTGTTTTTGTAATTATCCCTTGTATTTATTGAAAACTATATATTGGGATGTATAAAAAATTGCTCTGCATGTTTTACATTTAAAAGTTGCTGACACCTGAAATCAAGAATACTATAAATTGTTTGCTCTGTGGGAGGTGTAAATATCCAACATACTGCATAAATCACGTGTGGGAACTTGGATGTGATAACGAACATGTCAGAGTCTTCATGTTCTGGAAGATGAATTTGTGAATTCTCTTCCTCTTTAAAATTATAAATGGTAAAGTGTAATTATTTTTATAAATGTGATGAGAGATTTTGAAATTTTTTTTTTTGTTTATGAAGGGGGTAAATAGGGTACTTTTTTTAATTAACCTGATATATAAACCGAATTATATATTAAATAATTAAATGTCAGTTTTGTCCCCGACATGTAGATATATCATTCGGAAGAAGGATGCCTGCATGTGAGTTCTCGGGATAGAGCAACCGAGCAATCTACCGCCATGGCGACTAATATTAACTAAAGGGAGTTCAACGAGGTAGATTTTTGAAACAATATCATGTCCCCCACCAATTGGTGACAATGCACGAACGACGACGTCCAATTTAAAGAGGGAGTCTTTAATTGCTTTAATTGAGTAGTCTTATTTTATATTGTGTAAATTTTCTAGTAGTGATTGTCCCTTGGCCTCATGCTGATAAGATTGGCTAACCTGAAGCACATTAAAATCTCATTCTTTTTATTTTTAATATGTTTCCACTGCAGTAATTTTCATGTTGATCACAAGATTATAAAACCTCGCGATTCTAACATCCAACTTAGCATATATAAGACAATTTGGTAATTTATTTAAACTTGTTGGAACAATTTATTGGAATAACATAACTGAATCTGGTAAAATGTTTAACAAGATAAACATACGCGACAGTAAAACAAAACAGTACAATAACACACTTTGACAGTACTCTCACAACGCTGGAGCATATGCATGCATGCGCCACTACTTTCTATGCAATCAATTAAGGAGCAAATTATTCATAAGTCTCATGCAACACGCGCTTTAATACACAACACCAATTTGAATTGTTGGTCTAGTTTTGAGGCTCAGTATCCGCCTTCTCACCAGCGTAAGTGCAGCACCGGCAACCGCCCCTGTAGTAGCTCCGCCCACAGCATCCGTAGCGGCAGTAACATAATAACAACAGTTGCCCCTCTTAAATTTAACACATAATAACATAATCATACCTGATAGGATTTTCCGTAATTTTGAAACATTTCTGAGTTTTTTTTGTAATTAGCGAATACCTCATGGGTGTTTTTGTAATTATCCCTTGTATTTATTGAAAACTATATATTGGGATGTATAAAAAATTGCTCTGCATGTTTTACATTTAAAAGTTGCTGACACCTGAAATCAAGAATACTATAAAGTGTTTGCTCTGTGGGAGGTGTAAATATCCAACATACTGCATAAATCACGTGTGGGAACTTGGATGTGATAACGAACATGTCAGAGTCTTCATGTTCTGGAAGATGAATTTGTGAATTCTCTTCCTCTTTAAAATTATAGATGGTAAACTGTAATTATTTTTATAAATGTGATGAGAGATTTTGAAATTTTTTTTGTTTATGAAGGGGGTAAATAGGGTACTTTTTTTAATTAACCTGATATGAATTATGTCTACGTAAATAATAAATAATAAAAATATAAAAGGAAGATAAAATGAAATGAATTATGAGGGGAGTTGATTGCAACCCAATGCAGGAGTAACATGTATGTCCTGAGGCGGCACATGGTACTTGGTTGGATGTCATTGTCAATCAAATTTAGGCCTAATTTCGATATGTTGTTTCTCTTATTTGGTACTTTGTACCTATATCATCTACTCTAAAATAAGTTGTTTGTCCGTCTATTATAATTTACATTAAATATAGAAGGTTGGTTTATGAGATTCTTTTGGCATATTCTACTACTACTGTTTCTTCGTCTATTTAAATTAATTTGTTATATGTTTTTGATTTTTAAGGATGTTTGGCTTTTTGGATTCTCTATTTGTTTAACCAATATTAGTTTGGAGGCACATGGCTTCCTTCATTTTTGTCCAATCAAATATTGTAATGTAGACATTATTCTAATTATCGTGATAAAAATAAAGAGAGAATTGGGCTAATTTTTATTTGAAGAATCATATAAACTCATACATCTTTATAAGACCTTTCTAAAACAAATAAACTGTTAAACAATTTTCTAAAAAAGTTTATCTCCTATTATTATTTTGTCTGGATATACGACTTATAGGCCCCCCCCAAAAAAAAAACAGTAAAATACATGAATAAGTAAAAAAAATCTCTGTATTGGGCTCAATCGAGATAAAAATTTAATGAGGAGGTCTTATATGAGACCGTCTCATTGATCTGAGTTCATGAGACGGATCCTAAACACATAGAAACATATGGATTCTTTTTACGGGTATGGGTTTGGGTCAAAATTCTATTTAAATATATGATTCGTCTCACATAAGTTTTTGTGAAATTTAATAACAAATAATTATGTCAAACATACTCATGGATTCACAAAAAATAATATAATAATACAAATATACACCAGATTTAATGTGAAAAAACTCAAAAGAAAAAGGAAACCTCCAGAATAAACACCCATAAAGACAAATACAAGTTCACCATACTTTCTCCACTCCAGAATATCTTTCTCCACTCCAGAATATCTCATGGAAGTCTTTGTGTTCCAATTCCCTCGTATCCGGGCGAGACCTTCTGCTCCAAAATTGTGTTTACTTTTTTATTCAACTACAAGGATGATAGCCACATGTATAAGATTTATCATATTAATTTTCAAGCATACAAGTATAACATGTGGATTTTTAATTATGATAAATTTTATATAAGTGACAATCATCCATAAAATGGAATATGATATAAAATATAATTTTGGAATAAAAGATCTCACCCGCTCGTATCCCTTCACCTACCTTTGCAACAATTTTGTCGTCAAGGTTATTAAATTGTAGAGATATTTTAGTCCTACCAAATTTAAAGAGACTAGGAATAGGGATTAAGGGTAGGAATTAGGGATTAAGAACCATAAATTAATTAGGTGAGATTAGGAATTAGGGGTAGGAACTAGGGATTATGAATCATAAATTAATTAGGTGATATTAGGGATCATAAATTAATTAGTTGAGAGACGTCCAACTTCAATGGATGAGACCTTCAGTTCCAAACACGTGTCAATTATTCTTGCAGTGGAATATGAGATAAACACATTTTGGGAAAGAAGATCCCAATTCCCATCAGCAATTTCATAAGTCAAGGCTATGATTGCTTGTGCTTTCATTCATTCAATTTTTTATTTTCTAAGTGAATAGTCATGATTTTTTTATTAAAAGTGAAAATTGAATGTGTAAGAAAAATAGTGATTGTGTTGATATGATAGATAGTCTTTTAGAGATATTGATTGTTTGTGAACTTTTATGTGTGAAAATATTAGTGTAAAATATAATGCAATAAGATTTAATAAAAATGGAAAATTCATCAAAAAAGGCAATGTGGATCTTATTTTATCTCTTTTGTTATTGAGATTAAGAGAAAAATAATAAAAATGATGATAAATTAAAGAAATTACCAAAATTCCTTATATGAATAGGATGGAGAGATAAATAAATAGTATGGTTGAGTATTAAGAAGTGTGTGAGGTAAAGAGCAAAATGAGTTAATTTTGGAGAAAAATGAGATTTCTTTATATATTTTTTTAAATTTTTCCACAAACAATCACACATCTTACGGAAATTTTTCATTTTCGTTCCGCTAGAGAAAATCTTTTTACCCCAAAATATGAATGCTTATGAAAATTTTAAAAAATACACTATTCATTCACTTTCATCTTTTTCTCTCACCAATCACTTCTACCAATTTTTCAAAAAAAATCTATCAAATCACCAATCATTATTACACATTCTCCCACAAATTTCACTATTTACCCACTCACACATTTCTAACTACCAATCATATCCAATCATTATTTTACTCTTTTATATCAAATCAATTTTCATCATTACTTTTTAATTTATATCCAATCACAATCTCAAAATTCATCTTTTTTCTTTCAAATTTTTTACCACTATTCTCTAGCAAAAAAGAAACTTTTCAAAATGAAAACATATCCAATCACAACCTAAAGTTGTCAAAAAAATTCCAAAATTTCCATTTCTGAGTGAAAATTTTGTTGGAAGTGTGATTGTTTGTGGAAGAATGAAAATTTTCAAAGAAAATTTAATTTCTCTCCAAAATTAATTTTTCACTTTCTCTCTCACACTCCCCAAATACCCAGTTATACTATTTATTTTCCTCTCATTCCCCTATTCATATAGAGAATTCCGATTATTTTTTTAATTTATCAATATATTAATTATTTTTCTCTTAATCTTGATAACAAAAGGTATAAAATGAGATTCATATTGCCTATTTTTAGATCATTTTTTTTTTATTTTTATTCAATTTTCTTGCATTGTATTTTACACTATTTTTTTCACAAAAATTTTTACAAACAATTAAAATCTCTAAAAGATTCTCCATCACATCATCACAATCATTTTTTTCTATATATATCCAACTTTTACTTTTAAAAAAAATTTCACCACTATTCTTTAAGAAAATAAAAGTGGAATGAATGATAACACAAATAATCAAAGACTAAGGGAGTGAATGATTGACCTTTGGTTCCACTTTTTGTTATTTTTAGAGAGAATAGTGTGAGGAATTTATTTTTAAAAAATGAGAAGGAATTTTGAGAGTATGATTGGATATAAGATGAAAATGTGATTATGATAGTTAATGTAATTTTTTTTTTGTTTAAATTATAAATGAATGTGATTGATGATTTGAAAAATGAGAAAAGAAAATATTATAGTTTAAAAAAATTTCACAAATAATTGCATATTCATGCAAAATTTTATTTTAAAAGTCAATTTTTTTTTTCAACAAGCAAAGAGTCCATAACCAATCAAATCCCAAGGGATTGTTGGTGCCTAAGAAATAAAGTTTCCAAGGGACAAATACAAGTGTCATTTTTTATGTACACAGGGCCAAACAGAGAGCAAAGGACATTCATTTAAAATGTCCTCTCACGCATTAAAAATTAAAGTTTTTCTTGCCCTAAGGAATCTAAGTTAGTGGGAAATTTTGGACCGACTCTACTTAATTATCAGAGGATACATAGTTACATACCATTATTCCTTTCAGCTTCATTTACATTCCTATTTTCTCATTTTCTGTTTTTTTCAAAAAAAAAAAAAAGAAATAAAAAAAGAAGCAAAAAACTCATATAGTGTTCAATGGATGCTTTGGGTCTTCTTAGAATCCGAGTTCGTAGAGGTATAAATCTTGCTGTTCGTGATACCAGGACCAGCGATCCTTATGTTGTTGTCCAGTGCGGCTCTCAGGTCTCTAATTTTTTTTTAATTTTTTATTTCATCAGTTTCTTGTCTATTTCCTATTTCTATTGACGTTTTGCAGGTTTAGACATGAATGGGAAAGAAAATTGGTGTAATTTTTGGTTTTTGATTTGTTTTCCTATAATGGGGTTGTGTAGTTTAAGTCAAATTGATGGATTTCCCTACTCGCTCAAATGAATCAAATCAAATTAGACTTTAGTTTGGCAGTCTCATGTACAATTAATTTTTTTTTTTTTGAATGCTCTTAAATTAAAGCATAAATTAGGAAAACAAAAGGTAAATCTGGTAACCTTTTTTTTTTGGGAATTGAACCTAATATCTCCATATTGTAAGATTTTATTTTGTGCCCTTAAACATTGGAGCTTGACAAATTGATTGTTTGGATAAGTGATTGTTTTCATCTCGTCCGAGCTTTTCCCTTTACATCTATATCTGTTCAAGGGTCCTTTTGCCTGCTGGTAGTGTAATTTTATTTTCGAGTTTTGAATATATTTGCTATCATTTCGAAAAGAAAAAAAAAAGACAAAGGCTTCATTGGGTAGAAATTTAAGAAAGATTATTGTGAAAAAATTGCTAGAAATTTTATTTACTCAAAGTGACCTTTTTGTTCAGTGGAGTTTGAAGTTTAGCAATTTATTAATTTGAAATTTGCTAGATATTTTTTTTAGTACAAATCGTGGGAGGGTTGGAGTGATGGGAATCGAACCTCGACCACTATCCGATTCCCATTAATATATTCTGATTTTACATATAAATTGGTGTAGAAGGTGAAGACAAGAGTTGAGAAAGACAACTGCAACCCTGTTTGGGATGAAGAGTTGACTATTTATATTAAGGATCTAAATGTTCCCATCACTCTAGTAAGTCTCAATATCCAATATTCCTAAATTTCTTCATCATTTGATAATTTTCCCATCTTTACTAATCAATCATATCTACATCTGAATAATCACCGCTGTAATCGCGTAAATTTTCAGTCCGTTTACGACAAAGACACGTTTACTGGAGACGACAGCATGGGAAATGCTCAGATAGACATCAAACCTTACGTAAAATGTCTGAAAATGGGATTGCAAAGCCTCCCAGATGGCACTAAAGTTGAGAGGGTTCAGCCGAGCAGCGAGAATTGCCTAGCTGATGAGAGCTGTGTCGTTTGGAACAAAGGGAAAATGAGCCAAGAGATGCGTCTCAGGTTGAGAAACGTCGAATGTGGTGAATTGGAAGTCGAAATCGAATGGCTTGATGTTCCAGGTAGCAAAAGTCTCCAGAGTTAAGTATTGACAGGCTGGAGACTAGAGGTCTGAGGTTCGATTCCCATCATCCCTTCCTTCCCAGGGTGTACTAAAAAATAAAACTAAAAAAATCTCTATATATATAGGTTTGATATGTATGATAAATAAGAAGCTGTTTCTCGATCAGAGTAATACATGAATAACATCTTAGCTTGTCTATGGCTCTGTCTTTATGTCTACTGATTCGATTGATGCTGCTCGTCTCTGTAGTGTAACCGATAAATGTAGACGTAACTGGTAAGTGCACATGGTGTTTGGTGATATTGTTAGAACAGAGTTGTTTGCTGTTGTAACTTGGAACTCTTGCTATGCTTTAATGTGATGAGCATTATAAGTGAATTCGACTTCGTTTTTGTTTGTTGGTTGTTAATTATTTTGAACTTCAGTTTATAGTTACAATTGCTGGAAAACCAACTAAGAAATCCATGAGCTCATTTTGAAATTGGATTCGGTGTTCATTGGAGATGTCCTAAGTAATTAATTCATATTAGTAATTGAAAAGAAGTTTTGTAATATCAGATTGTCAAAATGTAGTTTGATAAATTAGTCCCAATGATCCTTGGCCTAGTGGTGAGGTAACTATTGGCTTCTCTTTGGAGAAGTCAAGAGTTCGAAATAGGTGGCTTAGCTCACCTGCCACCACAAGAAATTGTCGGGTGGAGGTCAAGAGTTCAAACTCCTACTCCATCAAATTGCTCCCCGGGGCATATGCGAGCTGGTGAAGATTTGGTGGGAACTCATACTGAATAGCATTTGTGTGTGTTCGACTCGGGAAGAGATCATTATTATTAGATTGAGGGGTCGAACGTAATCAATTGGGAGGATCACGGTTGTCGTCAGATCAAGATACCCCATCGTAACCAAGTATGTGCACATCCTGCGGTTTACCTTGGCGGCAACAATGAGGGACCAGAGCTGTTGTCCTTGGGCATAGTCAGACGTAAGGCTGGAAGTTGAGTTATAAAAAAAAAGTTCGAGCCTCCTGGGGCACGATGGTGGAACAATTAATATTGAGAGCCTCAAGCGGCAGTGTTGGAGGCTGGATTTCGATGGGAACCTATGGCTGGATTGAGGGGAGATTACCATGAAGAAATCACTTGGTGGACGACTCCTTCCACGCGGTAGTTTAGTGTCAAAAAAACTAAAAATAGTCAAAACAGAAAGCTGGTATATCAAATGGCAACAATTATACCAGGCCCTGTTTACAAAGGGAACGAGCCTTTAATAAATTAAGAATCAGCGTTCATTCCATGTTTGCGATATTGAGGCCCGTCATGTTTAGATTGGCCCAATTGGTGAAAATTTCATATAAAACCCAGCGTCTAGCTAAACAAGTAAGAAAAGGTTATGAGTTATGAAAAGAGAGAGATTAGTCATTAAAACAGTTAGACGTGAACAAAATTAGACTGTTAAAGCCTTGTTTGTTTATATGTTTCCAAGTATCCAATTCCATTTTCCAATTATTCATAAGAGTATAAGAATGAAATCGTGTTTGTTTATAAAATTTTCAATAGAAATCATCATTTTTCACTTTCCAAAGTGATTAACTTGTATAGGAATGAAGTGTTGCCTATTTCTTTATTAAGAGTGTAATTAATTGAAGTAATGTTTGCTATTTAGATTCGAGTGAGAAAATTCTATGGAAAATATTTTTGTTGCTTCAAATTATTTTTACCTTTTTTTTTTTTCCCATTTCCTCACTATATTTCAAGAACCTAACATACATAACACAACGAAACCTGTTCCGAATTGAGTAAAACTAATAAGTAGGAGCCCTTCGTGGTTTAGTGGTGTGGCGTGGTTTCTCGAGGTCGAAATGTTTCATGTTCAAATTCCCACCTTTTTACCATTTGGTTAAATCTATCACATAAGACTTGTCCTGAAGCCTAATGATTTACCTAATGCAATGTTGGGAAAACTAATCCCACATTCATCCATAAGGAACAAACAAAATAATCAAGGAACAAACAAAATAACCGAGAAATGTTACAAAGAATGCACTATTGGGAAAACATATCCCACATTCATCCCCAGGAACAAACAAAATAACCGAGAAATGTTATAGAGAAATTTCATTGTATGAGTTTTTCTACATCGCATATAAGTTTTCTCTCCCAGTCTCAATACTCCCTAAAACACTCTTATAAATTGTTGACCAAATCACACCCTTATCCCAACTTCTGTAGAAGATAATACAACAAATAAATTTAATTACAATAAAGGAATTTAACTAGAGGAAAAAAAATACAAAGATTAAAGTTTATTTGATTGGGACAGTTAAAATAAAGACATTTGGATTCATTAAATAGCATTAAGAAGCCCATCTTCATTGTTCACAATCGAATGCAAGACAAAATCCCCCTTTTATTTTCACATAAAAATAACAAACTCCACTTTGATAAAATAAAAGAAGATCCATTGACTATTGTCTTCACATCTTATCATGATTCTCAAATCAGAAAACCATCCTACTCAACCATATGATTACACTACTTAAGATTAACCATTCTAGGAATTTTTTTTGGCACATATCGAAAAACCCGTTGTAATTTATAATGCAATTTCCAGCTCTTGGTTCCCTTGAAATGTCCTTTGGTCATCGGCATAACTACCACTACACACCCTCCATCCATGCTAAACCAATGCTCATGTGTACAAATTTCCACTACACACTATGCATCCATGCCAATGTCTGTGTGCAAATTTGTGGACCTACTAATATTATCACATCTTTCATGGCAACCAGTGGCATGCCATAAGACCTTACATTTCCTCATGAGAGAAATTTTTCACCAATCACAATGTTAATCTTGGATTCTAAGCTATTTGCTAGACTAACTCCACCTTGATAGTCCGCTCCAATGTTCTCCGCACTTCCAACGAACATATGAGTTTCCAGAATTACCTGAATGTGGACTTCCTTTCAATGCCGTATGTAATCCGGATTTGTACCAAAACATGCATCCTTAACTTATACTTGTCACATACCAAAGTTGACCCTCAAAACCCACCGCTCAAAAAATCTTTTATAATGCGGAAGATCAGACAATGCTAGAACCACATAGCGCAATTAGAATTTCAAGAGACCCAACCCCGAATCTGATACCACTTATCAGGAAAACATATCACACATTCATCTCCTCGAGATAAGCAAAATAATTTCTATCTCTCCACCTCAATACTTTTACACTATTACAAAACCTTTTGATAACTCACAACTTCTTTCAACTCTCTATACAAGAAATTACAAGAAAAGAACTTAACTAGGGCTAAAATGAAAAAAATTTGAAGTGTATATTACTTGAGACAATTGAAACAAAAACACTTGGTTCCTTAAATACCATTAAAAAGTCCATCATCTTTGTTCGCAATCCAATATAAAACAATATTCTTCTTTTTTTCCTTTTATTTTGACACAAAAACAACATGCATTCCCTAGAGGTGGCAATTCAGGCCCGAAAAGAACCGTATCTATTTGGATCCGGGATAAAATGCACCACACGGGTAATAGTGGGCCGTGAAAAAGTCGACCCAATGGATTTTCGGCCCGGCCCAGTTTTACCATGTGGCCTTAAATTAACTACTGATAAATATCACAGGAACATAACTAAGGTTGATATTGTTTTTTTGGATATTCTGCACAAAAGCATATGCCAATTGCCCTTGCTATCTATTGAAATGAAGTTAGAGTAACACTGAAATACAGATAAATATCACACGCCTTGCACAATTTCTGCAAATGAAGGCAAACGTGGGATGCATTTCAACAAAAAAACAAGATTATAAAAATCTCCATGCATTTTTTGGAAGCTTGTATCAAACAGATATTTTAATTGATTTGCAAGTGTAAGGTTCTCATTCACTCACAAAATCTTATCTTCTCCAATTTCTTGCTTCATTTCCAAAACATAAATAATCTCTTTAAAAAATCTTCAAACCCATTCCAGAGCGCCAAAAATAAACACAACTCTCCCATGGCTTCTTCAACTTCAACAGTACAACCCAAATCTCTAAACCACAGTATTAATAATATTATTTCTCCGAAAACAAAATCATTTCTCAAAACCAAACCATTTCGCCCAAATAAGAATCGCGTTAAATTCCCATCGATTTCTTCGATTAATTTCCCAATTCGAGTATTAGAGTGTTCCTCCACGACTGCGAGGTACAATGAGGCGGTGGTGGACGAAGAAATGGACAGAATCAGGCGGCTGCAGAACGGGTCCGACGTGCGGGGGGTGGCGCTGGACGGCGAGAAGGGGCGGCAGGTGGATCTGACGCCGCCGGCGGTGGAGGCGATAGCGGAGAGCTTTGGGGAGTGGGTTGTTGGTGAGTTGGAGAGAGAAAGAGGAGGAGGAGGTGCGGCGGTGGTTAGGGTTTCGTTGGGGAGGGACCCGAGGATTTCTGGAGGGGTTTTGAGCACGGCGGTTTTTGCAGGGCTTGGTCGGGCGGGGTGTGCGGTTTTCGATATGGGACTTGCGACCACGCCGGCTTGTTTCATGAGTACAATTTTGCCTCCTTTTGAGTATGATGCTTCTATAATGGTAGGGTAGAGTAGAATTTATATATATAGTAATTATTTGTCTTTCAAACCATACAACATTACCAATTTTTTGCCTCAAAAAGTTTACTAGTGTCGTTTGTCTAAAAGAATATATCTAAGAACCTTATTATACCTTTTCTTTTCTTGTTAAGAAAATCAGATTAGGATAATAGATAAGGACAATATTGGGATTAACCTTGTGATCCAGCGTAATTGTGTTTTCAGGGCAATTGGTTCGAGATCGATTCCAAATGAATGTGTGTGTTTCTTCCCCTACTTATCCCTAAAAAAGAAAAAAAAGAAAAAAAAGATAAGGATAACGCTTAACATTGTAAGAATTTTGTTCTTGTAACTATAGGGGTGGCAAAATGCGGATGAGATCTTCTATTCCAAAACCATGCTTCATCTCATATTCCAACCGTGTGGATGATAGACACGTGTATTACACTTACCATGTTAATTTTCAAGCATAAATCAAACAGATATTGTAGGGTTCTAATATGGTAAGTGTAATACACGTGTCTATCACCCTCACGGTTGGAATAGGAGATGAAACATAGTTTTGGAATAGAAGATCCCATCCGGGCAAAATGGTGTTTAAATTTCCTATTCCACTTTCATGTTCTATTTAATGCTCAATCATTTGGATGAACTATATATTATATTGAAACAATCAACCACTAGTATTTATCTTAATAGCATGGATTATTTATCCAATTAAGTGAAATATGATGTAGAACAAGAAAATAGAATAGAAATCTAATTTCGGCAAAATTACTCCCCTAATTTTTTTTCCAAAAAAACATGCAATAAAAGATAAATAATTTTCGGCAATTAAGACATCTTTCATCGGAAATTGCAAAATCAACAATTCTTTTTTTTTTTTTGGGGGGGGGGGGGGTTGGGGGTATTTCACGTATAAACCATGTTATATTTTCTAGCAAAAAATTCAATTTCTTACGATAATTTCATATACCGAGATTTCATATTACACGATCCTATTCCACTTCCTATTTAACTGTATTAGATGAATGATATGTATATTAGATGATGTCATAATTGTACACATGTCTCATTAATACAATTTAGTGAAATAACAAAATAGGAAATGAAATAGAATTGTGAAAGACAAAATCTGGTCCTCAAGTTTGCTACTTCCTATAATTATGGAACCAAAATTGCAATGTAGGTGTAGCCACATTGCAATATGATGACGCTAAGCACATTGAATCACTCCGAATATTCTGTTCTAATTTGATGTTGCATCTTATATTATACTTTATAAATACTCAATAGTTGTGTCTGATTATCTATTCCACTTATCTAAATGTCAATTTAAGAAAGTATTTCACATACCTACATGCATATATATAATATATAATTCAACACGAAATATAACATCAAATTATAACAAATGTTCAAAAATCATATATTTGAATATAGCTGATATATAATTTCCTATTTTATTTTTTAAGTTTTAGATGGTGAAAACAAAATCACCAGGTTTGTCAAATTGTGTTTTTTGGACAGATGACAGCATCCCACTTGCCCTACACACGCAATGGTTTGAAATTTTTCACAAGGAAAGGAGGTCTCACATCGCCACAAGTAGAGGAGATTTGTGACAAAGCGGCTCGGAAATACGCCAACCGCCTTGCAAAAGTATCGACTGTGCTACGAATCAAGCCCACAAGAGTCGATTTCATGAGCGCCTACGCTAAGCATCTCCGAGATATCATCAAGCAAAGAGTCAACCATCCCTTGCATTATGACTCCCCTCTTCAAGGATTTCAGGTTCTTTATCTCCCAAACAGATTGAGATTTCCTGTTCCAAAATCCAATTCCACTTCTTATACCATTGTATTGGATGATTGACACGTGTACATGGTGATGTCATAATTATACACGTGTTAATCATCCAATACAATTGAACAAGAAGTAAGGGTTTTGGAACAGGAACAAACATTCCAGACTTCATTTTTAACTTCTATAGCTAATATTTTTAATATGTGGCATTCACATGATGTAGTGTACATATTGAAACATAAGATGAAATAGGGAATAAGAGATAATTTGCATTGTATTTAGATTTCGAATTCTAATTGTGACAAAAACTTGTGTGAGACATTCACACAAATAAAAATAGTACTTTTAAGTTTTAACCTTAAAAATAGTACTTTTAAGGTTGGAAAATAATACATTGTTTGAACAAACTTTTTTAGTTATCCAAACAATGTTTTAATTCTTACCCTAAAAATATTATTTTTTACATTAAAAAATATTTTTTTTCCGTCTCAAAAAGAGTAGAAGATATCAAGGGATACATTTTTGTTTTTCTGATTGAAATTTGAAGGAAAATATCAGAAAGAATAAATATGGGTACAGACGCGCTTACCACATTATATTATACATTTTTTTCTCAAAAGTATAATTAACGTGAATTTAAATTGATACTTGATTTAATTTCTAAAAAAAGAAAATGCACATTAGAGAACAATTGTTTGAAGTAGTCTCTTGTTAGTCAGTCTAACAGTTAATGGATCCAGCCTAACCAATCTACTCAACCCGCGAACCCAACAATCCAACCCTAGCAACCCAACATATATCTAATGCTTTTTAAGGGACCTACTAATATTTTTCAGGTGGACTATACTAATACTTTTTATTAGAAAAACCAATAATTTGAGAATTACTAAAAATCTTTAGGGAAAAAACTAATATTTTTAAGAGGAACTACTAATACGTTTCATAGGGACGACTAATACTTTTGACGGAAAAAACTACTACTTTTTATGGGGACTATTAAATATTTTCAAGTCAACTATGTACTAATTTTCAGAGAGAATGCTTATTCAAGTCTTCTATATAATATAAAAACCCGATTGATAATATTACTAAAATGCCATCGGGTCGGTATTGAGATCCGTCTGGCCTATTAAACCGTCTGACATGAGTTTTTGTCCAATTTTTTTTTTTTGCTCCTTTTTTTCCTCTATTTTTCATCAACCAATCTAAAGGAATTTATGCTTGAGTTTCGTCAATGCTATTTCTGGACTACCTCTATGGCTCCTCAAAAAAAATAAAATAAAAAATAAAAATAAAAATAGAAAGAGTACCTCTAGGCTCTATCTGCTTGATACTAAATGGGCCTATAGCTTAGTCCAGTTACTTAGACTGAAGTCTGGGATATAAAAATCCCAAAATCTACAGTCAAACTTAAAGAAATATCATGCCGTTGGGTTAGAACTTAGAACCCACCATTGTTTGTGTATCATATAAACGAGAGGGAGGAAAAAAAAATCACCATATTTTGCAGATTGCAGTCCATTGTTTGTATTAATTATTTACTGCTCGACTTGTTCATAAGAATTTTTAGATCAAGTTTTACTGGCTAAACCATATTTACCATTGAAGTTGAAGCAAAGAAATATTAAATGTTCAGCTTCGCCTCTTGTTCGGAAGAAAGCGATAAGATGGATAAAGCACAAAATCTGAAAAATGCAGATAATAGTAAACGCTGGAAATGGATCTGGAGGTTTCTTCACATGGGATGTACTAGACAAGCTCGGAGCAGACACATTCGGCTCTCTCCACCTCAATCCCGACGGAATGTTCCCGAATCACATCCCCAATCCGGAGGACAAAACCGCCATGGCCCTAACACGAGCGGCGGTGCTAGAAAACAGAGCAGATCTCGGCATCGTCTTCGACACGGACGTAGATCGGAGCGGCGTGGTGGATAAACAAGGTAACCCTAGTCCCTATAAACGGCGACAAACTTATCGCGCTTATGTCTGCAATCGTTTTGAAGCACCCAAACACGACTATAGTTACGGATGCGCGTACGAGCATGGCGCTGACGCGATTTATCGCGGATCGAGGTGGGCGGCACTGTTTGTACAGGGTTGGGTATCGGAATGTGATTGATAAGGGGGTTCAGCTTAATAGGGATGGAGTTGAAGCGCATCTTATGATGGAAACTTCTGGACATGGTGCCCTCAAAGAAAATCACTTCCTTGACGATGGTATGATGCTCTGTTACAATTGTTAAATTTAGAGGAATAATTACAAAAACTGTTGGAAATTGGTTTTAATTAAATTGGGTTTGACCCGATTTTGACCAATTATTTAAGTGGGGTCATTTATTCAAAGTATGAAATAAATGAGATAAACGTCATCTACGCCGCGGGTAGATGAGTTTAGCATTTTGAATTTCTCAAAACCAATATCGGGTGAATGAGAAATAAATGCATAAAGTTGGCCACTTAAAATGCTTTTATATATGGAATATAAAAGAGTGAGAATATGAAAAGCCATATCCCACATAGAAAACATATTAAATGTTTGACTAGTTAATAAAGAGGCACCAGGAGCTCTATATAAACCAGCCCCCAGAATTCATTTCAACACATCAAAAATTCGAATTTCACTTCATATTTCTGCATTGTAAAAGAGAGTTTAAGAGCATCAAAGTGTTCGTTGTACTTGCGATTTGTAGTGCAACTATCGCAAGTAGTTCGTCGTTGTATCTTGGGAGACGATTGCGTATTCCGTAAGCACCGTGAGCGGGCAATCTCGTCTTAAAGAGAAAGAGTCCAACTCTTGCCTCGACGCCCGATTTTACCGTTACTCGCTCAATCAAGTTTTCAGTACCATTCGGTATACACCAACTGGTTTTTCCCAACAAAAACTACCCATTAGGTTTAGTCTAATTACATAAACACTCTAGCTATCTTTCAAAATTACAAATATTCCATTGAGATTGAAATTACTTAACAAATATCTCCTCTTGAGGCCTATTGAGGGATGATTTTATAAGCTAAAAACAAATATTAGGGGGTATTTGTAAATTTAAAAAATAATTGGACTTTTTTGTAATTTTTTTGACCAAAGACTTTTTTATAATTAGACTAAACCTGTCAGTACTTAACCCAAAAATATATTGAATGATAAAATTGCAATTAATGGCAAAATTGATCACTTATAATCACATTTTGCAAAAATCATACATTAGAAGAAACTTGTAAATTGAGTCCTTTATTCGTCGGAAATTGCGAAATATATAAGACGGAAAATTGGGGGTTCGGGTGTCACCTGACATTTTCCGGCCAAATATTCAATGTGCGGTGAAAAAAAGAACAGAATTTGTGGGTTATTTTTCATTTGTAGGATTTATTTGCAAAACATAATTTTTAGAGGACAAATTTCGCCATCCCCTATAGTTACGAAATCAAAATTGCAATTTAGTCATTTAACAACTCTCCATGTGGAAAATGTTATATTTTCTACAAGGTGAGTATTCGACATAGTCAGGGCAGTAGCTAGGTTGGCTTCCCGGGTCCCGGCGTAGCCCAAATTTTTTTATCTTGATTTTTTCTAAGGGGAAAAATGTAAGAAAAAAGGTTATATGTTTTGATTAAGGGGAAAAAATCATTGGCTAGGGATAATCCACGCCAATGGCTACGTCGCTGATATAGTTTTACGGTCTCCCTCTACTATCTATCTTTTAAGTTTATTTATGACGCGGTCATTCAATATGGTCATTTAGTTTGCTAGCTATTTTTATTTCTTACATTACTTTCAAATATTCAAAACCCAAGATTTAATTTCGGGTTCCAATTTCTTTAATACCAAGGCAATTAAAAATTAGTAGCCCTCTGACCACGAGCTTGTAGCTCAAGTGGTATTGTTCACCCTTTGTAAGGGTGTTGATCGGGGGTTCAAACCCGGTATCTTTTAGTTTCGTTGAAATTAATCCCTTCCCCAGACCAGTACTCCCAACTTATTAAGAAAAATTAGTTAGCCCTCTTGTCTGCGTTTGAGTAATTTTTTGGTTTTTTGTTTTTCTGAATGTGGAATTTACAGGTGCTTATATGGTGGTAAAAATCATCATAGAAATGGTGAGAATGAAACTTGAAGGATCAGATGAAGGCATTGGAAGCCTAATAAAAGATCTTGAAGAGCCACTGGAATCAGTGGAGCTCAGAATGAACATTCTGTCTGAGCCTAGGTTTGCAAAGGCAAAAGGTGTGGAGGCTATTGAGGAATTCAGAAATTACCTTGAGGTAATAAACTTCTAATAATTACAAAACTTACCCCTAATGTTTGACCTAATTACAAAAAGAATACAATTATCTTTCAAAATTACAATTACCCTTTGAGGCTTTACAAATACCGCTTTGAGGTTTGTGTCTGTGTTCAAATAACCCCTAAATAGTTCATTTTGTAAAACAGAGACATATCGTCAAGGGGGTATATGCAATTTTGAAAGATAACTGGTTTTTTGTATAATTATGTTTAACCATGATGACAATTTTTTCTTTTGTTTTGATAATGTTTTATCAACAGCAAGGAAGATTAGAAGGGTGGGAATTGGATTCATGTGGAGATTGCTGGGTAAGTGAAGGATGCCTTGTGGACTCCAATGATACTCCAGCTGCCATTGATGCCCATATGTACAGGTGCACAAACATAGAATCTTATACCAATTTTAGCTTTTTATTGCATGAAAATTGAGACCATAATGCAAATTCAGGAACAAATATTTCAAGCTTCAGATTGTAAACTACCCCTGAGGTTTAACCTATTTATGAAAAATTCAGATATCTTTTAACATTACATATAGTGCCTCAAGGTTTGTGTTTGTTTTACAAATGATGAAATTATTACCCTCGATAGATGCAATTTGTAATACATAACATATGTCAATGGGGAATACATAATTTTGAAAGATAATTGGTTTTTTTTTTGTTAATTAGGATAAATCTCAGGGATAGTATTTGTAAGGCAAAATTGCAAAATTAGTCCTATAATTAAAAGGCCGCGGCAAAAAGGCCTTGTAAAATGCTCGAATTGCAAAATAGTCGTATAACTATGTATGATTGATCTTGCAAATTGTTTAGTTTGCAAAATAGTCATGTAACTTTTACTTGAATCTCAATTTTAGTCCTAATTTCAGTGGCAATTTGAAATTTCACTGGATTTCGATCACGTGAGCGACACATGTAACTCCTAATTTATAATAAAATTAGGACCAAAATTGATATTCAAGTACAAGTTAGAGGACTATTTTGCAAACCATACATTTTGGAGGACTATTTTGCAAACTATACATAGTTACATGACTATTTTAATCATTTGAAAATTTGAAGGACCTTTTTTTTACATGACTTGTTTTGTAATTTTACCTATTTGTAATTATCCCTTAGAAATATGAATTCTTCGTTAGCTTATTTGGATTCATATATATATAATCCAGGGCAAAAGTCTCAACGGCAGAACATGGAGAACATGGGTGGATACATCTACGGCAGAGTATTCACAACCCAAATATAGCTGTTAATCTGCAGTCCACTATTCCTGGAGGTTGCCAATCCATGACTAGAGCTCTCAGAGATAAGTATGTATTATGTATCAATACTAGTTATAGAAAATATTTGTATTCTTAATTAGCCTTAAAATTGATTACCTTGTAGTTAATAGAGATATCCATTGTGTTTTTCATCTGTGGCCAGGTTTCTTGTAGCCAGCGGGTTGGATAAAATCCTTGATATTTCTCAAATTGACAAGTACGCCAGCAATGGAAAACTGTAAGCCAAGAAATAAGCAGAAAAATGCAAGTACACATGAAGTTTTATTCAACAGATACATTAGTTTGTATACAGAGTTTTGTACAGATATAAGTTTGTGTGTACATTGATCAACATCCATTATTTGGAGATATATACAAGTTATTCACTATTTTTTCGTCCTTTGTTATTAATTTGATTTGAAATTCTGTGTGTCGTTAGAAAACACGTGCGTATTTATGATATGCAAAATTGTGAAATTAGTAACGGTAACTTAGGGGTGACAACAATTAATTCTTATTTACCACAAGCTTGTAGCTCAAGTGGTATCGCCCACCCTTTGTAAGAGTGTTGACCAGGATTCGAACTCTGTATCTTTCAGTTTTTTTGAAATTTATCCACTCTCCTCCAACCACTACTCCCATTTTATTAGAAAAAACTTAGGGGTGACAACTGGTTCTGCTCAAACTCAAAAGTTGATTTAGTCCCGTATGTATTGAAATTATCTAATTTCAGTCCTACTTTTGTGGATTATTACTTACAAGACTAAATCTAAAGTTCGAGTTTGAGCAGGACCCCTAAGTTACAAGACTCATTTTGCAATTTTGCCTTTACGACATTCGACATAACACTGGTTGGTCAATCACAATGACATACTTGTAAATCGCACACAATTATTACAAGGGAATCAAATCCCCTTATTTATTAATCACAAGTACATAATTATTAAGTAGAACATTATTGTAGCCATAATCGTGTAGGTGAAGAAGTTATTACATTAAGTATGATCTTAATTGGGCACGAGCAGATGGTGGCGCTCGATTTCTTTGATGAGACCAATGGAAAGATTCATGAGTATGTGCGGGTCGGGCACATCTTGAGTCTTTTTCTCGTACTCTAAGGTCCATGTTACCAGGTGGTGTTCACAGTTGGTGTCGACTTGAACAATAAATTTAAAGGTGTTGTACCACTGCTTCAGATCTCCTTCCAACACAGTAAACGTGATTGATTTTTTGGTCTCGTCTATGGCTTCAATCACCTCTTTTGATATCTTCTTTTCTCCATCTGTCAATTGTGTCATACAAATACCATTGTAGTATTGTTAGGTTCATTAAAAGACTGTATTTAATTACCATACCAACATGATATCCCTAATGATTTGTCTCAATTATAGTTACAGTTACAAGTTCCAAAATTGTAATGAGAATTTGATAGTGGTTCACTGGTTAAGACTCTATTTGACCAGAGATTTGGGATTTGACTCCCACCATCCATCCTCTACGAGAAAACCTACTCAAACAAGAAGTTTCTAAATTGCAAACTAATAGCAAGGTAAAATTCATAGTATGCGGTGCATAGTGGTGCTATATGTGTGCAAGTATTTATAAGAATGAGATTATTTGTCCCAAAAGGGTATTTCATCTCCTATTTCACTCCATGAATTATTGACACGTATATAAAAGTTACCATATTCAAAATACATAATTTAGGCTTGATTTATTCTTCAAAATTAGTATGATCGTTTTTATACACGTGAGAATCATCCATGTAATAGAATATGAGATGAAATACTTTCTTAGAACAGAAGTCCTATTAGATATTTGTATGTGTAAAAGAGAATATACTGCATGGTGGATGTTGCACCTAGTGAGCTAGCACAACGTGTAGTATTATGTGGATAATTCGAAAAAGCAGATAAGAATGGTATTTCATTCATATTCCACAAGACACATAATTGTCACGTGTGTAAAAATTACCATACTAATTTTAAAACCTTAAATTGTGAATTTTTATAAGATAAGTAATAAACTGCTAAAAAAACTCGTGGGTGGAATAAGAGATGAACACCATTCTGAAATTAAAATTCCATCAAAAAGGGTTAATGGGTTTTGATTGAATCCCTATAATTTGTCTGCCACATCCAATGAGAATTAGTCAAACCCAATTTATGATCTTGTCAAATCTCCTATATATTCCCTTATATGTTTCAACTATTGTTTCAATAAACGTCATGTGCATAAAAATAACGCCATCATAGACATTCATCTGCTGTATTGAAACATAACTTGTAATGGATAATGAATCAAGAAATTCAGGGGTGATTTGTGATTCCAAGCCAATGGTTCTAAAAGAAAATAAATGGAGATCATTTGGTCATCTTGTAAAAACTTGTGAACTAAAAAAATATGTAAGCCAAAAAATACATACCAAGGTTGAAGTACCAGCAGACCACTGAACCAACAGTTCCCCATTGCCCACTCAGCAAATCAACCCTCTGAACCTTTTCAGGGCAGATGTCTGAGATATGGTGTGGTTTGTACCTAAACAGCTCATGGAACACATTCCCATCTGATTTTATGCTTATTTGTGAAACAAGCTTGCCACTAAGACCCATCTCTTTTTCACCTACTTATAATTTAATAGTAATGTAGTTGTTGAAAAATGGTTTGCTCTTGTGGCCAAGAATGCCTGATTCTAATGGTCTTTATATAATTTTTGTGCTGCCAGCCATAGCTATAGGAGGAATTTGTACCTTTTAAGTTGTTGGGGCCATTGCTTGCAAAACTATTCTCTATTTAGACCAATCCAGATTTTCTATGTCATACCGTCTTTCATCTCCTATTTCAGTAATATTAACATAGGATGTGTGTGTATTAATGATGTCATTTCATACACTTGGCGTGCAATGATGGTATTGGAATATCTGACGAAACAATGTTTGGAATACCCGTATATCATCATCAATGTTTTTTGTTATATGACCATTACGATATGAATACTTTATTTGCATATTACTTGAAAGAAGGATCCTTTTTTTTCTTTTAAATAAAAAATATCCCTTATCTAAGTTGTCATAAGTATAACCTTAGTTGTTACTCTACTTAATATATTGGAAAAGAATCATTGTTAACTAAGAGTTTTAACGAAATTCAAACTTTACATTAGGCAATATTGATTTGTAAAAATGATAAGTTTGAAGTCCCATCTATATCTATATCACGAAGCCCCAGTTATAATAGATTTCTTTTTTTTTTCCCCTGAAATTTTAAACTTGCTTGACACGATGCATGATGTAATCTAAGTTTGAACCCAATCATCACCTAATTTTTATATATACTACTAGTAAATATCGATTTACCTACAGAAAAATCTTTAGGTAAGTATTCAGATAATTATAAAATATAGGTAAATATTTATCATCAAAATCTAAAACTGTTAGTAAATACCTACAGTATTTCTATCAGTAAATTCTGTTAGATTAATTGGTACACATGAACATGATAGAAAAATGGAGAAGAAGGATTGAAGAACACTTGAGAAGTATTACAAATATTAATGAAAACAATACAATACAAATGGGGAGGGAGGCTACTAATATATAGATAAAACCCTAGCTATCAACTAAGAAGGAAAATACAAAACTACCCTCATAACATAAATATAATTCTAACATCCCCCACAAACTCATGATGATGTAGTAGAAATCATCGAGAGTTTGCCAACCAAAAAAAAGCGGAAGCGGATGCGACTTGGTGAAAAGATCCAATCAGTAAAGATGATGAGATGAATGGTAAGTCGAGGTCCCATGTTGCAAGTGATGACGAGTGACATGACAATCAATCTCAATATGCTTTGTTCTTTCGTGGAAAATCGGAGTTGTGAGCAATCTGAATAGACTTTGGTTATCACAATGCATGGGAGTAGGTGAGGACAAATGAACACCCATATCTGCAAGAAGCTAACGTAACCAAACTATTTCAGTTGTAGTAGAAGCCATTGCCCGATACTCTGCCTCTGTGGAGGATCGAGACACAACATTTTGTTTCTTACTCTTCCAAGAAATAAGTGAGTCTCAAGAAAAATACAAAAACCCAGTAGTGGATTTTCGATCGGTGAGGATCACTAGCCCAATCTGCATCGACGAATATGCCCTCAACTCTAATGAAGATGTAGATGGAAACAAAAGACTCTCGAAAAGAGTGCCACGGAGGTATCGCAAGATACGAGTAACTGCAACCCAATGAACTGTAGTGGGGCAAGTGACAAACTGACTCACAATATGAACAACATATGCAAGATCTGGACGCGTAATGGTTAGATAAACCAAACTTCCAACAATAGTGCGATATAAGGTAGGATCAGACAATGGGGTGCCATCAGAAGGAGAATATCGAACATTAAGTTCAAGAGGCGTATCAACTGTCCGAGTATCAGTAAGACGAGCTCGATCAAGTATGTCGACAATGTACTTGGGCGTGAAAGAAGATAACCTCGAGGGGAGCGGGCTACCTCAATACCCAAGAAATATCGCAAAGGTCCCAAATCTTTCATTTCAAGCGAGAAGCTAACTCGATTTCAACAATGCAATCCCATCAACATCATCACGGTGATGATCATGTCATCAACATATAAGGAAAAAGAATAATACCGACACATATACGTTTGAAGAAAAAGGCGCGAATCATGGTTCTTGGAACTAAAACCAAGTGAAGTAAGACGACGTGAGAGAATTTTTCGAACCAAGCCCGTGGAGCCTGTTTGAGACCATACAATGCTTTCTTAAGCTTGCAAACTTCGCCCCGATTATGAGGACTCGGGTGGTGGGATCATGTAAACTTCTTCTTGAAGATCACCATTCAAGAAGGCATTTTTGACATCCAATTGAGATATGTGCCGTTTCGGACGAAGAAAAAGAAGAAGAGTACGAACGGTAGTCATCTTTGCAACAGGGCAAATGTTTCCTCATAATCCATACCATCTTGTTGTGAATAACCTTTAGCAACCAATCGTGCTTTATATCGCTCAATCTGAACCATCGATTTGGTTTTAATTTTATAAACCCAACGCGAACCAATTGCTCGTTTACCAGGTGGTAAAGATACCAAATCCCAAGTGTTTGTTTTATGCAAAGCGAAAGTTCCTCGATCATAGCATTTGCCATAAAGGATCGAATGCGCTCTTTATAGGAGCGTGGTTGAAATTTGGTGAATAGAGGACAAAAATGAAGCAAAGGCGGGAGAATAAGAAGAATAAACAAAGTCAGGTAACTGAGTGGACTTACGTGTACGTTGGAGATATCGAGGAGGCAAACTATCCACAATTTCAGGAAGCGATTGGGGTGCCGTAGGCGTAGACGGAGCAGCAGTATCTGATGAGTCTCTATCTGTGTTATCCGAGAATGGATCAATATGAACAAGATCAGTTTTGGAGATGCTATGAGGACTAGAGGGAATAGAGAAGAAAGGAATATGCTCAAGAAAAATTACATGACGAGACACATATAATTTTTGAGCAACAGGATCAAAGCAACGGTATCCCTTCTGACCTTCTCCATATCCTAAGAAAACACAAATAGCTGAACGAGAAGATAATTTGCTGCGTTCAACATGAGGACGAAGGACAAAACATGCACAACCAAAGACTCGTAAAGACGAATAACTAGGGGTGGAACCATAAAGTCTCTGAAATGGTGATAAATTAGATGTAATGGATGATGGAATCCTATTTATACAATGGACAACGGTAAGAACGGCTTCCCCCCAGAATTCACTTGGAACTAAACTAGATAGTAAAAGTGAGCGAGCAGTTTCAATGATATGCCTATGTTTTCTTTCAGCAATACCATTTTGTTCAGAGTATCGTGCAAGAAGTTTGATGTAAAGTCCCATCCAAAGCAAGCAATTCACGAAAATTATTAGATGTGTATTCCCACCCAAGTCACATCTAAAGCATTTTATGATAGCAGAGAATTGAGTTTTTACAAAAGCTCGAAAAAAAAGTATATATACTCGAGAAAATCGAACGATGCTTCATAAAATAAACCCAACAATAACGAGAATAATCATCAATAAAAGAGACATAATATCGAGAACCCCCTTTTGTGGAAATGGGAGCGGTCCCCACACATCGAATGAACCAAATCAAATGGTGCAAGAGAAGAAGAAACACTCCGATTAAAAGGTAAAGCGGAAAATTTTGCGATTTACAACCACTACAATCGAAATATCATGAGATGACAATTTTCCTAATGAACTGTAGAAACCAAAAATCTTAAACGTGAAGACGAAACATGACCCAAACGAGAATGCCACAAATAAAAGCTAGGCGATGAAGGACTCAAACGAAAAGAAGACAAATCAACAAGGAAGGCTGCGATAGAGGTACTGAGCTCATCCAAAATGTATAACTCTCCGTACTGCCTTTGTCCCCAATCCCAATCCGGGAATTTGGATCCCCGCACACAAAAGAAGTAGGAGAGAATGATACTAAGTAACTGAATCACACAATTGGCTGAAACAAGATTTAATGCAAGTTTGGGAATATGGTAGACATGTGGAAGAGACAATTGAGGTGTGGCTACAGATCGATTCCCGCTAAGGGTAACAAAGTACCATCAGCAGAATAACAGTTTAGCATTTGTTGGTGAAATGGAAGTAAAACATGATATATCGGGGACATATGATGAAAAGCTCGAGAATCTAATACCCGAATAGATGAAGATATACCGACGAGCTCGGAGTTGACAAACCTAAGGCGAAAAGAGAGACGAGGCAAGGAATTTCGAAACTGTTCGGCAATTGTATCCATCAAGGCCGATCGGAAGTAAGAATGCGGACATCATAGAATCTAATGAGGTAAGTGCAAAAGATCACGAGTCGGTGGGCGGCGGCTAAAACCACGCGTTGATTTGGGTGAATAAACTGATTTTGGGGAGGTCGTGGATTTTTTCTCGTTGAAAGCGTTGTTGTCCTCCTTTATTCAACTCGGGACATTGAGCCTTCCAATGTCCTGGTTGTTTACAAGAGATAGCTACATTCATTAACATCAACCTTTGGGTGAGGTCCGAAAGAATGCGAGAAGGTGGACGATGGGGCACAAAGCAAGAACGGATGAAGGAGGAACATGAAGAACTCCTTTCCCCGCCCGATACTTGAGGCGTAATTCCTCTCGCTAACAATTCACTTACAAGAATCAACCGATGGTAGAGGAAGACGGTGCAATATATTCCCATGAAGGGACTCAAAATCATCCCGAAGAGCCATCAAAATCAACCAATCGTTGCTCTCTACGAGCAATATAAGGGGGCAAATGCGCGAAGTTCACTAGATTGATGAAGAGCTAATTGATCCCAAAGATTAGTCATAGCGAGAATAAAATTCTTGATACAGTCATATCTTTTTCTTGAAGAGATCGAATATCTATTTCCAATTGGTCTTGTTTAGCAAAAATTCGATTGAGTATACAACCGTTCCAAATGTTCCCAAACTTCTTTAGCAAAGATCATATTTAGCCAATTGCATACCAATAGAGTTCTCCCTGAATTGTTAACCCAAGTGATAATTTTGAATTGTTCACTTCCCAAACCTCTAATTCCTCAACATATTTAGTATTATCTTTCTCAACAGTTGCTTTTGTGTTCGTAAATATAACTCCACAATTTTTTTCCTCTCAAAAATTTCTCATGACATAATTCAATATGAATAATTCTTTCCATTCAAGCGTACACTAATCGATTGCAACGAATCATCTCTTTCACCAGCCATAGTGAATAATGACAGAAAATCAAACAGAAATACCAACCAAACAACTTGATAGATCGATGCAAATATCCAACAAATCAAGCCAACTCTACCAACAAAACTATTGCAAATAATCTGATTCTTGAGGCAAAAAGATAGCAACCCCAACAAGTGCTAACAGATCGGAAATCGAATGAAAATAACACAAAGCTGCAACATACTCACTGTGTAATCGCGATATACCCACCGGATCCGCGAAGTCGATGATGCTTTTAAAACCTTGCTCTTGATACCATGTTAGATTAATTGGTACACATGAACATGATAGAAAAATGGAGAAGAAGGATTGAAGAACACTTGAGAAGTATTACAAATATTAATGAAAACAATACAATACAAATGGGGAGGGAGGCTACTAATATATAGATAAAACCCTAGCTATCAACTAAGAAGGAAAAATACAAAACTACCCTCATAACATAAATATAATTCTAACAAATTCAAAATTTATTGCTAAACTTTTCGGTCAAATCAATTTTGACTTTTGGGAGAATCACCTAAAAAAGTCATATATTTCCACCTATGACCTTTCGCACTAGTTACAGTTAGAGGTGATCACCTAAAAAACCTAACGGGCTTCAGCCTAAATGAGCCACTATTAAACGGGCTGGCATATTGCAAATCTAACCCTAACCCTAGCGGGCTTTGGGCTAAACGGGCCACTATCGGACTATAAATCAAAAAATTAAAAAAATTATATATTTAAATCTAAAATTTTAACTCGAACTTATATAACATTTAAGTTTAACATGTTAAGTTAAAGTATTCATTATAAAAAAATCTGGCATAGTTTATAATTATATTGCATTAATACAATTATAAAATTTAAATATTCCATGATCTAAAATTTTAAAATAAAACTATAATAATAAATAGTATTATATAATATATACCCATATAAAATGAAAAAAAATCTTTTGAAAAATAATATTCATATGACTATAAGTCGTAGTTTTAAGAATTATATATTCAAACCTATTAAAGATGATGAGATGTGAGCTTGAAGAAATATGATTTAGTAATAGGCAATATGTAATAAAATAGATTTATAATATTAGAATTATATTTATTTTTTAAAAAGGCAAAAACTTGCGTGAGACGGTCTTACGGATTTAGATCCGTGAGACGGAGCCCTTACACAAAATTTTTAAAGGTTTTTTTTAAGATTTTATTTTTCTTAGGGTTTATATTTGTTTTTTTAGGATTTATTTTGTTTCTTGGGTTTATTTTTAATTGATTTGGGTTTTTAGGATTTTTAGTTTTTTTTAGGGTTTGTTTTTTATTTTTGGGGTTTATTCTTCATGGTTCATGTTTTTAGGGTTTATTTTTTTTTTCTTCATGGTTCATTATTATTTTTAAATTTATTTTCATGGTTCATGTTCTAAAGACGGAGCTCTTAGGAGGTCCGTCTCACGGATTTAGATCCGTGAGATCGTCTCACAAGAGACTTGCTCATTTAAAAAAACATAATTGGCGCTAGCCCGGTTAACCTACGGGCTAGCCCTAACAGGCCTCCGGCTAAACGGTCCGGGCCAAAAAAAAAGCCCGAATTTAAATGGGCCAAAAAAATGCGGCCATAACCCTCTTTTTTCCTGGTTTAAACGGTTCGGGCCAACGGCCCGCAACCTTTTTTGTTTTTATCTAAAACATCCCAATGTGGGATGGGGGGATTAAGATCACATCCCCAACCTATATATTGAAACTCAACGATTACATATCATCAATTTTTGTACATTTTTATGGTTCTAAAAGATGGTATTATCTAATTGATCTACTCTAGCTAAACCTTTAGCAAATAAAGGTAAAGAAGTATAATTGAATTCTGTCAAGCCTGTATTACCTAACCCTATTGTTGCAAGATGATCAGCAACTTTATTACCTTCTCTATAAACATGACTAATATGAAAAGAAATATTCTTAAGCCTATTCTGAATATTTACAATCCCATCTTTGATAGTCCAGTGCCCGTGAGCAGCTTTTGATATAGTGTTGCAAAGGATGATGGAATCCGTTTCAATCCATAGTTGTGGAATGTTCCAGCCTGTAAGAAAAAATAAGGCCCTTTCCAATGCAGAGCACTCAGCATGCATAGCATTGTAACATTCCGAAAGACCAGTTGTGTATGCCCATAGAACCTCTCCTTTTGCATCCCTAAGAACACCCCCAGACCTGCTGTGGCTGCAAAAAGCCCCATCCGTATTTAATCTGAGACTAAGTTGGCTTGGTTAATAAGTTATTCTCGTTTTTTGGCTTAATAAAAGTACTTTTTAGTGTTTGTAAGTGTCAAATTCTGCTTCTATTTTAGCTTCTTTTATTAGAATCCAAAAGCATGGCGAGGGGTGCTTTAGATTCTGTTTCTGGTTTTACTTTTACTAACACATAAGCGCTTTTCCAATTTTTTCACCAAAAAGTCTCAACTTCTGATTGTCAGCTTTTGATTTTATTTTCAAACACTATCAACTACTTCTACTCTACTACAATAAATTACTTTTTTTAAAAGTAGAAGCTTTTGCAAACACTCTCATATGGTTCCAAGTTGCGGGGTTGGCGATAAAGTTATTTATTTATTTTTTTTTCTGAGAAAATGAATAAAGTTAAATACAACATCTTAATCAAATTTGTTATAGAAAAAATCGATCCGAATTAATCATTTTTAATTATTCGAAAAATTGCATTATTATTTTCTTTTCGGTTAATTGCGTGATATAACGGTGAACAATATTGAGAAATATATTTTTATTTGAACCTGATTGTGCCAAGCCCAACTAGTTTCACCTATCACAATTAACTTGGATGGTTTGAACAATGATCCGAAGCTTCGAGAAGAGTTAATAGGCACGATTGGATATCCTTTCATTTCGATTTTTTTTTAGCTAGAGAATAATGATGTGGATTTTGAATTTGTGATCGGATATGAGATGAAAATATAATGATGAAAGTCGATTGGATACCAAAATAATAAATTAATAATCACATATGATTGATAGTTAAAAATATATGAGTAGGTGAATAGAAAAATTTGTGGGGAGATAAGTAATAATGATTGATGATTTGATGAATTCTTTTTTAGAAAAATGAGTATAATTGATTGGTGGGACAAAAAAAATGAAAGTGAGAGAATAATGTATTTTCTAAGAAAATAAACATTCAAGTTTCAGGTAAAAATATTTTTTCTAGCGGAACAAAAATAAAAATTTCTGATAAGTTTCACATTCAGATTCTCTTTTTCGGACTCATCCAGAAGGACCAGAACATAAAGTAGGAAAAAGTTTGAACAAATTCCATCTTGATGTAATGATAAATAGCAACTACGATCTTCGATTGCTTGGCCAAAATTATTTTTCCTTTTACCAAAAGCATCTTTAATTCCATTAAACCAAAAAAGGAAAAGGAAAGAAGAATAAAAATAGGATATATAAATGGATAATATATTCGATACTTAAGGAATTTCTAGATAGAACAAAAATATAAAATAAGTTCGTATACATATATGGGAGCCAAGTGATAAAGCTGGTCCACAATCGCAGATGGGAACTAGGACGAAAGGGATAGTCATGAGTTATTTTAGGATAAGTTCAATAGATCAAGTCCAATGAAATTATTCACATTACATACCGAGAGATCATAAATAAAGGCCAAACACATTTGCTATTAAATTGATTGCATAATAATGCCTAAATTAGGCCTAAGGCTCTATGGCCCAAAAGCCCACGAAGGTTTATTTATTTGCCTACAAATATAGTATAACCTCGATAAATTAATACTCAATTAATTAATAACCTCGTTTAAGTAATACTTTTGGTCGGTCTCGACTTAGAGACAACAAGCAAAATTAATAATTCGCTAATTTAATATCTTGCTAAATTAATAAATATTGGCAGTCCCAAAGCTATTAATTTATAGATGTTTAATTGTACACACTAATCAATATTAAGGAATGGTATGCAATTCATCCTAGCATTACTAGCTCTCAAGTTTTTTGGTTTTTCTCTCTGAACTAATTTTAGTATCGGAGGGTCTTTGCCAGAAAATCCAAGGCACCCCTAACGCTTGTTTGGACTCATGTGGCGACCCAAATCAAATATAAATAGGATTATTAGGGATTGATATCTTATCAATCTGGGAGATCTTTTTTTTTTTTTTTTTTTTTTTTTTTATTTTCCCTTGGATCCTTGATTTTTGTATATGTCTTAATCATTGTTCTAAAAATTCCCGCCTAGCCGCGATTAGTCCCTACCTAGGCGCTAGGCCCCCTTGTCCATCTATGCTATTCTTTCGATTAGGCCCCACCTAACCCCGTTAGCGCCCCCTTGTCCATCTATGCTATTCTTTCGATTAGGCCCCGCCTAACCCCGTCCAGGTCCCGCCTAACCTCCCTCAGACTCCTCTTAGACGCTAAGCCCCAGTCTGCCTCCCGTCTAACGCCTAGCGCTTTTTAAAACACTGGTCTTAGTTTTTTCTTTTTTTTTTTTTTATAATTTGATCAGAAAAGTTTATTATAGGCTCATATACAACTGGGCTTCCTTTCCGTGATGAAGTGAATGATATGTTAAAAAAGGAAATAAATTGTATTTCTGATAAAAATAAGAACATAAATGTATTTTATAGTTGCAAATAGTTTGGATACAAAATGAGTACAAAAGACGGTAATATCCATGTTTGGTGTATGTACACTTGGTGTGTGATGAACGATAAGTGCACTATTTCCTAAAATAGAGCATGTGAATAGTAGATACCATACACTATATATATGTACACCAGGTATTAGAGCTGTCAATTCTGGCCTGGCCTGAACCAGTCTGGTTTTATAATGGTCTGGGCTCTATTTTTCTAGGCCCGAAAAAAGTCGGGACTCAAAAGCCCGGCCCGACGGGCTAGACCGGGAAGCCCGACTTTTTCAGTGTAATTTTCATTTTTAGGATGGACTGGATTCCCCATTTTCGTGGCCCGGGGTTCTGTTTGGACCGGCACCCGGCCCATTTTTCGAAAAGCCCGATGGGCTCAGCCCGACCCAGTCTTTTGACAGCTCTACCAGGTATGAGGTATTGCATCTACAAAACTAAAAGACAACTTACAGTTTTGTGGTTGATTACTGAAATGAGAGAGAGAGGGAGAGAGAATTTTTTCGTAGTTCAAATAGTAAAATATGAAAAACACTCCCCTTTAGAAATGTAAAGAAAAGTGTAAATAGTAAAATATGAAAAACACTTCCCTTTAGAAATGTAAAGAAAAGTGTTCTCATGGAAATGAGAGAGAGAGAGGAGAGAGAGAGAGAGAGAGAGAGGAGAGAATTTTTTCGTAGTTCAAATAGTAAAATATGAAAAACACTCCCCTTTAGAAATGTAAAGAAAAGTGTAAATAGTAAAATATGAAAAACACTTCCCTTTAGAAATGTAAAGAAAAGTGTTCTCAAGGAATGCTACCAGGAGACCTTTGACAAGTTGCACTTTTAGTTTTGTATCCATAAGAGGTTGACATGCAATAATAGTCCTGCAAAATCTACGTTTGCACATCTCCATCCGAACCTACTAATGTGGAAATCAATACACATCTTCCACGTGAGTTTTCTTCATGAGTTTTTGTTTCAATTGATATACAAATTCACTTCAAAGATGTCCACATAAGCAATATTGAATTCCATATCAACTGTTATATTGAATGTCACTAGCTATGGTTTCTTGCATGACCACTGGAGTCTAGTTCATGCTACTCTAAGACTACTATTCCTAGGAATTGTGCCAGTTCAACCATGATCTTTCCTGTCTTGATTTTTTTTTTTTTGAGAATTGTCTTGCTTGATTTTAAAAAGTATTAATAGGTTTTTTGGCAAGTTTTTATTTTAATCTTCCCTGTGTAGTTTCTCATTTATTAAAATTGTTATATATGTATTTATATCATAATATGTTTATATGCATATTTTTTAAATAGTGGTCACTACAAGAAATCTGGTCAAAGACATCGGTTTTTAGCCGATGTCTATGTAAAACTCAACCGATGTCGTAATCGATGATGTTAAAAGTATACCTCTTCAACATCGGTTTTAAGGATACAAAAAGCGATGTTGTTATGTAACAAAAGACATCGTTTTTAACCGATGTTGTTAACTTGCGATTTGCTAGCTTTTTATGAAGTGTCATCAGGTTTTGACCGATGTTGACTTCTTTGAGATCGGTGGAAAACCGATGTTATAAATGATTTAACATCGGTTCAGAATCGATTTTGTTCTTACAAAAATGATGTTATTGTATTGGGTTCAACATCAATTTTGGTAGAACAACATCGCCACTGCATCGATGTGTTAAATCTTTTAGAAATCGGCCATAAACCGATGTTGAATAGCTAAACAAGAATTATTTTTTAATTTAAAAACAATTGCCCACCATTTTATTGAAATGGTTTTACATCAACAATCATCTCCCTCACAACGGGAGAAACAACCATCACACCGCCAGAGCAAGTATATAACAACCATCAAACATGAAAGCAAGAAACAACATATCATTAATGCTAATTCATCCAATCACATCAAAATAATTTCCAAAAGGATAACACTAGTATCAACAAGTCCAAACAACGCATACTAGACTACATAACTTCAAAAGTGTCAATATACCAATTAACATCAAGTCCTATTAAGCACATGATCAATACATACACTACACACATAAATATAACAATTTCAAAATGGTATAATAATATCCAGTTTCCCAATATTTTAAAGAAGGCATTAAAAGACTCCAAATTCGCTAACTTCTCCGCCTTCATGCAAAAACTAGATGAGTGAATCATCCAGAGTACAAAATGTACAACTAACAACTATTACTTCGATCACCGCACAATACAATTAAAAGATTATAACTCAAAGCGAGTAAAGTAATTCAAATTTTAAAGACATGCATAATAAAATACTCGAAATAAATCTATCTAACAATTTTAAGTATTCAATAATATTAGAGGAAAAATCGACCAAAACATAATCCTAGCAAGCATTCCGCCCACTCATTACACACTTCATCGATTTCTTCGGCGGAGTACTCACCCTTTGATTGCTATGAACAAAACAGGTGGATATTGTCAATAAAAACCAAGTGATAGATCATCTAAAGCTATTTGAAACATGCAATACGAAAGTGAGGTTTCTATTACCAATGACTACTCTCTGTTCTAGCTTAGCAACAAGAATATTCTGGGATAAATGTTGTTTTAGGAAAATAACAAAACCATAGCAAACAACTTTTACATACATGGTTTTTTCTAGATTTATTGTTTTTTCTAGATTTATTGTTTACTAATCGAGTGTAAACCAAGGGTGTGTTTCAGATTTAGGTTTAATTACAAAACTACACCTGTGTGGTTTAGGCTAATTACAAAAAAGAAACTAATTGTATTTCAAAATTACAGATACCCTAGATATTTGTTTCTCTTTTGAGAACTGCACCCTCAAGAGTAGGGGGTATTTGTTAGGTAAAGGCAAACCTCAAGGGGGTGTTTGTAATTTTGAAAGATAATTTTAAAAACCAATATCAAGTGGGTATTCGTAATGTTGAAACATAGTTGTGTTTTTTAGGTACTGCAAAGCAACTTTAGATCTTTTCAAGAAACAATTATTTCAATATGAAACCTTTGAATTTTCATTTAAGATAACTTTCAGTGAATTGTCATTCCATATTTGGTGTTTCAGTCAGAGAGAACACAAGAAGGTACACTTAAAATACCATAATTCAAATTCTAGGCATTTCAACACTTACACTAACTAAGCATCTTGAAGAATATGCAAAAATATAATAGAGATGCTTTTGTATACCTTATGATCTAAAATCTACCTAATTTTGCCTCAGACATGACTTCCTTGACAATATTTCTCTCATGAATATAACAAAACAAGGATTAGAATGATAGTTTCGTAATATACACGTGAGAATTAGAGATTGCAAAAGACAGACTAAAGCTAGTCAAACCTTTTTATATATTTTGGTTTACAAGATTATGAGTAAACAAACTTTTAAAGAGATATAAAAGTTATTTACAGATTATCATTGTTGATGATTATAAAAATATTCTTAAAAATGGATTTAAATCTCTAACAACTCACCACATATGAACATGACCACTCGGGTCTTATAGTTGTTTTGACAATATGGGATTTTTTCCACCGCAAAAGATGAGCACCCTTAATGTTGGCGCCAATATCATCTGGGAAGATAAATAAAATCGCTATGTTAAATTCTTCAACCATTATATTTAAATCTTATGCAATGCAAATCATTTACCAATCACAGTTCATTTCTCTTGAAACTTCTTTGCCTGGTCCTCTTCCATTAGCTTATTTCTTCACCTGTTACGAAAATTGGCTACAAGATATAGATGCACAAAAAAGAAAAGAAAAGTAAAAAGAAACTTACATAGTCCTTGGATTTAATCCACAAGTTCTGAGCTTCCAAACTTACACTACTGTACAAGTCTGCAATGAAATGAATACCAACCGATAATAAAAGGAATAAAATGCCGAAATTCAACTATACTTCATTATCTTCTCAAGCATTTTCACCAATTATTCTACCTCTACTTCCTGACTATTGTTATTCTGTTTTGGTAGAAATTTCAGTAATACACAAGGAATGCATTATGTTTCAATGTCTCATTGGTGTATAGAACCAAAACTCTAGAAGTAGAAGCATGAATTGAATCCTTATCGCATTCAAAGGTGTTCTTAAGCATTAAGACCACTACATAATAGTTTCAAAACATTGCAACCAAAATAGAAATTATTATTTCACCTAATTTGGCAAACTCATGGATTAACCATAAATCTATTGCAACAATTACAATGAAAAATTCAAACAGAACCCATATGGAATTCAATAAACACCATATCCATTTGAAAGAAATTTAAATGTTTGCATTTTCCATCAAAACTAGCAATGTAAACTAAAAGCCCCAATTTCTACATACCAATTTTTTTTTGTTTGCTAGGGTTTAGGATTTGAAATTGGGATATCTTTCTCGAGAAGTGTATAATAGCGCCATGCGGATGGCGTTCGTCTGGTCACCGGCGGCAAGGCGGGCTTGCGGCATCGGGCTTAGGCGGGCTTGCGGCACCAAAGTGGCGAGAATATTTGACAGAGAGAAGATAGAGACATGAAGGTTGAGAGAGAGAAAACGGGGACGAGAATTGAGAAACAAAATGGAAAAGAAGGGGATTCTGTGAATAAGTTTTTTGTTTAGATTTCTTATAAAATTTTAAAAGGTTTTTTATTTAACAAAAGGAATTATCTCTATTTTTTTAATAATAAGAATTATAACTTAATTTGGTGAGAAACAACCAATAATGAGGGTAAATATTTTTAACACAAATAGTGAGAGGATTAGTTATCAATAACTAGGAAATTTAAAACTCCTCATAAATAATCGACTCTTTTACCTATGAGTTTTTTTTACCCTCATAAATAAAGCTTTTAATGACCGTTTTTTCATACCCTCATTATATTTTGGTCATTATAAGCTAAATTTCTTGTAGTGTTATGAAGGAGTTAAACGTTAGATAAAATAAAACCTTAGGGTATTTTTGTAATTTCAAAAAATAGCTGGGTTATTTTGTAATTAGGTCAAACCTCAAGGGTACTTTTTGTAATTAACCCTTTATTTTAGAGTAATAATAATTGAGTTTTAACATCTAATTTAACTAAATGATGTTAATAGTGATGTTATAAACAAATATAAGGTGGTCAAAGACATCTGTTGGAATAACCGATCTTAAACATGATGTTATAAACCAAAAAAGGGGTGGTCAAAGACATCAGCTCCTAAAGACGATGTGTAATAGCGAAACAATCCGCTCATACACATCGCTTCACTTAAAACATGATGTTGTATAGTGTAAGACATCATGAAATTCATGAAAACGATGTCTTTTAAGCGATGTCTTTGACCGGATTTCTTGTAGTGGGTATTAGTTTGAAGTATCCATCGTGTCAAGATCAAAAACCTGTTGTTTGGGTGGTCTACTGTGTACAAGAAATAGCTAAGTATTTGGATATTTAGGCTAAGTCAAGGCCTGTATTTTATACAGTCTCCACCAAACGATATCACGTCGTATACGTAGTGCATACGATTCCGGCGATCGTCTCTAAGATACAACGACTTTACTGTTTCGACATAGCATCAATTGCAAATGTTGAAATTACAACGAACTTAAGTGTTTGAGGCTTTCAAGCTATGAAGGGAAGGATATCAATATGCTGATGCAAATGACTCGATTTTTACGCTTGTATTTTCATCTCCGATTTCATCTGCAGGGTGTTCGTATATATAGGCATCAAGGGGCTTGATGGAAAGAACATGTCTTTTGGCTCGAAAAGACATGTCTACAGCCAAAAAATGCACCTGGTTGCTCGAACAAGTGCAATAGTTCAGACTTGCATGTCCGCACACACCTGCACGCGCGTACAATTAAGTTCACTGTCCACGGTGCGCGCGCGCACACACTCCTTTAGTTGAAATTTTAATTAATTAAAAATAATTAATTATTTTTAAAGGGTTTGAAATAAATTTGGTCCAAAAAATATAAGGGCCTTGAAGCCCAAGCCAAAGCCCAGCCCGGGCCGGCGGGCAGGCGGCGGTGCGCATGCATGTGTGTTTTGAACCAAACCTAATTGTTCAACATGGGATTTATCAATTGAGCATACTTTGTCTTTTCCTCCTATGTGGGATGAAACTTTTCTCCTTCCTCATATTTTCCATTTTCCATATCATGTTCTAGTTTTAAGTGGCTAACTTCTAGCATTAATTTTTCATTCACCCGAAATTGGTTTTGAGAAATTCCAAATGCCAATCTCATCTACTCACTTAGTAAATTTTTTACAAATAATTTAATTCCATTTTACACTAATGGTAACCACTTAAATATTTGGTCAATATCGGATCAACAACCAATTTTTTATATCCAAATTCCAACAAAACCATGTGAGAACTGAGACATGATTCAATTTTTGGCAAAAACTGATCACTGTTATCGTAAGAACTAAGAACATCTCCATAAGAGTGCTCTATTGTTCGCCTATATTTTTAGCTTCACCGCAAGTGTACGGTGTTCGTTATCGAATAGGGTAGCAAGGTCGTATCCACGGAGACTAATAAATCAATAGGCTAAGTATTGAGCCAAGATAGTTTTACTTTTATTTAGACGATCAATATTTGATGGTTGTTGTTTTGAGATTAAGACAATTTAAATCACTAAAACACGAAAATAAGATAACACAAATGAAAGAAGTATCAAGATGATGAAATGGATTTCCGAGTTAAGATTTCGATTAATAATCCTCTTGTTGTCCGATTAAATCAAAGCCAAGGTTATTATCAATATTCCTATAAGACGATCACAAAGCTATTTTATCCTCCTCTCGAGATGCATATAAAATGTAGATTGAAATATCTATGCTAGCATCTCTACTTAACATAAGATACACAACTCCCAAAAGCATCAAAGATCAAATGTCCTCACAATATTCGCAAACCTCTCGATTCATGCAAATATTCGTGTCAAGTACTTAAGATCTAATATTGAAACTCATCTCTCGAATTATGAATCAATATATCAAACAAGTTAAATCATTGGCCAAGTGATAAAACAAGAATAAGCTCAAAGTACTCAAATAGGCTTCAAGACAATAACTTCAACTAAGATTAAAACATTCAACAAGAGTTCATTAATCTACTTCCAAAACCCGGAAATCACAAGAGTTTAGCTACACATGATTAAACAACTTACACACAAAGTGTTCAAAGTCATTACAAATGAAACTAAAAGAGTGAACTAAAAGAGAAGCAAGAAAACTTAGGAACGTCGACAATCTCTCGATATATCTCCGTTCTTCAAGCTCCGATGCAACCCGATTATCTCCTTGATGTCTCCTTCCAAGAGTTGACTCTTGTCTTGTGTTGTAGATCCCAAAAAATGCCAGAATTCCCCCTGTGTGCGCCCCCCAAAAAGCCTTTTTATACTCCCCATCATGTTTAGGGCTTAATGCTGCAGATTATGGGATTCCAGCGCAGACGCACGGGTGGTGCGCCCACGCACGGGTTACCCGTGCGCCACCCTGCTGGAATACCCCAACTCTCTGTAGGGCGCACGGGTGGTGCGTCGGAGCACGGCCTACCCGTGCGCCACTCCGGTGAGATATCCTGACTCTCTGTAGGGCGCACGGGTGGTGCGCCCATGCATGGGCTACCCGTGCGCCATGCTGCAGCTTCAATCAACCTTATACAGGGGTGCACGGGTGGTGTCTTGAGGCACGCCTAACCCGTGTGCCCCCTGTTTCTTCCGTGAACGCTCAACTTTCGCTCTTTTAGGCTTCATGTTTCGTATATCCACTCAATTCTCCGCGTTTCTACTTTGCTTTCCTCATATTCTTATTCAATTAGCTTCAAATATCATGAAATTCCTACAAAATAAGCAAAGTGTAATGTCTTTTCCACAAGGAGTGAATATGTAACATTTAACGCGAGTATATGCATGTTTACTTATCATTATAGCTCGAAATACACATCGAAACACATGTAAAATTCACACTTATCAAAATCCCCCAAACTTAAACCGTTTGACCGTCCCGATCAACAAATTTTTGAAAACACGATAAAGCACAACAGGGAGATAAGAATAAAAGCGCACACAACGGATCAAAAAGAAATTCATATTATTCATCATGAATGTCAAGCAACATACCAATCAAGCCTCAAATATCTGATCAAAGAACACGCCTCAAGTAAAACAAAGTGAAATGCTCTGAATTCCAACTCTCAAAGTTAAGTGTATACTCTTATCTCTTGAGGATATAGGACGTGTTTATGCTCAAATCAGTTCGATGTCGCAAAATAACCATAGGCTTGCAATTCGTCTCATATCTCCGCCACTAGAGTGTATGCAATTTGTGAATCAAAAAGGACTTTCTCATTTGGTTGTAATGAAAGCTCTTTGGTTTGGGTAGGAAATTTTGGATAAATTGACTCAAACTCGAGTATATAGACCGATGAGCATATCAATCATTTTCATTACAATCCCATATGCTACTCCAATTATCCCTCATTTTTATCGACTTCATTTATCTCCATTTCCTTTCTATCTTTTGAGAAACGCCTCCATTCACAATCCTTCGCCCTCCAAGGTTTATCAACTTTTCAATCAATTTTTTTTTTCATTTGTGCATTTTCAACACTTTTTATTCAACTCCTTTCCTTCCTCTTTATGTCCCATTTAACCAAGTATGCCCACTTATCCTACTTTTCAATTCCCACCCATTCATCCTCATTCATTCCTTTACTCAACGCTATACATTCGAGTTTAAGGTGATGGATATATTAAGATCAAGGGTTAAATTTTGTGGTTATCAAAGAAATAGGCTATAGGCTCAACTTGGCTAACTAGGAATTTCAACATCTTTAGGTAGGTAAAAGGCTTGAAAGGCTAGCAAAGATGGCCTTTAATCACATTCACAATTCGCATACAACATGTGGCCTTGACAGAGATACCCAAGCAAGTTCTAGAATTCTAACAACATGACTGATACACTCAAATCACAACAAGATGCAAGCGCAAGATACAAGCAGTAAAGGCTCAAAAGCTCACAGGCTTGCAATTATGTAATTCAAAGCATCAAACCAAGTTTTCCATATCAACATGCTCAATGTCATCTATTCAAGGCTCAATCAACTCATTACCAACATCCAATCCCAACAATATGAATTTTCAATCAACACACACAAATAGCAAGTTGCAACATGCCCGGTCAACTCACTCCCTAACTACTACGAAAAGAATAAACATGCTAAAGCTATAAACGTGCTCTAATGCAAATGCAACCTAGCATGCTCTAATGCAACTATATGAAAACACAAAATGCATGAACCTTTTTTTTTTTTTTTTGTATCCACACTTTTCATATATTAAAATACTATCTCTCCCCCCAAACTTGAATGAAATTATAGTGTCCTAAGGGGAAAAATAGAATTTCAATAACAAAAAGTGGGGATATACCTGAATAAAAACACACAAAAATGAAACAAAAACACACAAATCACACTCATAAAGAGAAATACACAAATCAAATCACTCAAATCACACAACTATGAAACTAAACACACACAAAAAGGAAAGTCACACGAAAAACCATTGGGTTGCCTCCCAACAAGCGCTATATTTAACGTCTTTAGCTTGACGCTGTTTTTGTTAACTTACGGATCGCGCAAGGTGGTGGATGTCACCTCATCTTGATTCCCTCGGTGGAAATAGTGCTTAATCCGTTGCCGTTTACCATGAAAGTCTCGCTTCTTTTTTGTCAACAATTCTACAATCCCGGTGGATTCAACACTTTCTTTATCACAAATGGCCCCGACCACTTAGACTTGAGTTTTCCGGGAAAAATTTAAGGCGTGAATTGTATAGAGCACCGGTTCTCCGGTAAAAACTCTCTTTTCTTGATCATCTTATCATGCCACCTCTTGGTTCTTTCCTTGTAAATTCGGGAATTTTCGTATGCTTCATCCGAAATTCTTCCATCGATTCAAATGGAGCAACCTTTCCTCACCGGCTTTCGAAAATCCAGATTGGTTTCTTGACCGCCCAAAATGCTTTGTGCTCCAATTCTACCTAAGCAAATGGCACGACTTTCCAAAGACAAGTTGATATGGAGATGTGCCCAACGGTGTCTTATATGCGATTCGGTATGCCCACGAGCATCATCTAATTTTAACGCCCAATCCTTTCGGTTGATGTTTACCGTCTTTTCAAGGATTTGTTTGATCTCCCGGTTAGCCACTTCGCTTGTCCGTTGGCTTGTGGATGATATGCCAATGCAACTTTTATGTTTGACCCCATATTTTGCCAACAAGTTGCTCATCAATTTGTTTACAAAATGCGACCCTCCATCACTAATTAAAGCTCTTGGGGTGCCGAATCTAGTAAAGATGTTTTTCTTAAGAAATCGCATTACAACCCGAGCATCATTTGTTTTGGAAGGAATTGCTTCTACCCAACGTGATACATACTCTCAAAGCAAGTAGAATATATTGATAACCGAAGACGATGGAAATGGGCCCATAAAGTCAATTCCCCACACATCGAACAACTCCACTTCAATTATTGGTCATTGGCATCTCATGCTTCCGTGAAATGTTTCCCATTCGCTGACACCTGTCACATTGTTGCACAAACAAATAACAGTCATTAAATAAAGTGGGCCAATATAGCCCACTTTGCAATACCTTCGCTGCGGTGCGAGTGGGACCAAAATGTCCGCCAGATGGTGAAGAGTGACATTGTTGTAGGACTCCTCCCATTCTTCTTGAGGCACGCATCTCCTTATGATTTTGTCCGCGCACCTCTTAAAGAGTAGGGGTCATCCCACATGTAGAACTTTACATCATGTAAGAATTTCTTCTTTTGATACGGTGATATTTCCGGAGGTAGAACTCCATTTGCCAAGTAGTTGACAAAGTCCGCATACCATGGGAACTTTGCCTCAAGCATGAGTAATCTTTCATCGGGAAACTCTCTTTTATCAATCCCATACCTCCTTTTGCTCCTTCTTGATTTTCTAATCGAGACGGATGATGGTCTCGCTACCACGTTCGCATCCTTTTCGGTCCTTGATTTCCACGTCAAACTCTTGCAACAATAAGATCCATCGAATCAACCTCGGTTTAGCATCCTTCTTGTCAAAGAGGTATTTGATAGCCGCATGGTCGGTATGCACAATCGTCTTCGTCCCGATCAAGTAAGATCGAATTTATCGAATGCGAAAACAATCGCCAACATTTCTTTTCGGTTGTGGTATAATTCGCTTGAGCATCGGCCCAACGTTCGACTTGCATAGTAGATGGATCGGAACAATTTTTCCCTCTTTTGACCAAGAACAGACCCCAACAAAGATAGTCGCTTGCATCACACATTAGCTCAAATGGTTGGCTCCAAACTGGGGCGACGAGTATAGGTGCGGTCACTAATGTCTTTGTCTTCAACATTTCAACGCCCGCAAACATTCATTGGAAAAATGAAAGCAACATCTTTTTCTAGCAATTGGCTCAAGGGCTTAGAAATTTTAGAAAAGTCACGGATAAACCTTCAGAAAAATCGGCATGGCCCAAGAAGCTCCGAATGGCTTTTCGTTTGTGGGAGGTGGTAGCTTCTCAATTGCTACAATCTTTGCCCGATCAACTTCCAAACTGCGAAGAGACTCGATGACCAAGTACAATGCCATCGCGCACCATAAAATGGCACTTTTCCCAATTTAGTACTAGATTGGTCTCTTCACATCATTGCAAAACTAAGGAAAGATTGTGAAGACAATTATCATAAGAATCACCGAACACAGAGAAATCGTCCATAAACACCTCCATAACTTTTTCAATAAGATCGTGAAATATAGCCATCATACAACGTTGGAAAGTGGCGGGCGCATTACATAAACCAAATGACATACGGCGAAATGCAAATGTGCCATACGGACATGTAAATGTTGTTTTCTCTTGGTCTTCCGCGCAATCATGATTTGATTGTACCCGGAATAACCATCTAAAAAGCAATAATAATCATAACTCGCAAGACGATCCAACATCATATCGATAAAGGGGAGGGGGAAGTGATCTTTTCGAGTGGCATCATTAAGTTTTCTATAATCAATACATATTCGCCACCCGGTAACAATTCTAGTAGCAATTTGTTCCTCATTTTCATTTTTCACCATCATTTACCCCCTTTTTTTGGCACCACTTGTAGGACTCACCCATGAACTATCGATATCGCATAAATGATCCCGGCATCCAACCATTTTAACACTTCCTTCCTAACCACATCTTGCATAATAGGGTTTAGTCGTCTTTGGTTTTGCAATCGATGGTTTATAAACATCTTCCATCCGAATTTTATGCATCACAATGGATGGACTTATGCCTTTTAAATCGGTTATAGACCATCCTAGTGCCGACTTATGTTTTCGTAAAACCCTTATGATTTATCAAGTTGGGTAGGAGTGAGAAGAGAAGAAACGACACGGATTTACATTATTTGTCCCTAGGAATGCATATTTGAGGTGTTCGGGTAATTGCTTGAGTTCCGGAGGTGGTGTTGTCATTTCGATCTCACGCACGGCTGCCCATGCTCCGCGCCAAGACGGGCCGTGCGTTCTTCGAAAGAGTCCCATCCGTCCTTCAAAGATCACGCACGGGCAACCGTGCGAGGGACGCATGGGTGGTGCGTTCTGTAAGTTTGGCTCCCTTTATTTTCGGCTTTTGCGTTCTCGCCTCTTGCGCTATTAGGTAATTCCCGCATATGATCTAAGGCACAAACATAGTCGTACAAATCTTGGTTATCAAAATCAAGTACAACACTCGACATTGAGCACGAGTGGGTTAGACCAAATTCCAAATCATCTGTAGACAATGTATGATCAACATAATCCTCAATGCATGAACTAACTATATCCAAAAATTACAATTTCTCTACCGAATCATGAAATTTCATTGCCTTTATATATAGAAAATAAAACATGCTCATCATTAACACGTAATGTGAGCTCCCTTTTGCACATCTATTAAGGCTTTACCCGTTTGCTAAGAAAGGCGTCCAAGTATCGGTGGAACGTCTCGATCTTCGGTCCATATCCAAAACCAAGAAATCCACGGGGAATATAAATTTATCAACTTTTATCAAGACGTCTTCAATAATTCCCCTTGGATACGTAAGTGATCGGTCGCAAGTTGCAATGTCACCGTAGTAGGTTTCACGCCGCCTAATCCAAGTTTCACGAAAATGGACAAAGGCATCAAATTAATACTTGCCCCCAAATCACATAACGCTTTATTAAAGAAATTACCACCAATAGCACAAGAGGATAGTGAAACTCCCCGGATCTTTCGATTTTGTGGTAGCTTCCTTTGGATAATTGCACTACACTCTTCCGTCAAATTCACCGTTTCATAGCTTGTCATCTTCCGCTTTTTTGACATAACATCTTTAAGAAATTTCGCATAGTTAAGATCTGTTCTAATGCGTCGCAAAAGGAATGTTAATGTGCAATTTCTTAAATATATCAAGGAATTTGGCAAATTGATCATCAAGCTTTTTCTTTTGAAATCTTTGAGGAAAGGGGAGAGATATAGGCAACTTAGATAAATTCGAGCTAGATGATGATTTTAGCTTTTTCACTGTTTGTTCCGCCTCTTTGTTCTCTTCTTTCCCATTTTCTTCAATATCATCCTTCATCACGAAGTCTCTTGCTTCTCGGCCTAGATGCTTCATCCGAAAGTTTCGGATTCCCAGATTTTTCTTTAGGCCCCTCATATTCCGTACCGCTTCGTAAACGAATCGCCTTGCATTGTTCCTTAGGATTCATTTCCGTATTACTTGGAAATTGACCCTTTTGATGTTGACCACCCACAATTGTAGCCAATTGACCCATTTGAGTCTCCAGATTCTTTATTGAGCTTGTCACTTGTTGTTCCAACTTATCCATCCGAAGGTCTTGCTTAGCGAGGCGGCTCCTCGTGTCATTCATGAAAGCATTCGATTGATTTATGAAAGAGGTGAGTGCATCTTCCAACGACGATTTGCCTTCCCCATTACCACCTCCACTTGAAGTATGAAATCCCGGCGGAGGTTGTAACACATTCTTTGTATTTGCATAGGAAAAATTTTCATGATTTCTCAACCCTGGATGGTAGTGCGTTGGGTTTGAATTATTCCCGGGAATGTGTTGAAATTCCGGTTATTCACATAACTTACCTCTTCCATCGGATATAGAAGAGCTTCACTACCCGTGCTCGTGATTCCGCTTCCGCCCCTTCGTAAATACATTCAATTGAGTTGTCAAAGCCGCTACTTGTGCCGACAATGTTTTGATAGGTCCAATCCGAGATTTCGCTACTCGTTGTACATTGGATCTTTCGGATGGCCATTGGTAATGTTCATGGCCATTTCCTCAAGAAGATTTAAGGCATCTTGTGGAAACCTTGCCAACAAAGCTCTCCCATTGCGGCATCAACAAAGGCCCTCGTTTGCCCATTAGACCATTGTAAAAGAAACATAATGTTGATCCTCCCGGAAAAGCCGTGTTGTGGACATCTTCTTAACAAATCCCTAAATCTTTCCCAAGCCTCGTACAAAGGCTCGGAGTCAAATTGTCGGAATTGAGTGATCTCACTTTTGAGCCGCAAAGTTTTGCTTGGTGGAAAGAATTTAAACAAAAACTTTTGGCTCAAATCATCCCAAGTGCTCACACTTCCTTGCGTCAAAGTACCCAACCAATTTCTCGCCTTATCCGTAAAGAGAATGGGAATAGGCGCAATCTTATGGCGTCATCCGAGACTCCGTTCATCTTGATCGTATTGCATATTTAGATAAAATGGGCAAGGTGAGAGTTAGGATCTTTCGTTGCAAACCCCCAAATCGATTCTCGTTGCACCATATTGATTAGTGCCGGTTTGAGCTCGAAGTTGTTGGCATTGATGGGAATATGGGCAATACCACCGTAATTACAATTCGTTTGTGGTCGAAAGTAATCACGAATGGCTTGCTGTTGAACCAGTATCGGTAACTCGTTTCCACCATTGTTTGGCGGTATTGGTAACTCATTCAAATCCCCCATTATCGGATTGTGTTGTCTTTCAGCTCGTCTAGTGGTAGCACTGATTCTCCTCGCGAAAGCCTCAACTTCCGGTATGAGCGGTATTAAGTCCCCCCGCTTGGAGCACGTGTTCATACACTACCTGGACCAAACTAGAAGAAACAAGTCAAATAATGTGGAATTCAAGTCATACAAAAAAAAACAAAATAAATAATAAAGAAAAATGTCTAAATTAAGAATAATTCTATCTATCGCAATATTAGCACCAAAAATTGTATTAGTCCCCGGCAACGGCGCCAAAAACTTGTTCGCCTTATATTTTTAGCTTCACCGCAAGTGTACGGTGTTCGTTATCGAATAGGGTAGCAAGGTCGTATCCACGGAGACTAATAAATCAATAGGCTAAGTATTGAGCCAAGATAGTTTTACTTTTATTTAGACGATCAATATTTGATGGTTGTTGTTTTGAGATTAAGACAATTTAAATCACTAAAACACGAAAATAAGATAACACAAATGAAAGAAGTATCAAGATGATGAAATGGATTTCCGAGTTAAGGTTTCGATTAATAATCCTCTTGTTGTCCGATTAAATCAAAGCCAAGGTTATTATCAATATTCCTATAAGACGATCACAAATCTATTTTATCCTCCCTCTCGAGATGCATATAAAATGTAGATTGAAATATCTATGCTAGCATCTCTACTCAACATAAGATACACAACTCCCAAAAGCATCAAAGATCAAATGTCCTCACAATATTCGCAAACCTCTCGATTCATGCAAATATTCGTGTCAAGTACTTAAGATCTAATATTGAAACTCATCTCTCGAATTATGAATCAATATATCAAACAAGTTAAATCATTGGCCAAGTGATAAAACAAGAATAAGCTCAAAGTACTCAAATAGGCTTCAAGACAATAACTTCAACTAAGATTAAAACATTCAACAAGCGTTCATTAATCTACTTCCAAAACCCGGAAATCACAAGAGTTTAGCTACACATGATTAAACAACTTACACACAAAGTGTTCAAAGTCATTACAAATGAAACTAAAAGAGTGAACTAAAAGAGAAGCAAGAAACCTTAGGAACGTCGACAATCTCTCGATATATCTCCGTTCTTCAAGCTCCGATGCAACCCGATTATCTCCTTGATGTCTCCTTCCAAGAGTTGACTCTTGTCTTGTGTTGTAGATCCCAAAAATGCCAGAATTCCCCCGTGTGCGCCAAAAAGCCTTTTTATACTCCCCATCATGTTTAGGGCTTAATGTGCAGATTATGGGATTCAGCCAGCAGACGCACGGGTGGTGCGCCACGCACGGGTTACCCGTGCGCCACCCCTTGGAATACCCCAACTCTCTCGTAGGGCGCACGGGTGGTGCGTCGAGCACGACCTACCCGTGCGCCACTCCGGTGAGATATCCCGACTCTGTAGGGCGCACGGGTGGTGCGCCCATGCATGGGCTACCCGTGCGCCATGTCTGCAGCCTTCAATCAACCTTATACAGGGGTGCACGGGTGGTGTCTTGAGGCACGCCTAACCCGTGTGCCCCTGTTTCTTCCGTGAACGCTCAACTTTCGCTCTTTTAGGCTTCATGTTTCGTATATCCACTCAATTCTCCGCGTTTCTACTTTGCTTTCCTCATATTCTTATTCAATTAGCTTCAAATATCATGAAATTCCTACAAAATAAGCAAAGTGTAATGTCTTTTCCACAAGGAGTGAATATGTAACATTTAACGCGAGTATATGCATGTTTACTTATCATTATAGCTCGAAATACACATCGAAACACATGTAAAATTCACACTTATCATCTATCTTCAATTTAGAGCAAAACTTGCTCCAGCACTGCATCAAAGCCTACTCCATTCAGAAGATGTGAAAAGTTTTGCGCCAAAAATAGCGCAACATTGTAACCGCGCTAAATTTTTTATTTTCTTTTGTTTTAAATTAATGACTTTAGTGTATGAAAATATGCACTAAAATAGACTACTATGGAATATTCTTTTTTTTTTGCGTAGAATTTACTAAAAACTGCTGGAGAATGGGTACATATTTTTCACTAAAATAATATAAAATATGCTCTAAAATAGTGCAAACTATTGGAGACGATCTAATCTCTAATATATCGTGAGTTCTAGTTATCTTTTTTTTTTGATCGGTATGAGTTCAGTTGTCATTATTTACACATCTAATGGCTCATTATGTGATCGGCATTAATAAAAATTGTTACAAGTTTCTCCTAAAAAAATCCACTTGAAATACATCTAAGCAGATTGTACAAAATGTTTAATTGGTACATATTTTGTGCACTATTTAATTATCTTTTTTCCTCCTTTTTATTTATTTGAAATTAAGTTTTTCCTTTTTTGCCTAAGTTTAATTGAAAAAGTACCTATTTGGTCACAATATCATACTTGAAAATCATACAACAAGGGAAATAAACCCCCTTATTTATTTATTTATTTATTTATCACAACTACATAATTATAGTACGTAGATTAATAATCTTGAAGCCATAATTGTGAAGGTGAAGACATTCCAAATTGAGGCTGATATTCTTAATTGGGCACGAGCAGATGGTTGCGCTCAATCTCTTTGGTCATACTAAGGCAAAGATTCATGATTTCGTCGGGTTCGGGCACATCTTCAGTCTTTTTCTCATACTCCATGGTCCATGTCACCAAACTGTCTTCACCATTGTTGTCGACTTTAAGGATAGTTTTAAAGGTGTTGTACCATGCCATCACATCTCCTTCAATCACATTAAACGTGATCGATTTCTTCTCCTCGTCTATAGCTTCAATCATCTCTTTTGAAAACTTCGTTTCTCCATCTGTCATTTGTCTCATACAAATTTCATTTTATTATTGTTAGGTACATTAAAAATTAAATGGAAAACAAATTGCAACCTGAACTTTGACCTTTTTTTATTTTGCAACCTAATTATTATATATTAGTGATAGTAGAAAAACACTAAAGTTTGGTCTAATTATAAAAAAAAAAATCGAGAGATATTTCAAAATTACAAATAATCTCTCAATTCTAATTATGTCTTAAATTTAAAGGGATAACTGTAATATTTTTATAAATATTAGGGGATTTTGTGGAATTGTTTTGCTTATGAAGGGGGAAATATAAGACAAAAACAAATCTCAATGTGTTTTTGCAATTTTTTCCTTGTTTTTTCTTTAAATTTGCTCGAACTTTAGGTTTTTGTTTTAATCTCTTAATTATTATTATTACTACGGATAATTACAATAAAATCCCTTGAGGTTTGGGCTAATTAAAAAACAATTAGGTGATGTTTCAGAATCACAAAAGTCCCCTCAGGTTTAATATGCTTATGTCTTAAATTTAAGGAAGTAACTTTAATAATTCTATAACTATCAAGGGCGTATTTGAAATATTTTTTGTTTATAAAGAGTGAAAATGTAAGACAAAATCAAATCCCAAGAGATTTTTTCCAATTTCCAAAAAACTTATTGGTATTTTTTTTTGTAATTAGCCCGAACCTTTGATATTTTCCAATTTTCAAAAACCTATGTCTTTTTTTTTTGGTAATTAGCCATAACCTTGGGATTTTTTTGTGTAATTATCCCTTGTTATTATTATTTTGCAATTAACAAATTCTTTTTTCCATCTTTCATTTGTCTCATACAATTTCCATATGGCCGGGCGAATATTCCAGTAATTAATATTCGAATTCCGGCTAGTCAGAGTTTCCAATTTGAAAATTTACATAGTTTAGGTTGCAAAGCGTAAAAAAATCAACGTGTGGAAAAAAATAATTTCAAAATAATTTTTAATCCCAAACAAAAAAAGGAAAAAATACTTGTAAGCACTTGAAGTTCATAACATCTTGTAAAAATTTGTGAAGTCAAAATTTACCATCGATGTATTGCCAGCACATAACTGAACCAACAGTTCCCCATTGCCCATTCTGCAAATTAACCTTCTTAATAATTCCAGGGCAGATGTCTGAGAATCGGTGCAGTTTGCACGTAAACAGTTCGTGCAACAAATCCACGTCAGCCTTTATGCTTATTTGTGAAACAAGCTTACCACTAAGACCCATCTTTCTGAGAAATGGTTTGATCTGTGCCGGCCATGAATACCTGATCCTTGTGGTCTTTATATTGCAGCCATAAGAGGAATCCAAAGCTTTTAAGTTGATGGACCATTGCTTGTAAAGTTATTCTCTATAATAATATAGAGAGATTGATGTCTTCATCAATGTTAAATGTATTATTTATCAATTAAAAAAATGTTAAAAGCAACACAATCAACAACACATTCTGGTCAAACGGGTTAATCGTGTCATTTTAAGTTGACTCGAACTCAACCTGTTTATTATCCATCGGGCCCGATCCAATTATGATGTTAACCCGCTTTATTATGTTAGGTTCATGTCGTGTCAGAAACTATCGCCCCTAACTATTCACTACCATTTGAGTGCTTAGGGATGTAAAAATTACTATTGAGGTTCAGCCTAATTCAAAAAAAAAAAAAAATCAATTGTTTTCCAAAATTATAAGTGCTCACCTTTAATATTTGTTACTATGTTACAAATTGCACTCAAGAGGCGTTATTTTTGATTTTTAAAGATAATTGGATTTTGTTATAACTAGATTAAAACTGACTCGCAGTTAATATTATTCACGCAATGTTTTACTTCCATATATAGTTTCTATTGTAAAATCCGAACCTAATCCGATTAATTCCCACCTAGGCGATAGGCTCCCTTGTCCGCCTACAATTTTTTTTCGATTAGTCCTGCCTAATCCCGCCCAAGTCCCGCCTAACCCCATCTAGGCTCCGTCTAGGCGCTAGACCCCAATATGCCGCCTAACGCTTTTTACAACATTGTATATAGTACTTCAAAGAAAAATCATCCTCTATTTTTTTTTTCTTTCAAAAACCATCATCATCTATTTTTAATAGAAGACATCAGTTTGGTGTAAATATAGGTATACTCCTAAGCTGTGAGGTTTATTACCCAACACGGTGATCCAAAGCTTGTGATGGATGGTGAAGCCAGGACACAGTAATAGAGTTGGCCGATATACGAAAGTGGAGTGAATTGGATAGAACACTTAAGAAAAATCATATAAAATCTAACTAAATTTATTAATTTTTTTAGGTAGGGCGGATACATGAAAGTGGAGTGAACTGAATAGAACACTTAAAAAAATCATGTAAATTCTAACTATTTTTTTTTAGGCGGGCGCATATTGCCCGAGCTCCGCCAATGCTTGTGAATTGTGATCATTGCTCCCACATTCGATTCTACCGTTCTAGAAAGTAAAACATGAAAAAAATCCATACATATAGAGAAAAAGAAAATCCCAACAAATTCCTTTTCATGTATTGACAAAAAGCAACTATGGTATGTGTTGGCTAGCTTGATGAGATAACATATTTCGAGATAGCGCTTTTAGATGGAAGTACTATTCAAAAATTCACTGATATTTTAGACAACACTTTTGTAGGAAAGTACTATTAGAATAAACAATATATTAGCGTTTGATTAACGAAGTGTTATATGAAGAAAACTGAAGACAACGTTTAATTAAATAAGTGTTATATGTAAGTTCAAGCGGCTACGATAATCTAGAGGGGGGGTGAATAGATTATCTCCATCTTTTCGTTTATGCCCTCTTTTTCGAAACAAATACGCCAAGACAATAATAAAGGTGCGGGAAGTAAACAACACGCGTCGATTTAAAGAGGTTCAACCACCTAGGGCCTAATCCTCTACCACCCCAAAGATATCAGGGATGGATTTCAAAAGAAAAAGAATTTTATTAATTACCACAATTAATACAAATTCAACTTACAACACCTTGAAGAGCACCACACTCTTCTTCAACACCACCTTTGGAGATTACCACAATCTCCCTTTGAAGATTACAACAATCTTCCTTCAACGGCACCTTTGAAGATCACCACAATCTTCAATCTTGAAGAATACCAAATTCTTCAACACCTCAAGAGCACCACACTCTTGAAACACCTATCACCTAGATCACCCAAGTGTATTCTTTCCACAAGAATACTCAATAGGATGTCTTGTGTTGAATGATGACAAAAATCATATTACAACTCAATAATGAATATTACAATTTGAGTGCAAGTGTAATCAAGAAATAAAGCCTAGACCTCAAGATGTGAAAGTGAAATCCTTAGGCTATAAATACAACAAGAGTGTTGAATATGAAAGCTTGGAAATTTGCAGATTTCTTGTTGTGAATTTGCTTGTGTTGTTGTATCTTGTATCTTCAATTCATCCTCTATTTATAGGGAAATCTTCACCAACATAGGCTCCTCTATCTTCACTTTTGTCTACAAATAGAAGATCACAAGATGTAGAAATATTGTACAAAATTGAAAAGTAAATCTTGTCAAGGAGTTCAACGGTACAAATTTTTTTTGTCAAAAGATTACACAAGCGACGACGGTTGCCCCGTATAAGATTTGAACGTTTTGAAAAAGATAGTGCGATCAGTGCGGGTCGGAGGGGGTCGGCCGCTGCACAGGGTGACGGCCGTCGCCTCTTTTTTATACGTAAATTGTTTCATTTCAAGTTCGTGTTCTTGTGCAGTCGACGCTTTGGGCGACGGTCGACCTTCAATTTGAAATGTTGTCCGATTTTTGTCAAAAATAAACTTCAAAAAATACTCCAAAAAATTATTAAAAACATTTTAAATCAATTGGGAGTATTTGGACAACATTTACAAACATTGTTTTGGTGTAAAAACCAATATAAACAAAATCATCAGAAGTGTTGTCCAATTTTAATCAAATTAAAAACTCTAAGAAATACTCCAAAAATTAGTAAAAACATTTTAAATCATTTAGGAGTATTTGGACAACATATAAAAACATTGTTTTGGTATAAAAACTCATTTAAACAAAATCATCAAAATCTTGATAAAAATATTTATCTAACAAACTCCCGCTTTTTGATGATTACAAACCAAAACAATTTTAGAAGGTCGATTTTAAAACAAAACAAATTTTCCGGTCTAAAACAACAATCCATTACAAGCAAGATTTATTATAAGTACAACACACAAGAGTAGGAGCAAAGATTTTTCAAAATCATTTTTGCACAAGCTTCCCCTATCAACATGCATATAAAGAACAAGCATTAAAGCAATCAACTAAAAGCTAAAAGCTTAGCTTTTACAACTTAAGCTTGAATTCCATGAGCTTATAAGCTCCCCCTGTCACAAGACATCATTAGTCAAGCATAAAAGTCCATAATACATCACATGGACTAAGTATTGTTCATGACTTTATGGCTTTCAAGAGCCCTAGCTTATAGTTTTTCTTGCGAGCTTATTTTCGCTTCTTTGAGCGTATGAGCGTTTTCTGTTTCTCCCCTTTGGAATCATCAAAAGAATGTTAGCACGATAAAAACATCATATATTCATATCAAAGTGCGCAAATTTATCGATTTATCGAGCTTTTTGAAAATTGAAACTTAAATTCCAAATAAAAGGGAAAAGTTGATCAATTCACTTGCAAAAGCTCATTTGATTGATAAAACATGATCTCTATAAACTTATAAGGCTTTTCAAATCGAGAGACTCATGTAGGTGATGAATTTTTCATTGAAACATTTTGTCGAACACTTGGCGTGTATTGAATAAAACAAGAGTAATATAACGCCTTTGGGATTCGTTTAAGCCAAAAATTTTCATCACCAATTCAGTTCAAACAACATTCAATACAACATAAATATTAAGCTCATCACATTCATATGAAACTAGTATCAAGAATTTTGCAAATAAGTCAAAATCTCAAGGGTTCAACCCAATTGAGCAAATGGAGTAGAATTCTTACCATTTATTCGGTAAATATGAGCAATGATGATGATAATCGAGCTTAATGAAGTCCAAAATATAAAACATATGCAAGAAAACAAATTTGAAGTGAAATTTGTGTGCAAAATGCGAAGGGGACGAAAAATGGATAAAATAAGCCAAAATGGCTGAGATCAAAATGAAACAAATTTAACCAAAAAAACGTGAGGGCGGACGGTTGAGGCTAGGGCGGCGACTGGTCGGCGGCATGGGCGACCGGTCCTTTGCCCCGATCAGAGCAGGTTCTTTCTTTTGCAAATTCAAGTTTGAACCAAAAATCCGATTTTTCGCCCCTAGGTTTTTTAAAAAAGTGCAAAATGCAATTATAGACCTCATTCAATATGCATTATGCCTAACCGAGCTCGTATTGATGCAAAAGTCTTGGAAGTTAGCGGTTTAGTAAAAATGTCCGCTAATTGATCTTGAGATGGTACAAAAGATATCTCAATTTTTCGTTTTGAAACACAATCCCTTAGAAAATGATGTCGAATCTCAATATGTTTAGTACGGTTATGATGAACCGGGTTTTGAGCAATGTTTATAGCGGATATATTATCACAAAAGATAGGAACACTTTCAAAAGAACATTTATAATCCGCTAAGGTTTGTTTCATCCAAAGAAGTTGTGTACAACAAAATGCCGCGGAAATATATTCTGCTTCGGCCGTTGAAAGTGAAACACAATTTTGTTTCTTTGAAAACCAAGATACTAGGCAATCGCCTAAAAATTGACATGATCCGGAAGTACTTTTCCGATCATCAATATTTCTCGCATAATCCGAATCACTATAACCTTTAAGAGAAAAATTTTCATTCTTTGGATAGAATAAACCATATTGAATAGTGCCTTTCAAATATCGAAAAATCCTTTTAACGGCACTCATATGAGATTCTTTGGGATTGCTTTGAAAACGAGCACATAGGCATACGATATGAAGAATATCCAGTCTACTTGCGGTTAAATAAAGTAAACTATCAATCATACCTCGATATTTGGATTCATCAACCGACTTGCCTTTTTCATCTTTGTCAAACTATAGCCATAGAGGTTGAGATAAATCTTCTTTCTTCAATGCTTAACTCCTTCAAGAGTTCTTGTGAAATATAGCCGTCTTATTGGCATTGAGTAATTTGAATTCCAATGATCAAATTTGAGCTTCCCTCATCATGATCATCTTAGGTTCACCTTGCATTGACTTGGAAAAATATCTTGCACAAATATTTATTAGTAGCACCATAAATATTATCAACATAAATTTGCACAAGTGAACAACCTTGCCCTTTTTCAAAACAAGAAGTGTAGTATCAACTTTACCTTATGTAAAATCATTTTGCAAAAATAGCTAAGTCTATCAACCGTACAAGGCCTTTATAAAAATCATTTGGCCTAGAAAAATTTTAAACCCCGGAGGTTGTTTTACATAGACTTCTTCTAGAATAAAACCATTGAGAAAATTGGATTTAACATCCATTTGGTAAAGCTTGAAATTTTCTTAAAACAAGAATGCGCAAATAAAATGCAAATAGCTATTAAATGTGCTATGAGTGCAAATGTTACATCAAAATCAGTTACATTCTTCTTGAAAATACCTTCGAGCTGCTAACCTCGCCTTAGTTCGACCAATGTTGCCTTGGTCATCGAGTTTTTTTGGGAATACCCTTTTTGTCTTCTTCATCACTATCACCACAGGGCATCCAATTGATCTAAGGTGTTCATAATAGAACATTTACATCCAAATATTTTGAGGTAACTAATATTTGGAGTACTTCATTCTCATCTACACAACTTAACAAACTCATTAACGACATCGCTTATATAAGCAAGAAAAAATAGCCCAAGTGTAAAAACATGCCTCAATCATTAATCACAAAATATCTTGCATAAGAGCATAGTAGAAATAGACACTATATATATAGACCATGAAGCAAGAAATACATACTATGCATTTAGAAGATCATCAAAAGTCTACTAAATCATGCAAGTTCAAATAAGCTTAAGAAAGCTACAAAAGGTCTCTTTTGAAATTTGAAAATCCGATAGCATATAGTTGAGACCTCATTTAAAAGAAGTATTTGAACAAGAGTTGACAAAGCAAATATGTGCAATCAATTATCGAATAGTGCCTTTCAAAAAATCCTCTTAATGACACTTGTATGAAATATTATGAAAACAAGCACATAGGCACATGGCAATACATATATCGAGTCTATAAGAGTAAGAATAACACAAGTAAACGTACTCGATAATTAATGCCTTTCTTGACAATTAATGACGTAAATGGCCATTTGTGAAAATATGTAAATCCTACACAATTCTTAAAACAAATCTAGCACAAATCATAATGATAAAAGTGTAGACTAAGAGATATCACAAGTAAGCTCATGCCATAAAAATCCATAAGAGATGATAACACACTTTAGTCTACAAAAATCCACAAGTTTTTTTAAAAACATCATATAAGGTCTTCTTTTTCAAAAATATTTTAAAAGCACAAATATATATTGAAGACCTTAATTAAAAAATAAATACTTGAAAACTCATTTGCAATTAAGACACAAATAAAAACATGCATAATAACAAAATAAAATGCATATTTAAATGGGGAGATACGGGTTACCAATTACGCCATTTCCATGGGTTGTGTCGTTCCCATTGTTGATGATATATTCCCCTTTGAAAATCTTCATGTTGATGGTGGATTCTCCGATTACTCCATCTCCAAGGATTATATACTTTCCTTTGTTGATAATATTTCCTTCTTGGAAATTCATTTTGGTGGTGTCTTCTTCTTTGATCAAATGAGATGGTCATTTGATGTCTTCTTGGCGGTATGTATTTTCCTCGATTATTATTCCGGGTACCTAATATGACATTGTTTTGTGGTACCCTCAAGTGTTTGGGTCCTTTGAATTAGCTTTGAGACTTTTAGGTCTCCAATAATAATTAGAGCTATTTCTAGCCCGACAAGTATTAACTGTGTGATCCATTTTACCACAATAAAAACAGTAGTAATTTTGGGAGCATAATGACCAACATGCATAGGACTTGATTTCTTTTCATATAATTAACAACACTAGGCTTATGATCAAGTCCTTGTTTCAAATTATCACAACTATGAACATCAATAATATCGGTCATTTTATCGGTACTCAAGTTGGATTTTGATAAATTATTTTCCATGCAATTATTATCCTCAATAAGAGTACTATTTTCTTTTCACGGTTTCTAACCTTGTCAAGTGTGGTGGTGTGATCACATGAAAGTGATTCATAAGAGGAAAATAAATTATCCTTATCAATTTTCAAAATATTGAATTCCTTTTTCAAATTTTTGTATTTATCAAGTAAGCTTTGGAATTCATTTCAAGTTCATCAAAATCATTTTGCAAATCATCGTAATCATTTTGTAATTCATTATCATAAGAAGTGGAGGGTTTTGAACTTACCTCGTTTTCTTCTTGAAGCCCATAAGACATCGCTCGCGTTTTCATCGACGTCGGAAGTTGTAGGAAGCTCATCCCATGTTGGGTTTGTATCCATTTGAGAAGTAGATGCTTTTGAGTGGCTCATTTCATTTGCATATACTTCTTCTAATTTTCTCCATACTTCATGTGCCGATTTAATTCCTACAATATGATTATATTCCAAAATGGTAAGTGAACAATACAAAATATTAAGAGCTTTACCATTTAAGGAGATGATTTTCTTTTCTTCATCATTGAGCTCTTTGAGGCCTTTGTGTGGTGTGTTCTTCATTGGAATGGATTTTTCATTTACGACCGTGTTCCAAATATCGAACCCGCAACCTTGTAGATAGCATTCCATTCTTTCTTTCCAAAATGTAAAATTTTTGGAATCGAATAGTGGTGGCTTGGTAGTGGAGGCGCCGGTAAGGTAGACTTCGTTCGTAGCCGATGATTGTTCCTCTTTACTCGCGATGTGGAACGAGCTTGCCAAAGAGTTTGGCTCTGATACCACTTGTAAGTCCAAGCGGCTACGTTAATCTAGAGGGGGGGTGAATAGATTATCTCCATCTTTTCGTTTATGCCCTCTTTTTCAAAAACAAATACGCCAAGACAATAATAAAGGTGCGGGAAGTAAACAACACACGCCGATTTAAAGAGGTTCAACCCACCTAGGCCTAATCCTCTACCACCCCAAAGATATCCGGGATGGATTTCAAAAAGAAAATTTTTTTATTAATTACCACAATTAATACAAATTCAACTTACAACACCTTGAAGAGCACCACACTCTTCTTCGACACCACCTTTGGAGATTACCACAATCTCCCTTTGAAGATTACCACAATCTTCCTTCAACGGCACCTTTGAAGATCACCACAATCTTCAATCTTGAAGAATACCAAATCCTTCAACACCTCAAGAGCACCACACTCTTGAAACACCTATCACCTAGATCACCCAAGTGTATTCTTTCCACAAGAATACTCACAAGGATGTCTTGTGTTGAATGATGACAAAAATCATATTACAACTCAATAATGAATATTACAATTTGAGTGCAAGTGTAATCAAGAAATAAAGCCTAGACCTCAAGATGTGAAAGTGAAATCCTTAGGCTATAAATACAACAAGAGTGTTGAATATGAAAGCTTGGAAATTTGCAGATTTCTTGCTGTGAATTTGCTTGTGTTGTTGTATCTTGTGTCTTCAATTCATCCTCTATTTATAGGGAAGTCTTCACCAACATAGGCTCCTCTATCTTCACTTTTGTCTACAAAAAGAAGATCACAAGATGTAGAAATATTGTACAAAATTGAAAAGTAAATCTTGCTGTCAAGGAGTTCAATGGTACAAATTTTGCTGTCAAAAGATTACACAGCGCGACCGGTTGCCCCGTATAAGATTTCGAACGTTTTGAAAAAGATAGTGCGATCCAGGTACGGGTCGGAGGGGTCGGCCGGCCGCTCGGGTGCGAGTCGGCCGCCCCTAGGTGGACCGGTCCCCTCCTCTTTTTTTGTACAGAAATTGCTTCTGTTTCAAGTTCGTGTTCTTTAGGTACAGGTCAACGCTTTGGGCGACCGGTCGACCTTCAATTTGAAATATTGTCCGATTTTTGTCAAAAATAAACTAGAAATACTCCAAAAAATTAGTAAAAACATTTTAAATCAATTGGGAGTATTTGGACAACATTTACAAACATTGTTTTGGTGTAAAAACCAATATAAACAAAATCATCAGAAGTGTTGTCCAATTTTAATCAAATTAAAAACTCTAAGAAATACTCCAAAAATTAGTAAAAACATTTTAAATCATTTAGGAGTATTTGGACAACATATAAAAACATTGTTTTGGTATAAAAACTCATTTAAACAAAATCATCAAAATCTTGATAAAAACATTTATCTAACACTCTATATGTTCTTGGAATAATGTTTCGTAAAACATGCGTTATCTAAAAGAATAATTCGTAGCACTTAATTAAATAAGTGCTATATATTTTCTCATAATAATACATTGTACAACAAGCACTATCTTAAAATGTTATCTATGGAAAATAATTTTCTTCCAACACATCTTTCTTCTCAAACCCTTTCTGAAAAAACTTCTCACCAAAACAATGTAGGGAGTGTTTGCAACACTAAAATTAAGTGTTTTTTCAGTTTTTTGTTTAAAAAAAGCAATTTTTATGCATACCAATTTCTGCTTTATTTAATCAGAATCTAAAATCAGGGAGAGGGGTGCTTTAAATTTTGCTTCTGCTTCTAATTTGAATTTTACAAATAAATAAGTACTTTACTTTTTTCACCAAACACTATCAACTTCTCATTCTCAAATTTTAATTCTATTTTCTAACACTACCAACTCCTGATTCACAATTACTTCTACTTCTGCTATAATATATCACTTCTTCTAAAAACAGAAGTTTTTGCAAACACTCCCATACTCTCAAAATACTCTCAAAAAAATTTAGGTGTCGGTTTTTCAACAATAATTGATGCCTTTAACTCAACTTTAGGCGTCAGTTTCTTAGCAAACAACCGATACATATAAGTTTTTAATTTTAATTAGTTTCAAAGTATTTAATTAACCCTTTTACCAAGCCACCACTGTGTCACTGTTTTCCATCTCCAGCAATCCCCCCGTCGCCCCCGCCGTCACACCTTGAGTGGTAATTTTCTGATTGTTTTTGTCAATATTCTCATGTCAGTTGCTTAATTTCCTATGCTTCTTATCGCAAGGAAAAAAGTGCTCTAGTTGTTTGTTTATCATAAAATCTCCCAGTACCCTATCAATTGTTGTCACGTATCAGAATGCCAAATGTGAATTTTAGGTGATCAAACTAGAAATATCGAGAATAGGTTCAAAATAAATCTGAAGCTTCAGTAACAGTGTATTTTTTTTAATCAATTGTGTTTTCGGATTAATTTTTTCTATTTTGATAGCGTCTGAAGAAAAGCATTTTCTCTCTGAATTTCTTATTCAAAGATATTTGTATTTCACCTTTTCATCTACTGAAGGCCAATTCCTTTATCATCTTTTGATATTCAAGGAAAAACATGTTTCTTCTTGTGGAATTGTTCGAGGACATGCTTACTTGATGTTGCAGGTACGTTATTAATCTAGGGTGTGTATCTAAGGACATTTTAGTAAAAAGTGATGGAACTTTGTTGATATCATTTTTGTATATTTATAAATTGCTCAGTTGTGGAAGTAGATGCATGGCCATAAAACTTGTTCAAATCAGATATCTCGTTTTTGTGGACTAGTGATTCTATCTGTTTGTGGACTCGTGTTAGTTGCATTAAGGAGATTGATTTAGAATGATTAGCCCTTTGCTTGCTTGTAAGTTATCAAGATTAAAAAGACTGTTTTCCCCCTCAATGATGGTGATATTTTAAATTAGTACGTGTTAATTGTCTTATTTATTTTTATTTTCTTAATTTGATGCAGCAAGCATGTGGTTCTTGATTCGGCGAAGTTGAGAAATGGTATCCAAGTGAATGAAATAGAAGCTACCTTAGCATAACTCTTGTTTTAAAACTACTAGATAATAGATTGAATTCTACGACTTATTAGCTTTAATTTGGAGACGCGAGCTACTCTTATCACATTTATACATGAGATACTTTTATTTTAGTTTCAAGTGAATGGAATGTTAATATTGTTAAAATAATATTTTAGGATAAATTTTGTCTCTTTGTTTTTTAATTTTATGATTTATGATTTTGTTGTCGCTTTCCTGTAGTGTTTTGTTTGCTCTTGTTGGTCTCATAATTAAATGGTAAGAAACATTAATTAGTTTGGCGGAATATTGAAATCATGGTAAGATAACGCATTTTTATGAAATGCGATCTATTGAATACATATACGGGATAACGCTTCTTCCCAAAACCGTTATCAATTTAATGTCAGATAACGCTTCTTTTATGGAGTGTTATCTTATGAATACAAATATGAGATAACGCTTCCTCAAAAAAATGCTATCAAATATGCATCTCAGATAGCTTTTTATAAGTATTATCTACAGGATAGGGCTTTAGATAACGGTGTGTGAAGCCCTCGATTTTTATTCGAACATGTACTTGTTTCACGTATCGTCCTTGTATTAATTTGACTATTTTACCACATCGCTTTGACGGGTAAATATTAATGATAAATATATTTTGCATTTAATTTCTTTTATTTATTACTTGTGATCATAATTATTTATTAATTCTATTTCGCATTAATGATCACTTGATCGATCATCATTATTATTATTTGTGTATCTATAAGTCACCTTAAAATTTTAAGAGACTATTTATTTTAGAGATTTATACCTTATAGAATTAAGAATTCGATTTAGAATAAGTGATCATGAGACTTATAAGTGATCATGGAAATCACTAATTATTTTAGAGATTGATATTATTCATCTATTATCATCAAATTTGGGACAAAAAAAATGGAATTACCACAAATACCCTTAAGGGGGACCGCCATGATGGGTTTTTAGGGTAGAAATATCTTTCAACTCTTGTACACATACACCTTATGTATTCATCTTGTGTATTACTACACCATTAATTCAAACCTACATCTTAGAATAATCTACAAATTCCCCACCCCAATAATTACCAAACAAAAGATAACAAAAGTGATTCCCCCCTGAACTTAGCATTTTGACTAATTGTCCCTAGTAAAGTAGCCTATTATTATTTTATGTCTTAATTCCCAAATTATTAACCTAACAAATCATTTAATCAAAACAAAACAAAAAATTGTCCTCTCTCCCTTCATAGTGGACGGCCAAGTAGGCAAAAAATAGGCAAAATTCATTTCATTCATCTTCACAAAATCACTTCAAGCCTTGATATCCTCTCACTTCTCTCTAGCATTTTCTTCCTTCTCTCTAACTCATTTCTTCTTCAAACCTTCAAACACTTAACAAAAATACAAGGAATCCTTCACTTCTACTTGCAAGAATTCGAACGTACCACTCCAAAAGTAAGAAAAATTTCTTTTTCAATCCATTTTTGATATCACCTAGCTCATCTCTTTCACCTTCTAATTTAAGTTTGATTTTTGATTTTGGGGTATACTTAGAAGACCATTTGAAGATATTAAGAGACTTGAGGTCATCTAGAAGAAGAAATTGTGAAGAAGTTGGACTATAAGGTAAGAAATGGTACATTTTCTGCTTCTCTTTCTATTTTCCAAATTTTAACACTCCATTTTCATTTTTGGAGTTTTAGGGGCTGACCTTGAAGGTTGTTATTAAGGGTGACCAAAATCTTACATTTTGAGGCCATTACTAGTCACACTTTATGTTTGATACATGTTTTTATCTTAATTTTGATGATTTTATTTTTACACCAAAACAATGTTTTTAATTGTTGTCCAAATACTCCTAAATGATTTGAAATATTTTTACTATTTATTCGGAGTATTTCTTCAAGTTTTATTTTAGATAAAATTGGACAACACTTTCAATGATTTTATGTTTATAAGTTTTTACTTCAAAACAAGGTTCCTAAATGTTGTCTAAATACTCCCGATCGGTTTAAAATGTTTTTACTAAATTTTGGAGTATTTCTTGATGTTTATTTTCAACAAAAATTGACAACATTTTGCCTCGAGGTCAACCGATCGCCGTATAGGGCAATCCATACCGAAGATGATTTTGGAACAAAATATGAGGCGTAATGATTCTTGACCAGGTTGCCAAGTCGACCAAGCGTCGGCCGGTGGCGTCGACTGCACGCCTGCACTGGAGTCTTTGTTTTTGAAAGCAGAACATTCTTCTCTTGTAATTGCATCAAGGGAAATTTGGTTGAGGTATGGGTCGACCGGTCGAAGAGCCCCTGGACCGGTCGCCCTATGTTGATTTTATGTGTTTTCTTCAAACGTCTATTTGAGCGCGACCGGTCGCCCTAAGTTTGACAGCAAACTTCTAACCGTTGTGCAACAGACAAACTTTCCTTAAATTGTGGGATTGATTTCTAACAGCTATATTCTTGATTTTAAATATATTTTTCTGTAGATTTTCAATCCCCAAGAGGAGCCTATACTTGATCAATCATATCCTATAAATAGAGGAAGTTTTGGAGCAACCAATGTAACAATTGAGATACAACACAACAAGATACGTTCCAAGCAAACACTTGTTCTTCATAGTTATTATTCTTGTTGTAATTTTGTCTAGCTTATCACTTTCACATCTTGAGGTCTAGGCTTTCATTTCTTGATTACACTTGCACTCAAATTGTAATATTCATTATTGAGTTGTAATCTTGATTTTGGTCATCATTCAACACAAGACATCCTTGTGAGTATTCTTGTGGAAAGAATACACATGGGTGATCTAGGTGATAGGTGTTTCAAGAGTGTGGTGCTCTTGAGGTGTTGAAGAATTTGGTATTCTTCAAGATTGAAGATTGTGGTGATCTTCAAAGGTGCCGTTGAAGGAATATTGTGGTAATCTTCAAAGGGAGATTGTGGTAATCTCCAAAGGTGGTGTTGAATAAGGGTGTGGTGCTCTTCAAGGTGTTGTAAGTTGAAGTTGTATTAATTTTGGTAATTAATAAAATTCTTTTTCTTTTTGAAATCCATCCCGGATATACTGGGGTGGTAGAGGATTAGGCCCTAGGTGGGTTGAACCTCTATAAATCGACGTGTGTTGTTTACTTCCCGCACCTTCATTATTGTCTTTGAGCATTCGGTTCGAAAAAGAGGGCAAAATCGAAAAGATGGAGATAATCTATTCACCCCCTCTAGATTATCATAGCCGCTTGGACTTACAAGTGGTATCAGAGCCAAACTCTTTGGCAAGCTCGTTTCACATCGTGAGTGAGGAGGAACAATCGTCGGCTACGAATGAAGCTCATCTTTCCGGCACCTCCACCACCAAGCCACCTCGATTTGATTCCAAAAATTTTACATTTTGGAAAGAAAGAATGGAATGTTATTTACAAGGTTGCGGGTTCGATATTTGGAACATCGTCATCAATGGAGAATCCATTCCGATGAAAGACACACCAAACACCTCCAAAGCTCTCAAGGAGCTCAATGATGAAGAAAAGAAAATCATCTCCTTAAATGGTAAAGTTCTCAATATCTTATTTGTTCACTTACTAATTTAGAATATGATCTCATTGTAGGAATTCGATCGGCTCATGAAGTATGGCAAAAATTAGAAGCCGTTCATGAAGTATATGCAAATGATAGGAGCAACTCAAAAGCATCTACTTCTCAAAGGGATACAAGGTCAAATCTAAGGAACAAGCCTTTTTCAACTTCCAACTATGAAGTAGTCGAACAATGTTTTATGGGCATCGAAGAAGAAAACGAGGTATGTCTTAAACCCTTTACTTCCTATGATATTGTTATACAAAATGATTATAGTGATTTGCAAAATGATTTTGATGATCTTCAAAATGAATTCCAAAGTTTACTTGTTAAATACAAAAATTTGAAAAAGGAATTCAATACTTTGAAAAATGATAAGGATAGTTTATTTACCTCCTATGAATCACTATCATGTGCTCACACCACCACACTTGACAATGTTAGAATCCTGGAAAAAGAAAATAGTACTCTTGTTGAAGATATTAATTGTATGAAAAATGATTTATTAAAATCCAACTTGAGTACCAATAAAATGTCCAATGTTGTAAATGTTCATGGTTGTGATAATTTGAATAGTGAACTTAATCATAAGCCTAATGTTGTCAATCATATGAAAAAGAATCGAGCTCCTATGCATGTTAGTGCTATTACTTGCTTTTTATTGCGGTAAGAAGGGTCACACGATTAATACTTGTCGGGCTAGAAATAGCTCTAATTATTTTTGGAGACCTAAAAGTCTCAAGACTAATCCCAAAGGACCCAAGCACTTGAGGGTATCACAAAACAATGTTATATTAGGTACCTGGCGAAATAATAATCGAAGAAAATTCATACCGCCAAAAAAACATCAAATGACCATTTCATTTGATCAAAGGAGAAGAAAACACCACAATGAATTTCCAAGAGAAAGACATTATCAAAAATGGGAAGGACACAAAGCTTGGAAATGGAGCAATTGGAGAAATCATTATCAACAAGACGATTTTCAAAGGGGAAGATATCATAGACAATGGAAACGACACCCATGGAAATGGTGAAATTGGTAAACCGTATCTCCCTACTTATATATGCATTTTATTTTAGTATGCATGTCTTTATTTGTGCCTTAATTGAAAAAAGAGTTTTCAAAAATTTATTTTTAATATTAAGGTCTTCTATATTTGTGTTTTTAAAACCCTTTGAAAAATGAGACCTTACATGTTGATTTTAAACTCTTGTGGACTTTCTTAGAATAATGAGTTATTATCTCTTATGGATTTCTATAGCATTAGCATTTGTGTAATATTTCCTATTGCTTAGCCTACACTTGTACTATTATGTCTTGTACAAAATTTGTTTAAAGAATTGTGTAGGTTATATGTCTCTCATTCATTGGTTATCTACCATTACTTCATCAAGAGATTCTTAAACCATCGAGGAATGTTCACTCGTATTATTTTTTAGAACTCGATATTTTGTTCATGTCATGATTATGCACTTCTCTTTCAAACTATTTCATTTCATCCCATTAAGTGCCACTAAATGATTTCGTGAATTTTTCTCAAAAGGGCACTACTCGTAAAATCTCGTTTTTTTCGAGTATATGTTTTCTCGAAACTCGTATTTGTTGGATTTAGTCCACGATTATCTTTTTGCTAAGTTTTAAAACTTTTGGGGTGAAAAATTGAATTTTAAAAATTCTGGAAAATGAAATTGCACTGAAGCTGGTACCCAGAAGCAAGTACCGATCGACTAGGGGGTCGATTGGTCGACCACACCGGTCGACTGGGTAAAATTAGACGGGCAGAGAGTTTTTAAAGAACAGGGGACTGCATATTCTTTCATTTCCATCTTTCAATATTTCGAACCCTAGCTATATTTTCTTCAAATTTCTCTCAAAATCTCTCATTATTTTTCAAATTGTTCCATCCTTGAGTTTATATCACTCAAATTCATCTTGTTTTCATGGCACCCCGTCAATTCAGCGGACGAAATCCTCAAAAGAGGAGAAGAAAACAAAGGGGAGAATCTTCCTCCAATCCCCAACAAGATGATATATTTCACAAGGAGATAATCAAAACCGGCTTACGAAAGAGGAGATTGTTGAATTGAGAGCCGGGATTTCAAAATCGAATATTCATTGGGACTCAAGTAAGTTATCACTTCTTTACGAGCCTCCCTCTAGAGCTAATAGATTTCGATTTCTAAATAAACTTGCGGAGGAGCACTATGAAAATATTAGATTGAACGACAAGAAAATTGCTTGCACTAGTATGGTTCGATTTTTAGCATTTCATGATGAATATCCGGAAATTAGGGCTTATTTTGAAATTCAAGGTTGGGTTTCATTATGGGATAATCCGTGTTTGCATTATGATGATGAGCTTACATACCTTTTTTATGCAAATATGTGGATTGTTGATGCTACGAAAGATAATCCGTTGGAACTTTATACATTCGTTAATGGTAGGCATTTTTCGTGGACATTGGCCGATATTTGTAATCATTTTAATGTGCCGAATGATGGAGTTGTTAATGTGGATTGCGCTCATTGGGACGATGATATTTTTGGTGTTTCACTTTATGAGGTAAAAACATTTTTAGGAGTGTTTCCGGAAGTAACCTTCTCGGCAATGCCGCCAAATTATCAGATTGTATCTATTATTTGCTTCTATTGTGTTTGTGGTAAAGAAGTAAAACTTCCAAGTAATCTCGAACTCTTTCTTACCTATAAGATTATCCGAGGAGAAAAAGTAAATTATGGGGCTATTTTTGTGTATTGTTTGTCAGAATCAAGAAGGCTTACTAAGAAAAAATATACGTTGGGAAATTGGATTTGTCGACTACTATACCTATTGGGCTACCCGGAAAATGAGATGAATACCGAAATTCGTCACAATGACTATGATAATGCCAACATTCTATAAATGGTAAGAATGCGACAAAATTTGCAATGGTTCCCACCAAAGCCGCTAGGGGACGTGCTCGAAATCCACAACAACCTCGGGATGATTTCTTTAATGACAATGAGGTTGAAAATATTGGAAGAGGTAATGTTGAGGACCAAGAAGATGAGGAAGAAGAGAATTTGGGGAATGAAGAAGAGGAACAAGAAGTTAGGGAGGAAGAACACTTCAATGAAGGAAATGATGGAGAAGATGAAAATGAACCGGAATTGAGTATCAATGAGAGAATGGACAAAGTGGAAAGAGATACATTTAGGGATGTAGCCTCTCTTAGAAAAGAGCTCCGGGTTGTGAAGGAAGAAAATTCTAGATTGAAAAAGTCTATGGGAAAATTGAAGAAATTCATCAAAGAGCTTATCCCTGGGGCTTGCTTCTCTTCGGACGAGGATTGATGTCCCTACCCCGTGTTTATCTTATTATCTTAGCATTTTTTTTCCTTGTCCTTGTTGTCTTGTAGTTTTATGAACTATCTTGTACAAACTCTATTGCACTAATGATATTTGCTTGTTTTCTTGAAGGGGATAAAATAGCAAGTATGAAAGTGGCTTTTGGTTGATCTTGATTATGGTATTATTGGAGTATTTGATGGTAAAAATACTCTATTTGTATTGTTTGATAATTGGTAAGAATTACTTGATGGTAAAAGTGCTTCTTTTAATTTTTGCTTAAATGCATTTGTAATGCCTTGATCTTTGTGTTTAGATGCATAATTTGGGACATTTGTAATGTCTTATATGCATTGTTTGATGCTTGATATGTTCTACTTGATGGTTCTTACATTTTTTGCTTGATGGCATTCGTAATGCCTTGATTGTTTTTTGAATTATCCCAATTGGGTCGAACCCTTGAGAATTTACTTTGTTGGGCCTTTTATTTGGTGGATATATGTTGAAAATTTGCTTTTGGTGATGGTATGAAAAACTTGGCTTAATATCTTTTACAAGGGATATATATATTTTCTTCAATTTTTGACGCCCGCCAATTGTTCGATAAAATATTTAAATGAAAGATTCATCACCTACATGATTCTCACATTTTCAAATGTCTTAAATATTCATTGAGATCATGTCTTGGCAAACAAAATGAGCCTATGGATTTTTTCATACTACATTTCTCTCATTTTCTTCGGATTCTAAGCCTAATTTTTTCAATGGTTGATAAATCGTATCTTTGACGTACTTTGATATACTTGTATGATGTTTTTATCATTCTAACATTCTTTTTGATGATTCCAAAAGGGGAGAAACAGGAAATTGGCTCGTTAGCTCAAAGAAGCTAATATAAGCTCGATATAAAAGCTATAAGCTATGGCTTCTTAAAGCCATAAGTTGTGGACTATACTTAGTCCAATTGTTGCTTGATGGACTTATATACTTGTCTAATGATATTTTGTTGACAGGGGGAGCTTATAAGCTCTTGAAGAATATGTAAAAGCTAAGCTTTTAGCTTATGGTTAATTGCTTTTACATTACTCTTGATGTGCTTGTTGATAGGGGGAGCTTGTGCTTATACTTGGATAATATTTACTCCCTTACTTGGTTGCTTATGTTATTTTGGAAATTTTGGTTGCTTCTAAACGGGTAGATGTTTTTACCGGAAAATCGTTTTTAAAATTGTTCTCCAAATATTTCTAAAAATTGTTTTGGTTTGTAATCATCAAAAAGGGGGAGATTGTTTGATACATGTTTTTATCTTAATTTTGATGATTTTATTTTTACACCAAAACAATGTTTTTAATTGTTGTCCAAATACTCCTAAATGATTTGAAATGTTTTTACTATTTATTCGGAGTATTTCTTCAAGTTTTATTTTAGATAAAATTGGACAACACTTTCAATGATTTTATGTTTATAAGTTTTTACTTCAAAACAAGGTTCCTAAATGTTGTCTAAATACTCCCGATCGGTTTAAAATGTTTTTACTAAATTTTCAGAGTATTTCTTGATGTTTTTATTTTCAACAAAAATTGGACAACATTTCTGTCTCGAGGTCAACCGATCGCCGTATAGGGCAATCCATACCTGAAGATGATTTTTGGAACAAAATATGAGACGGAATGATTCTTGACCAGGTTGACCGGTCGACCAAGGCGTCGACCGGTGGCGTCGACCGGTTGACACCCCTGTCGATCGGTACCTGGAGACTTTGTTTTTGAAACAGAACATTCTTCTCTTGTAATTGCATCAAGGGGGACCGGTTGAGGTATGGGTCGACCGGTCGAAGAGCCCCTGGACCGGTCGCCCTATGTTAATTTTCTGTGTTTTCTTCAAACGTCTATTTGAGTGCGACCGGTCGCCCTCAAGTTTGACTGCAAAATTCTAACCGTTGTGCAGCAGAGAAACTTTTCTTAAATTGTGGGATTGATTTCTAACAGCTATATTCTTGATTTTAATTGTATTTTTCTGTAGATTTTCAATCCCCAAGAGGAGCCTATGCTTGATCAATCATCTCCTATAAATAGAGGAAGTTTTGGAGCAACCAATGCAACAATTGAGATACAACACAACAAGATACATTCCAAGCAAACACTTGTTCTTCATAGTTATTATTCTTGTTGTAATTTTGCCTAGTTTATCACTTTCACATCTTGATCAGGTCTAGGCTTTCATTTCTTTATTACACTTGCACTCAAATTGTAATATTCATATTGAGTTGTAATCTTGATTTTGGTCATCATTCAACACAAGACATCCTTGTGAGTATTCTTGTGAAAAGAATACACTTGGGTGATCTAGGTGATAGGTGTTTCAAGAGTGTGGTGCTCTTGAGGTGTTGAAGAATTTGGTATTCTTCAAGATTGAATATTGTGGTGATCTTCAAAGGTGCCGTTGAAGAAAGATTGTGGTAATCTTGAAAGGTGGTGTTGAAGAAGAGTGTGGTGCTCTTCAAGGTGTTGTAAGTTGAAGTTGTATTAATTTTGGTAATTAATAAAATTCTTTTTCTTTTTGAAATCCATCCCGGATATACTGGGGTGGTAGAGGATTAGGCCCTAGGTGGGTTGAACCTCTATAAATCGACGTGTGTTGTTTACTTTCCGCACCTTCATTATTGTCCTTGAGCATTCGGTTTGAAAAAGAGGGCGAAAACGAAAAGATGGAGATAATCTATTCACCCCCCCTCTAGATTATCTTAGCCGCTTGGACTTACACTTTACTCACTACACAAGGTAAGTGTAGTACTTCCAATTTCTCACCATCTTCTTCTTCTCCTTAAATTTTTAACCTCATTTTTCTAACTCCTATATTTTTTTGATATTCCGTGACTTAGGGGCTGACCTAAGTCACTTCTTCATCAAGAGTGATTTATTCAATTTTTCACCAACAAATCAATCTTTAAGGTGGGTGGAAAAATTCTTTCAACTTCTAGGTGTTTTACTTAAAAATGCATGTAGTATTTTGATTTTGAGCACTTGAGATATATATTATGTATTGCATGCTATTTTCTTGTATCAAGTTGGAAAAATTCTCAAGTGTTGCTCAAAAATGCGATTTATCGAAAAATAGGGCATACATGTACACTTTATTGTTATACTTGATGAAATTTTGTATGAGGAGGATATGTATGTGTATGACTCTTGAAATCTATGTTTTGAATTATTTATAACCTGGACAAGTCGAGCATAATTGATTAAATTTCAACTTTTGGACTTAAAATGCAAAAATGGAAAGTTAGTGGACTTAATTGCAAGAAAATAAAACTTAAGGGACCCCTCTGTAATTTTTTATTTTTGGGACTGAAATCAGGTTCAAAAATTATGTTTTGACATTTTAATAGAGTTTTAAGAGTTTTTAGATAAATAAAATCAACCCTTAAAAGCCCAAGGACTAGATTGTAAAATTTTAGAAGTTTAAGGGCTATTTTGCAATTTTCGAAACTGTACCAGACCCTAATTTTAAAATTTAAAATTTTAACTCTTACAGGACTGGAAATAACATATTTTAAGTGTATTCCAAAAATCCAAGTGTTTAGAGCTTGGAAAGTAATTTTATAAAAATTGAGGGACCAAATTGTAAAAGATTAAACTTGAGGACCAAAATACAATTTTCAGGACTTATGCAGTCCATGCACCTGGAAATACTAATTTAACTATAACATAATTATATCTTGGACCCAAGGTTCAAATTTCATAACAATTGGACCCCTAAAAGCCTTAAAGGCAATTATTTCAAAATGGGACAAAAATGAGATTTTCAAAAGTTAAGGGACCCATACTTGCTTCTTTTAAAAACTGCTTTTGTTCCAATATCCCACTGACCTTAGTGACATTTTACAACTGGAATCACATTAAAATCTCTTCCGGTTTGCGAGTTCCAATTATTTTAAACTTAGAACCCGAAATGATAATTTTAACTAATTTGGGGCCAATGTGAGAATTTTATAAAAACTCAACCTCAAAAATTTTAAAACCTGAATCTCTGAACAATTTAGAGAATTTAAGAACTGACCTCATAATTTTTCAAGGTCGGTACATGTATTTATTTAATTTGAACTCCAAAAGTAGTGGTTTTTACAAAATGGGGCTAATTGTAAATTTTCTTTTTAACAGGGACCTAACTCAAATTATTTTTCTTTTAAAGAAACAACCCTGGACTCTCTGACTTAATAATGAATTAAAAATGTTTTATTTTCTCAAAAATTCCTTGTCTTATCGGATCGTCTTGACCGAATAATACACGATTGCGAGGCGACTTCCTCGTCTTGCGATTTCAAATCTATGATGGGACTTATGTTCCACCTAATCTTTCAAGATATTGAAGATTGCTTATCCTCCCGATAATCATCTTCATCCAAATAACTCCACCAACGCCATAATTGCCACTTGTAATTTTCAAAAACTTTTCCTGAACTGCTTCCCTGAATCAATAATACTTGACTGTTTGGTCGACATCCTGAACATGTATTTAATTTCCTGCCTGAGTCAACTTGGTGTGTCGAGCTCACAGTCGGAATGGATACGTCGGGGATGGAACCGGCAGCTCATTGCTATTCCACTCTCTGGCCCCATCGCCCTAATCCCCAATGGCGAGGGACGGAGTTTGTCAAGGAAATGGGTCGTAGTACTTGAGGTATAATCATGATTATGACGAATCCGAGCCTTGCAAGCTCCAATGTGGATTTTGTCTTTGCCTACGGAGCGATAAGGTGACAGGTCTTGGACCATCTTGACGGGGAGTTACAAGGAAGAACGAAGGAATCATTATGTCCCGATCCACACGATTAGGAGTTAATCGGACCCGATTGGTTGGCGCTACAAATCCTGCACGCAATCGCGCTACTTGTATTGCATTGGTTGGCGCTACAAATCCGTACGCAATCTTTACTCGTTTGCATAGGATTGACATTACATTCAGTACGCAATCCTACATGTCTTGCACGAATCATAGTGCTTGTGTGACCACGAACTATTTCTTAAATTGTATAAGTATATTGCTTAATATATATTTATCACGACGACATGGACTATGTGTGAATACATGCATCATACCTCACGCGTTTTCATACAACCGTTTTTCGCATTAACTATACACATCGCCACACTCTCACACGATCACCGCATCCATGAGAGATTTATGTCTCATCCTCCTGTTTTCTAACCTTTAGATGAGGAGTACGATGAAGACGTCGAACTACCACGGAATGAATCCGTGTTCCGCTGTCGTACAAGTTCCTATAATCATTGATGTCGGCGATATTTTCTTTTGCTTTTGTTATTGTTGAACTCCTTCATTCTGTTTTAGTTTTGAATTTGTAAGTTTAAATTGAGATATTTTGATGGATTGTATTCGGATATTGTCGGATCTTGATAAGTAATTAAATGCTTGTGTGTATTTTATTCCATTTGCATTAGACTCTACTTCACTTGGAGTTTTGTATCATTGGTATTTGTTGAATTATTTCTGTTTAAGTGATTGATAGTCGTCGCGTCGCGTTTGGGGCATGACACGGTGGTTCCGACAACACTTGGAAACACTATCTGAAGGGAAAAAAGCGTTATCTGAGTGCTTTTCTAGCGTACTGATTTTAGTGTTTGTAAGTGTAAATTTTTGCTTCTTTAGATTTTGCTTTTGCTTCTGGTTTTACTTTTACTAACACATAAGCATTTTTCCAATTTTTTTTTTGATTTTATCAAATATTGTCAATAAGCCGCTTCTTCTAAAAGCACAAGCGTTTGCAAACACTCGCGTATGGTTCCAAGTTGTTAGGTTGGCGTAAACACACAGTGTTCTACACTAGTTATGGCAAGTATATATCTCAAGTCATTTGAAACTAATGGATTATATTATAGTATTTTAATTTCAAAAAACTTTAGGAAACTAAAAGTTTTCTAAACAGCAACAAAATTTAATGTATTAACTATGAATAAGGTTCCTTGAAAAAAAACTATGAAATACATTTTCCCACCTAAAACCCTTTGATGAAAATAGTAAAATCTATTTTAAGGCTTATATCATAATTTCTATCTAGATTAATGATTGAAATTTGGTAAAGTTTAATATAGAAATTCAATATTTTTTTTACCATAAATATAATATTTTGAAAAAATCAATAACAAATATAAATTTGTCTTCTTTTTGAACCAATAAATTCGGTTTCTAAATTTTTTTGTAAGTTTTGTAAGGTTTAGTCATTTTTTTATTCCAACCATAAATTTGGTTATTGAATTGTGATTTTTTTCTATAATTCATATTAAGTATTGTTTTCATTTTTTGGAAAATAATTAATAAAAAATTAAATTAAAACCATATTACCATCGATTGTAAATTTATTTTGGGGTTTGTTTAATATGCGTGTCAGGTAAGTTTGGAGCATTACAAATTACAAAAAAATAAGCATAACAATAAAAATACAAACTAATCTAACCTAATTAATTTTAAAATTAAATCGCAATTTTTCCTATAATTCAGAAGTAAATGTTGTTTTCAATAATTTGCAAAAATAACTAATAACAAACCAAATAAAAGCTATAAATGGTATTTATTGTGTTTGGAAACAAATGTATATTAGGTTTCTAAACGTGAAAAGACTGAAATATTATAAGCCATATTATTTGACAAAAAATAATAATTTAATTATGTGTAAAATATGTATATTTTCTATATCTAAATTATGCTTCTTAATTTAAAAATAATGATTTGTTTTTTGGTAAATCCAATTTTCATAATTTAGGTAAATTATGGTGAATAAGTTAAACATGAAATCAGGATATCTATATATAATTGTAAGTTTGTCAACATATTATGAATCAGAAGTTGTATATACCAATTATTTTATTATTTTTGTCAAAACCAAGATTTATTTTGTTATTTTCTTACCAAAAAAAAAAGGGAAGTTTTGTTGGAATTTTATAAAAAAATAAAAAAAAAATATCTAATTATAATTTTCAAAATATTTGAACAATACACTACACAATATTTAAAAAAAGAATACTCTAGAAATATGAACATGGAATATAAATCTCGACAACAAAATTAGAAATTAAAAACTATCTTCTAAAATTGTGAATAATATATAAGTTATATATATATATATATAATTATACATATCCATGTACTATATTTCAAAAATATTCCACCATACTAATATTATCAAGTGCCTGAAATATTGAGATCAAATATATATATATATATATATATATATATATATAACTGAATGTACTAGTGTAATATATTCAAAACAATTAATTGAACATATAAATATTTGCGAAATGCCTGAAATATTGAAATTCTATATATATAATTGTAAAGAGATTCTTTAAATTATATATACTTTAAATATTATAGATATTTTTTTGAATGTATAATAAGTAAATACCTATCACATAAGAGAAATGTTATTTATTTTTATATTATTTATGCTATATTTATTTGTAATTAAACAATAGAATAATTATTGTCCATTCTATATATTATAAGCTAGTTTCTCGGATAATCATGATTTGAGTAAAATGATTTTGCTATTGGAATAAAAAAAACGCTATGATTTAATTAAACCAACACACACACACACACATATATATATATATATATATATATATATATATATATATAGGGGAGGTTAAAATGAGACCACATATTATAGTGAGGCAGTGTTGACTCATCTCAACCTCCCTTATCTATATCAATGGCTAAGATAAATATAGGTTAAATTTACATTAAATATTTAATTAATGCAAAATAAGGGTATAATTGTCAAAACAAACATGTGGGGACCATCCAAATATGGAATCGATTCTAGGAGAGAGAAAATCACGTGGAGAGAGAGAAAATCGCTACCGTGGAGAGAGAAAATCGCGCATGTCTTTCTGCCATGCAAAGTATGATGTACACTTATCATATATTTGTCATTATACTTAACACTATTTTCTTGTATGTTTAACATAATTTTTTTGCATATTAAAATGGTCAAACAAAAACATGTAGGGACCAGTGAATCAAGAAATCGATTATATATAGAGAGAATCACGTTCATTAATATATGGGGACCAAGTGGATTAAGTAAATCAATTGTAGAGAGAGAGAAAATCACGCACATTATTGTCTTTGTATATTTAACATATATTTAATGTATATTTAACACCATTATGCTTTATATTTAACATATTTGTCTTTGCATATTACAATTGTCAAACAAAAAATAAGTATACAACAAAACACATATAAGTGTACATCAAAACATATATAAGTATACAACAAATAAAATAAGTATACATCAACATAAATACATACATAAAAAATTAACTACTTATACATCAAAATACATCTAAGTATACATCGAAAAACGCATATAAGTGTACGATCTCCATCCACGTCAAGATCGTCTTCTTCACCAATCCTCCATCTACAAAACATGACCACACCACTCCATCAATAGAAGCAGTCAACATCGATTCTCCACCAATTGCTCAACAAAAAGCCCCACAGAACCCGGAAAAATCCATAATAACGAGAGATGGCAAAAACATGGAAATTGAATCGAAACTCTTCCGAGAAAATCTCAGCGGAAACTTAGATCGGAGAATCGCCTCGATCTCGTCGACCCCCCCTAGCCGTCTGAGTCTCGGAAAGACTTAGATTGGAGATGGTTTGGAGATTAAGAGGCAGCAGTGAGAGGCGGTGGACAAGAAGGCGGAGAGGAGAGGAGGCGTCGATGATGACTAGAAGAATTAGGTGAGAATAATAGCGATTTGGGGACCACATAATTAGTGGTGAAAACTAAAATGACTAATATGCCCTTTCCAAACTTAAAAATAAAACAAAAATAAATATTAAATTGGAAAGATCACAACCATCTAAAATTTGAGATGTGTGGCGGGACTAGTCCATGTTTGTCTCATTTAATTATGTGGTCCCATTTGATCCTATTCATATATATATATATATATATATATATATATTAATTTGTTGGTATAAATTTCAACTATGTCTCAATTTTTCTAATTTAATTTAGCTGTTGAAATTATTAAGTAAAATATGTTTTATAGTTTTAGAAAACTTAACAAATGTTTTAAATAGGTGTATAAACTTCAAATATATTATCTTATTGTATTCTTTTCTTTTTCTCATTTTTCTAAAATTTTAATGTATTGTTGGATATGAAATATAATATTTTGTAAAAATATAATTCTTATAATAATAGTTATTCTATAAATCTTACAATATTTTGGTCGGGTCAAGACATGTTAACTTGTAACTCATTTCCCCATTCAGAGAATATGACGAGTTGGGTCTTGAGATACTCATTCGGCCTGTTCCATTGCTATTTTCTACAATATATCAATTTCTAAATATCAAAATTATACAATAGTTCGTTATCAAAAAAACTATACAATAATTCATTATATTACAGTCTACGTATCATCTTCCCCCATTCAAATTAGACATGGCGGGTATGGGTCTTGACTCTTGAGATACCCTTCCTGCACCAGTACCCTACTACCTTTACTGCAATATATCAATTTTTTAATATCAAACTTATACAATAATGCATTATATTATGCTCTGTGCATCGCACGGGCAATATACTAGTCTGTTATAGAAAGAAATTTTATCTGAATTAATCATCTTTAATTATTCAAAAAATTGCATTAATGTTTTCTTTTCTGTTAATTGCGTAATATAACGGTGAATATATGTTGAGAAACTAATTTTTATTTGAACTTGATTGTGCATGCCAAACCCAACTTATTTCACGTATCATAATTCATAAGTAACTTGGATGGTTTGAACAATGATATATCGAAAGAGGGCAAAATCGGCTGGCCCGTGGGCGACGATCGGCCGAGGTTTGGGTGGGTGGAGGCTTTTAGGCCCAAAAAAGACGGGCCTATTTGGCCCGGCTCGAATGGCTCGATGGGACAGGCTAGGCCGACTTTTCGGGCTGGCCCAAATTTTTCTGTATGGAGTGTATACATAGGATGGGCCAAGTAATTTCGTGGCCCGACCAAAATCAATCGGCCCGGCCTGGCCCGAATTTTCGCAAAAGTCTAATGGTATAGGATCGGTCTGGCCCAACTCAGCCCATTACCAGCTCTAGATATATCTCAAGCTTTGAAAGAGTTACTTTCACATTAAGATTCTCTTTTCCTGACGGGCCCAGAAATAAAGTAGGAAAAAGTTTGAACAAATTCCATCTTGATGTATTGATAAATAGCAACTACGACCTTCGCTTGTTTGGCCAAAATTATTTTTCTTTATACCAAAAGCATCTTTAATTCCCTTATACCAAAAAAGGAAAAGGAAAGAAGAATAAAAATAGGATATATAAATGGATAATATATTCGATACTTAAGGAATTTCTAGATAGAACAAAAATTTAAAATAAGTCCATATACATATATGGAAGCCAAGTGATAAAGCTGGTGCCACAATCGCAGACGGGAACTAGGACGAAAGGGATAGTTATGGGTTACAATTAGGATAAGTTCAATAGACCAAGTCCAATAAAATTATTCCCATTATATAACGAGACATAAATAAAGGCCAAACATATTTGTTATTAAATTGATTGCATAATAATGCGGGAAAATGACATGAATACCCCATTTTTCATATCTAATCCCTGCACAATGTCTATTTTCTATTGATTTTGGACAAAAATACCCATTTCCGCTGATTTTTGACAAAAATACACATTTTCCGCTGATTTTTGACAAAAATACCCATTTTCCGCTGATTTTTTTTGCGTTGGTTTCCTTTTTGTTTCTTCATTGTTTCTTTGTTGTTTCAAACATGTTTGTTGTTTCTTTGTTGTTTCATACATGTTTCATTTATGTTTCTTATATGTTTCACTTAGCCAACTTTTCATTGCATTCCACAGTTGCATCGTGAAAATCTCAGTTGTGGTATGCCACAATGGACAATGGGAAGAAAATAGAGAGTATACCAACTTTGAGATAACAAGAATATAATACTGATTTCAATGGACTGCACATTCAGCACCCTAAAAGAAATCTTGGAACAACAAATTCAATTCAGAAAATTTGAGCTTGCTTGTCCATCATCGGCTCACGAGAAATGGACACGACTCTTTGTCGGACCAAAAATACTTTGTATTGACTTCCAACATCATAGAATTATTGAATGCATCAACTGTAGTGGGGAAAGACCTACTAGTAACAACTTTGCTAGAGTACGTGAGATCTTTAGTTCAAGATTAGGCATGCAAACATTGAAATGAAGTAAGATCAACATTTACAAGGATGACAAAAAAAAGCTGAAGAGTATATTGGGAAAAACTACACTATTTCTCTAAATTTAAAAGCAATTTACTACAAACTTTTATCACATGATCCCATGTTTCACAATTGTTTCTTACATGTTTCATTTATGTTTTTTACATGTTTCAACTGATTACACCATCATTAAGATTTACGTAACAACAATTCTCTAAAATCATTAGGAAGTGGAGGTAGAATCTTAATGTCGTTGTCATCGTCATCACCATTTTGCAGCTTCAACTTAGCATGCTTGTGAAGCAGATGACTGAGCCTTGCTTGTTCATTCTCTATCTCGAACGCTTCGACGTCCATAGTCTTCCCAACAATATAGTGCTCTGCATAACAAGCAACAAAAAATCTTACATTCACTACAAAAAAAATAAAAAAAAGATACACAGTCAGATAGATAACACAACAAATCAAAAATAATAAAAAAGAACAAAATAAATGGAAAATACATAAAAGAAGAAAAGAAACAAAAAAGAAACAACTTTGAAACAACAACGAAACAAACGAAAAACTTCAAATCACAAAATAATAAAAAAACACAGAAAAATCATGCATCAGCAACACAAAATCAACAAATCATTCAAATTTGCTTTCAACACAAAAAGAAAAAAAGAAAAGAAGAAAACCAGAAATCATCTCCAAACTCTTGATTTGAGTGGTAACCATTTCTCTGGTTTACTCCAACCACCTCAGTCATCAGATAGCTTGCCCACTTCCATCACAACCCTAGATCTATCAAGCAATCACTTCAATGGCTCCATCGATCCTTCTTTTTTTCACCGCGTATCGAGTTTGGTCAGTTTCAATGTCTCCATGAACACCTTCTTCACCGGAGGACTCATCGGCAAATTCGAACCGTCGCTGGAGAATTGCAAATCCCGATCGAAGAGTGGAAAAACCAGCTTGAGCTGACCGTTGGCGAACGCATCCTCCGCCGCGATCGGTGACGTGTTTGTTTCTCCGAAAATTCATCTTCTTCTTCGTCTTCTTCCTCCTCCACGTCATCATCTTCATCATCATAACCCGGATGCTTTGTTTCTCTCCTTTTTTTGAGCGATCATATGAGAGTAGACAAATATCCACTCTCGATTTCTCTAAACTCCAACGACTACAAGCCATTGATTTAGGGAACAATAGCTTTCTTTGGTAACATACCGGCCAACTTTGTGCTTGTGCATGTCTCATGACAATTCGACTCGCGTACAACCAACGGGTGGGTGAAATCAGGGTATTTTTGTCATGGGATGGAGCAGGTGGGGTATTTTTGTGATGGGTGGGTAATTTTTTCTTTTTTCTAAAAATCAGGGTATTTTGTGTAATTTCCTCTAATAATGCCAAATTAGGCCTAAGGCTCTATGGCCCAAAAGCCCACGAAGGTTTTTTTTTTTTTTGAGGGGTCCCACGATGGTTTATTTACTTGCCTACAAATACCGCTAATCAATATTAGGGAATGGTATGCAATTCATTCTAGCATTACTAGCTCTCAAGTTTTTTGGTTTTTTTCTCCGAACTAATTTTGTATCGGATGGTCTTTGCCAGAAAACAGAAGGCACTCCTAACGCCTGTTTGGACGCATGCAGGCGGCGATCAAGATCAAATGTAAATAGGATTATTAGGGAATTGGTATCTTATTAAACTAGGAGACCTTTTTTTTTTCTTGGATCCTTGATTTTTGTTATCTGTTTTAGTGTTTTTTTTATTTTCTAATATGATCAGAAAAGTTTATTATAGGCTCATATATACAACTGGGCTTCCTAATATTGGAAATTCCGTGATCAGTGATTGATATGTTAAAAAATGAAATAAATTATATTTATGATAAAATAAGTACATGAATGTATTTTATAGTTAATTTAGTTTGGATACAAATATGAGTACAAAAGACAGGGTGATATCCATGTTTTGTGTATGTATACTTAATGCGTGGATGAACGACAAGTGCCTCATTTCCTGCAACATAGAACATATGAATGGTAGATACCACACCAAATGTATATACACCAAGTTTAGCATCTACAAGACCCAAAGACAATTCACCATTTTGTGGTTGATTATTGAAATGAGAGAGAGAGAGAGAGAGAGAGAGAGAGAGAGCTTGGATAAGTTGCAATTTTAGTCTTGTAATCCATAAGAGGTTGACAATAATAGTCCTCCAGAATCACATTTCAAAAGAGTCTTGTAACTTTGAAAAAACTCTTAAATTTAGTCCTTTGGTTACTGAAAGTTAAAAAAATTGCTGGAAAAATCCACGTTTCCACATCTCCAGTCGAACCTCCTAATTTGGAACCAATAGACATCTTCCACGTGAGTTTTCTTCATGAGTTTTTGTTCCAATTGACATGCCAATTCACTTGGAGAAAGTGCACATAAGCAACATTGGATTCCATATAAGCTGTTATTGCCAATCAATGAGAAAATAGAAATGGCTCAATTTCCCTGAAAATTAATTTCTAATGAACAGTTTAAAAAATTAAAATTTCTAATACACATTTTTAATATTTTTTTAGAACTATAAAATAGGCGTAAACCCATCGAATCAAGATCAAAACCGTGTGAGAAATGAGATGTGATTAAATTTTTTGCAAAAATGCCTCATTCTTTATCTCTTAGAGCATCTCGAAGAGAGTGATTTATCTGTTGAATTATATAAACTTAATTTATGTTTAATTGTGGTAGATGAGTTTGGTAGTTGATTTTAAGTTGTTGGTGTGGTAGGTGAATATGGTAGATGGAAATAAAAGATGACCATTGGATTAAGGTTGGTGAGAATCAATCTTAACCATTGATTTAGATGAAGTTTTAGTATAAATAGGAGGTATTGTTGATTCATTTTGTATCAAGTTAAGAAAGAAAAACAAGTGAGTGAGAAGCAAAGCTTCTAAGTAATATTTGAGTTTGAGTGAAGTTGTGGTGAGGTGTGTCTTGTAATATTTGAGTGATCAATAAAATTATGTCTTTTGAGTGGTAAATTTCCAACAAAGTGGCATCAGAGCCACGGTTGTAAAGGTTGTAAAATCTCGTGAAATACTAAGTATGCTCTGTGGTTGCGGCTTTTTGGCGATCTTCCACATCGGAAAAATAATTCTTGAGATTTTGTACACAGTGAGATCGAGTTGAGAGTATTGAGTCAACTCATCAAGTTGACCAAGTCAAGTTGACAGTTGACCGCGAGTTGACCACGGGTTGACCGTTGACCAAGTAAAAAAAATTCGAAGAGTTTTTTTCGGCATTCCGAATCCATTTGTTAGTCAAATTAATCTTCAATTAACATGGCGAGCGTGTCATCATTCCAAGTTCCACAACTTAAGGGAAACGACTTTGAAAACTGGAGTATCAAAATAAAGGCACTTCTCGGAGCACATGACGTATGGGAAGTCGTGGAAAAAGGCTATGAAGAGGCTAAAGACGAGTCAACACTATCTTCTACAGAAAAGAATAGTTTGAAGGACTCGAGAAAGAAAGACAAGAAGGCTCTTTTTCTCATCTACCAAGCTTTAGATGATGATGGCTTTGAGAAAATCTCAAGTGCTACCTCCGCTAAATAAGTGTGGGATAAGCTCCAAGTCTCTTACAAGGGAGAAGAGAAAGTTAAAAAGGTACGACTGCAAACATTGAGAAGAGAATTTGATTCACTGCAAATGAAAGAAGGTGAACTTGTTTCTAATTACTTTTCTAGAGTTTTGATCGTTTCTAATCAACTAAAAAGAAATGATGAAAAACTAGAAGATGTAGTCATTATGGAGAAAATTTTACGATCTTTGGATGCAAATTTTGATAGTATTACAACTATTATCGAGGAAACTAAAGACCTCGAAACTATGACAATTGAACAACTCCTTGGTTCACTACAAGCCCATGAAGAAAAAGAAAGAAGAAAAAGGGTGTTGTAGATCAACTTCTTAAGGCAAGTACAACCAACCAAGAATGAAGAAAACTTCCACAATAACGAAGTCAACGTGGAAGAGGTCGTGGACAAGGAAGAGGTCGAGGTCGTGGACGAGGTTGGAATTCAAACAATAATTTCAACAACAACAACTATATGCGAGGAGAAAGTTCCACAAGAGGCGTGGAAGAGGAAATTCATACTCGAGGTATGATAAATCTCAAGTTTAATGTTATAATTGTCAAAAGTTTGGTCATTACGCCGGAGATTGTAGAAATCCCAATACTCGAGTTAATGAGAGAGCAATTTGGTGGAAGAAAAGAAAGAAGATGGTGCTAATGTTTTTCTTAAAGACGAAAGCGATAATGGTGAAGGTCAAGATGACACATGGTACCTAGATACGGTGATAGCAATCATATGTGTGGGAGGCGAACAATGTTCGTAGAATTTGATGAATCTGTAAGTGGCAATGTCTCTTTCGGTGATGATTCTAAAATAGCGATAAAAAGGAAAAGGTACAATCCTTATTCGCTTGAAAGATGGGAGACATCAATTTATTTATAATGTTTATTATGTACCCACCATGAAAACAAATATTTTGAGTGCAGGACAACTCTTAGAGAAAGGTTATAATATTTATTTGAAAGACAATAACCTTTCTATAAGAGACAATATGAATAACTTGATTGTCGGTACCCATGTCAAGATGAAATAGAATGTTTCGCTCAACATTTTAAGCGATGTAGCAAAGTGTCTCAAGATGTGCTATAAAGATTCATCATGGTTGTGGCATCTAAGATTTGGACACTCAACTTTAGAGGACTTGAGTTACTATCCAAGAAAAATATGGTGAGAGGTTTACCTTGTATCAACCATCACGATCGACTTTGTGAAGGATGTTTACTTGGGAAGCAATTCAGGCAAAGCTTTCCAAAAGAGTCAAACTCGGATCCCAAAATCCACTTGAGCTCATACATGCGATGTTTGTGGTCTATCAAGCCAAATTCATTCGGTAAAAGTAATTACTTTCTACTATTCATTGATGATTTTTCAAGAAAAACTTGGGTTTATTTCTTGAAGCAGAAGTCAGAAGTGTTTGAAGCATTCAAAAAGTTTAAGGCGGCAGTGGAGAAAGAAAGTGGTCTTCACATTAAAGCCATGAGAAGGCGATCGATGGGAGGAGAATTCACTTGAAGGAATTCCAAGAGTTTTGTGAAGCAAATGCAATTCGACGACCACTTCTTTGTTCCCAGATCCCCCCCAAGAATGGAGTTGCGAGAAAGAAAGAATCGACCATTGTCAACATGGTACGAAGTATGCTCAAAAGCAAGAAAATGCCAAAAGAGTTAGGGGCGAAGGCGTGGCGTGTGCGGTTTATCTATCAAATCGCTCACCAACAAAAGAAGTGTGTGGGGCAAGACACCACAAGAAGCATGGAATGGGAGAAAGCCTGGTATTTCTCATTTAAGAGTTTTGGAAGCATAGCTCATGTACATGTACCGATTGAACAAAGAAGCAAGTTGGATGATAAAAGCGAGAAATTCGTCTTCATCCGCTACGACAACAACTCCAAAGGCTACAAACTATATAACCCCATCAATGGAAGAATAATCACAATCGAGATGTTATCTTTGATGAAGAAGGTGAATGGGATTGGGGTACACATGCCAAAGATTACAAACGTTCTGAATTTGAAGATGATGAACAAGTAATTGTTGAGCAATCGGGAGAAGAACCCATTACACCACCAACATCACCGTCATTTTCATAATCACCACCATCTTTCCTAGTTGAAAGAAATGAAGAGCGTACAAGAAGTTTGGAAGAGCTCTATGAGGTAACTGATAAGCTCGAAAATCTCACCCTATTTTGCTTGTTCGCAGAATGCGAATCCAGTGAACTTTGAAGAAGCTGCTCAAAATAAGAAATGGGGAGATGCAATGGATGAAGAAATTAAATCCATCAAGAAAAATGACACTTGGGAGCTTGCTCAACTTCCCAAAGGTCATAAAGCCATCGGTGTAAAATGGGTGTACAAGGTTAAAAAGAATGCCAAATGAGAAGTTGAGAGGTACAAGGCGAGGCTTGTTGCAAAAGGTTATAGTCAAAGAGCTGGCATTGACTATGATGAGATATTTGCTCCGGTTGCACGGTTAGAAACCATAAGACTAATCATTTCTTTGGCAGCCCAAAATAAGTGGAAAATACATCAGATGGATGTAAAGTCAGCGTTCCTTAATGGAGTACTGGAGGAAGAAGTCTAAATTGAACAACCAGCGGGCTATGTGGTTGAAGGACAAGAAGATAAAGTCTTGAAATTAAAGAAAGCTCTCCATGGATTGAAACAAGCACCGAGAGCATGGAATAGTAGAATTGACAAATACTTGCAAGAGAAAGGCTTCACCAAATGTCCCTACGAACATGCTCTTTACATCAAGAACAAGGATAGTGATGTTTTAATTGTGCAAGCATGCGTTGATGATTTGATTTTTACGAGGGGAACAATATAGGCTTGTTCCAAGAATTTAAGAAAGCAATGACAAAAGAGTTGAAATGACTGACATTGGGTTGATGGCTCACTAACTCAGAATCGAAATCAAGCAGAAGGATGATGGGATATTCATCTCACAAGAAGGCTACACAAATGAGATTCTGAAGAAGTTTAAGATGGATGATTGCAATCCAATAAACACACTAGTAGAATGTGGATTGAAATTGTGCAAGGATGATGAAGGAAATAAAGTGGATCCAACATTGTTCAAAAGCCTAGTTGGATGTTTGAGGTACTTAACTTGTACAAGGCCTGATATTCTTTATGCAGTTGGACTTGTGAGTTGCTATATGGAAAATCCAACCACCACACATTTCAAGGCAGCCAAGAGAATCTTCGTTACCTAAAAGGTACAATCAACTTTGGTCTGCTTTATTCAGTTTCTAATGATTATAAGCTTGTTGGGTACAGTGATAGTGACTGGGCGGGAGATACTGATGATCGAAAAAGTACAACTGACTTCACATTTTTCATGGGAGATACTGCTTTCACTTGGGCATCGAAAAAACAACCAATAGTCACTCTTTCAATATGTGAAGCTGAGTACGTGGCAGCTACATCATGTGTTAGTCATGCAATATGGCTAAGGAATTTGTTAAAAGAATTAAGCATGTCACAAGAAGCTCCAACAGAGATTTATGTCGATAACAAGTCAGCAATAGCTTTGGCCAAGAATCCGGTATTTCATAATCGGAGCAAGCATATTGATACTCGATACCATTACATCAGAGAATGCATTGCTAGAGAAGAAGTTCAAGTAAAGTACGTGAAGTCGCAAGATCAAGTTGCTGATATCTTTACCAAGCCATTGAAGTATGAAGACTTTGCAAGATTGAGAAGTTCACAAATAAGTTTAAGGGAGAGTGTTGAATTATATAAACTTATTTTATGTTTAATTGTGGTAGATGAGTTTGGTAGTTGATTTTAAGTTGTTGGTGTGGTAGGTGAATGTGGTAGATGGAAATAAAAGATGACCATTGGATTAAGGTTGGTGAGAATCAATCTTAACCAATGATTTAGATGAAGTTTTAGTATAAATAGGAGGTATTGTTGGTTTATTTTGTATCAAGTTAAGAAAGAAAAACAAGTAAGTGAGAAGCAAAGCTTCTAAGTAATATTTGAGTTTGAATGAAATTGTGGTGAGGTGTGTCTTGTAATATTTGAGTGATCAATAAAATTATGTCTTTTGAGTGGTAAATTTCCAACATTATCTTCAATTTGGAACATAACTTGCTCCAACGTTGCGCCAAAGCCTGCATTCTTCAGAATAATTTTACGCCAAAAATACCACAACATTGTGGCTGCGCTAAATTTCTTCATTTCCTTCTGATTAAATTAATGGCTTCAGTGTATGAAAATATGCACTAAAATAGAATATTATGGAATATTAATATTCTTTTTTTGCGCAGAACTAACTGCAAATTGCTTGAGACGAATTGAAATGCAAATTTTGCACTAAAATAATACAGAATATGACTAAAATAGTGCAAATTGTTGGAGATTATCAAATCTCTAGTATGTCGTGAGTTTAGTTATCACCATTTACGCATCTAATGGCTCATTATGTGTCCGGCATTAAAAAAAACTGTTACGAGTTTTTCCTAGAAAGAAAAATCCACTTGAATTATATCTAAGTGGATGGTACAAAATGTCTAATTGGTACATAGTTTGTGCACTATTTATTTATTTTTTGATCCTTTTTATTTATTTGAAATTATGTTTTCCTTTTTTTTTTGCGTAGGTTTAATAACTTATAAAAAGTACCTATTTACAATATTCAACACAACACCCGCTTCGATGTAGATTGTCACAATAACATACTTTTTTTTTTTGAGGGAGTCACAATAACATACTTGAAAACCATACAACAAGGGAAATAAATCCCCTTATTTATTAATTACAAGTACATATTTATAGTAGACCAATAACCTTGAAACCATAAACATTCCATTAATTAAGTATGATATTCTTAATTGGGCACGAGCAGATGGTTGAGCCCAATTTCTTTGGTCATACTAAGGCCAAGATTCATGACTGCGTGTGGTTCGGGCACATCTTCAGTCTTTTTCTCGTGCTCTAAGGTCCATGTCACCAAGCTGTCTTCACCATTGTTGTCGACTTTAACAATAAGTTTAAAGGTGTTGTACCATGCCATCACATCTCCTTCAATCACATTAAACGTGATTGATTTCTTCTCCTCGTTTATGGCTTCAATTATCTCTTTTGCAAACTTCGTTTCTCCATCTATCATTAATTGTCTCATATAAATTCCATTTTATTATTGCTAGGTTCATTAACATTTAAACGGAAAAGAAATTTGCAACGTGAACTTTAACCTTTTTTATATTTTGCAATCTAATTATTATATATTAGGGATAATTAAAAAACACTCTGAAGTTCGGTCTAATTACCAAAAAATCCAAAGATGTTTCGAAATTACAAATAATCTCTCAATTCTGATTATGTCTTAAATTTAAGGGGGGTAACTGTGATATTTTTATAAATGTTAGGAGGTTTTGTGAAGGGAAATGTAACAGAAATTAAAACAATCTCAATGGATATTTTGCAATTTTTCCTAGTTTTATTTTTAATTTGTCCAAACCTGAGGTTTTTTTTTGTAATATCTTAAGTATTATTATTACTACGGATAAGTACGATAAAATCCCTTGAGGTTTGGGCTAACTATAAAAAAAAAACAGGATATGTTTCAGAATTACAAAAGTCCCTTCAGATTTAATTTGCTTATGTCTTAAATTTAAGGGAGTAACTGTAATAATTCTATAACTATCAAGGGCGTAGTTGAAATATTTTTTGTTTATGAAAAGTGAATATGTAAGACAAAATCAAACCCCAAGGGATTTTTTCAAATATTCAGAAACCTATGGGTTTTTTATTAATAGCCCGAACCTCCGGATTTTTGGTGTAATTATCCCTTGTTATTATTATTTTGCAACTAACAAATTCTTTTCTCCATCTTTCATTTGTCTCGTACAAATTCCATATGGGTGAATATTCCTGGAATATTCGAACTTCGGCTGTTCGGAGGTTGTAATTTGAAAAATTCATATAGTTTAGGTTGCAAAGTGTTAAAAAAAAAAAAACAAAGTGTGGATTACAAAATATTATTTTCCGGAAAAAAATAATTTCAAAATAATTTGTAATCCCAAAAAGAAAAAGAAAAAAAATACTTGTACGAACTTGAAGCTCATAATTAACATCTTGTAAAAAATTGTGAAGTCAAAAGTTACCATGGATGTATTGCCAGCAGATGACTGAACCAACAGTTCCCCATTGCCCACTCTGCAAATCAAGCTTCTTAACTTTTCCAGGGCAGATGTCGGGGATACGGTGCAGTTTGTTAGTAAACAGTTCGTGCAACAAATCCACGTCAGCCTTGATGCTTATTTGTGAAACAAGCCTACCACTAAGACCCATCTCTTTGAGAAATGGTTTGATGATCCTATTGGTCTTTATATTGCAGCCATAAAGAGGAATCCAAAGCTTTTAAGTTGATGGACCATTGCTTGTAAAATTATTCTCTACAATAATATAGAGAGACTGGATATATATCTTCATCAATGTTAAATATATCATATACGTATCACTAATATTCACTATTGACAATGGCGTAGCCAAGAAAAAATAGGGGTGGGTCGAAACACGAAATTGGGATGGACTAGATAAAAAATTTAAAAAAACAAGATAAATAATAAATAAAAAAATTTTAAAAGGGGAGGGGGGTGAGAGGGTCGGGGCCAGGTTGGCCCCTAGCTCCGCCAGTGACTATTGATAGGTGTGGCAATTCTTACTGCGTTTGGGTTCACATGTGGTGTCGAGATATAAAATTTTTATCATGTGTGTTCAATTTCTCAACTCTAACCCAATTTGTTTAATATTCGTGTTTTTTGGGTTGATCCAAACTGAGATGTATAGTGTATATTTTAAAAACTGAAATGACTAGTCTATTTATATAATTGAGTTAATTTGAATCCAAAAAATATATTTACATACATTTGATAATTTTTTAAAATCAATCATTATACTAGCATATAGACCAATCAAAAAAATTGTAAAAAAAAATACAATCAACAGCACGATCCGATAAACGTGTTAATCGTGTCACTTTAAGTTAACTTTAACCCAACCTGTTTATTATTCGTCGGGTCTGACCCGATTCTGAGGTTAATTGACTCTTAAAATGTGTTAGTTCGTGTTTGTCAGAAATTATCATCCCTAATTGTTCACTACTATTGGGATGCAAAAAATACAATTGAGGTTCAGACTAATTAAAAAAAAAACAATTATTATTCAAAATTATAAATAGCCCTTAATATTTTTACTATGTTATAAACTGCACTCTTGAGAGGTGATAATTTTAATATTTAAAAATAACTATTTTTTTTTTGTAATTAGAATAAAACTGAGGAGTTGTTAATATGATCACCCAATGTTTTACTTCTATAATACTTGAAAGAAAGATTTTCCTCTATTTTAATAGAAGACATCCCTTAAGTTTGGTGTAAATATAGGTATATTCCTAAACTGGGAGATTAGCCATCTGACAATAACACCATGATCCAAAGCCTGTGATCAATGGTAAGGCAAGACACTGATAATGAGATGGGCGATACAAGTTCTCTAAAAAATATTAATATTATCTTTGGTCCCACGGTCGGGTAGATTCATTGGGATCGATCCGTCTAACCGTTAGACCATTTAACAGGTAGAAATGTCAAAAAGGGCCCAGCTCTGAGAGCCGACCCTAACCCGACCATAAAAATTTAAGGGTTGGGCCTATACTTTATAGGTCCTTATAACATGAGATCTTTTTAGCCCAACCCTAAGCGGATGTTTTGGTCTATTGGCAGTGGTAGCCGTGTCAGTTTCTGGGATGATATTTGGTTTGGGCATAGGCCGCTTGCAGATCATTGTTTGGATCGGCCGTTGGGTCATATGACGGTTGATTGGTTCATTCGCGATGGTATGTGGGATAGAGATAGATTGTATCAGGTCTTGGTCTCCAGATGTGGGCTTCCTGAGAGTCTCATTGAGGATATATCCGGGGTTCCGATTCTTCTGGGGTCAGAGGATATCATGCGGTGGATGTTTACCTCTCATGGTGGGTTCTCTATGGTGCCATTTGAAACGATGCTCTTATTCCTATTATCTCTATTTTCCTTTGGCGCCTCCCCGTAATTGTCTTCTGTGGATATCGAAGCTTGTGCACGTGGCACTTCCCTTGCCTCACGTTCTTTGGTGTTGCTTGAATATTCCACATTCATCTCCTCGGTCGAATCTATCCCTCACATCTTTTTGATGAATGATATTGTTGATCGTGTGGAATCACTTTCTTCCTTGGTTTGACAACGCACTTCCGCACACCACCGATATGATATTGTTCCTTTCATTTTGGAGGAATCGCACACACGGATCACACACGAGGCACTTGAGTTTCTTGGTTCCTGCTTGATTTTATGGTTTATACGGACGGAAAGGAATAGTGTCAAGCATCGACACATTCCTTTCTTCGCTTCTCACATTATTTGGCGGGTGGAGCGGTATCTGCGGATCCTTGTTTGGTCGGCGTCTCGAACCCGTGATTGGTTTGGATGCTTCCCTCTTGTTGGCTTTTTGCGGGGAGTGATCCACCATAGGTTCCACGCAGCCGGGATGGTGACTTGGCGAGCTCCTCGGCTCCCTCGGATCAGTCGAACACGGATGGTTCGTTTGATCCAGGCACACTGATAGCTGTCGGAAGGGGATTGATTCGGGATCATTTGGGCAGACTTATGTTGGTGTTTCACAGTTCCTTCCAGGTGGTGTCTATCTTTCATGCCGAGCTACTAGCTGGAGATGGGGCTGCGGCATGCCCGGCGTTTTCTCTTGATTTGGATCGAGTTGGACGCGGTGCGGTGGTCACCACGATCACTTCCGTGGCCTTGGCTCTTGGCGAGTTCAAGACACCCTAATTCGCATTCGGAACATCCGAGGACCTTGATTCGATTTCCCACCACATAGAGAGAGGGAATCGACCAACAGATCACCTAGCAGAGTTTGGAGCGGCTGCCCTTGGCAGTCACATTGTTCATGAGGGCACGGCTTCTCACCACCTTCTTGCGCTCATTCGGATGGACCAGCTGGGATATCCGTTTATAGATCATTGGTTCTCCTTTTATTCTTTACATTTCTCTCTATGATAGTCTTTCTAGATATCGTAGTGATAGGTTATTTGTTCTTTGATTTTCTCCCGCCTTGACGGGCATGAAATTGTATGAAATTTTGATTATTTGATATAAAAAAAAAAACCCTAATTGGCCCTAGGGCCGGCTAGGGCCAGCTGTTAGGGCTTTTTTTTCAGTAAATGTTTTGTATTTTATAGGTTTATATTTAAATTTATACCTTCAATAATACCAAATCGAATTTTTTATCTCATATATCAATTATCATTTAAACTTTGCAAATTATAATTGATGATGAAGGAACATAATATTATGATCGATGATTCCATTGTTGGAACATTATATTGTTGATGTTAATTTATTAATAAATTATAAATTTAATTAGATGAAACCTCATTTATCGTTACTTAATTTTATTAGATATGTTATATTAGTATTTGATTTGATTAATAATATTAAATCTATAAGGACATGACTGTATTTATTAAAAAAAAAACTAATTATAGGGTCACCTTGCTTCCCGATCCTAGCCTACAGCTAGCTAGCTAGATCGGGCCTATATTTTTCAAGCTCTTATATGACTTTAGGGCTTTTTAGTCCTAACCATTTCTTATTGACATCCCAGCTCGGCCCTTAATTAACATCTTTACTAACAGGAGACTACATCTATCTGGGCCCGCCCTTATTGATATCTCTACTAATAGGAGACTGACATCTACTCTCATATTCTTATTCAGCGATTCTAGAAAGTAAAGTAGGAAAAAAGAATCATATGCATGTGGTGAAAAAGAAAATCCCACCAAAATTCTCTTCCCATGTATTGACAAAAAGCAACTATGGTATTTGCTGGCTACCTTGGACAAATTATTATTTTTTTTTACAGAAAGCATCTTTAATTTCCATTACACCAAAAAGAAAAGAAAAATAAAAGATGAATAAAGGGAAAAATAATTTTATTGGTTCTGTAATTTGGATTACTTGAAGATTTAGTCCTCCACTACAAAAAAACAGTTAATTAGCAGCGGTTTTTTTAAAATATAGCAGCGGTTTCAAACCGCCGACGAAGCGTTTCGCATCAGTTTCTAAACCGATGTCCATACACGTGTCGCGAGAGAATTTGTGTAGCGATTTTCGTAAACATTTGAAATTGTGTATTTTAGCGGTGTTTTTTTGGCAGCAGTTCAAAACCGCCACTAATTTAAATTTCGCAGCAGTTTAAAACCACTGCGAAAATAAAATTAAAACCGCTGCGAAAATAAAATAATTTTTAAATTGTTAGCAGCGGTTCAAACAACTGCAAATATAAAAAATTCTTTTTGCAAAAAATTCTTTTTGGTTTTTTGGCAGCGGTTCAAAACCACCACGAATTTAAACTTCGCAGGAGTTTAAAACCGCCACGAAAATAAAATAATTTTAAATTGTTTTTTAGTGGCGATTATAACCACTGTTAATTGAAATTTATGCTTTAATAATAGTTATGCACCATTTTTTAACAATAGCTAAATTTATGTCATAAATTTTTATATTTTTGTGACATTTTAATATCAGAGGCATAATATCATTCAACTATAAAAAAGTCAAACTATTCAACATCATAAAAGTCGAGCATTTCGTTAAAGTCATTACAAACCTTCAAATGCAGTTATCAATACAAAAGTATATGTTCTTAATACAATAGCAATAGATGCAACATCACGAATGAGAATCCTCATTTACATCATGACTAGATGATGCAATAGATGATTGTGTCCCCACCCTTCTCCAGTTTCTCATCTTCCTTGACCTAGACATATCTGCACATCATAGTGGGATTCAATCAGACTAAACTTCAGGTTGTAATTTATCCATTGATAATATTGACTAGCAAGAAGCAAGCAATAACCAATTAACACATTGCTTCAGTAACTTTTCTTCTGTATATTATTTACTGCAGCTATATGCCTCTCTATCTTTGTTTCATTTCCAGTGATGGTAAGACATGTTATAGACTGCCAAAGAATGGAAAGAGCACAAAAACCTGAGCGCACAACCACTCAACCAGTCCCTTCAAAGCTTCGTTTATGGTTGCGATTTCCTTCTTTGAATTTGATGCCCCATTAGCAATAGCACTCTCATGAGCTTTCAGCCTTCCACTGAAATTGGCAAAAAAGGGTAAGTTCTGCAGAAGACAACTAATATATTTTGCATGCACAATTTATGTCTTTGCACACCTTACTATCGAAGAAAGTAGCTTACAACTCTTCTCTTGTATAAACCAGTTACCTTTCCAGAGCAATCTGCAAAAGAAATTTGAGCTTCTCATCCATTCAAATGAAAGAACCAGGGTGACAGGCATCACAATTTCAGCACATAGAGATGACGCCTACTCTGGACAAAATGTTGTCCTAACTATGTAGCAATAGATGCAAAACGGTGCTGATAATCTCAAATAGTACAGGCATTGGAATTTTACAGTGAAAGCACACATCATTTTATTTATAAAAGGTCCAAAAAATTTAAATCCCGGGACAATTAATCGTGCACACGATTCCATCATATATAAATGGTTGTAAAGTTAGTTACATTGCATGCCTAAAAAGTGAGGTATTTTCCACATCCGCCATCGAAAAGTTTCAAGATGGGAAAATGTCACATTGCGGGCACAATTATGAACTTCAGACACACACAGAGGAAGCATTTTGAACTTCAAAGATTGGTATTATACCTTCCTCGCCTCCAATTCCAAGGGCTCCCATGTTAAGTTATTCCAGAAGTTGCACATTAACAAAAAGGTGCATGAGTCATAAATCCTGACACAAAACTGCACCAAAATGAAAACTGAAATCATCTAGGAATTTTTTCTAAATTATTTTAGTTTCACTGTATTAAGAGCAAAGATTATAAATAAACATCAAAGATTCATGTCACTGTAAACAACTCAGTAAAAAAACCACAAAGATTGAACCATCGTACATTTGATTGTGTTTGAAGAACTCAACAGTAGATAAAGATAATAAGACTTTGGGTTAATTAAAAAAGTACCCTAAAGATTTAGTCTAATTACCAAGAAGCCAAGCTATCATTCAGAAGTACAAGTACCACTCATTCTCATGAATTCAAGATATAGCTGAAGTATTCATGGAGTTTTAAGCACTGATTACTAAAGTAACTAACTATAGCCCCAGTGAAGGTCATATACACTCGTTAAACAAATGGGCAGCTATAGATACTGTATGAGAGTAAACCAGTAATGAATTAAAAATTAACAAGACTAGTTTTAGCATTTAATCCCCAAGCACACAATCAAACAACCTTACAATCAAGTGCTTTGATTGTTCTTCTACGCCACATTGCAGTGTGAGGATTAAATCTGAGCTCCCGTGTAGGCCAGTAGTGCAAATCCTGCTTCAGTGTGAGTACTCGAGGCTTCCCGTTCAAGTGAATTATTCCAACACGAACAAACTCCCATGCTCTATTTCCTATTGGATAAACATTTTGAAAGATTTAAGTTTTCATAATCATTGTAGTAAGTGTAACACATGCACCAAAAGCACAGTCTATATTTGACAACAGAAATGAAATACAATTTCATCACAAACCTCTGCATCTTGTACCTCTGAGATCTTGTACCTCTGAGCTGGAGCTAAAAAGATTTTACAACTAGACCCCAAAAATGCAAGCTGGAGCTGAAAAGATTGCTCAGCAAAAGCAAAAACACAATTAGGAGTATCCCTTTTTCAAAAAATAAAAAAATTTAGGAGTATCAGTAGTAGTATTATTCTGAAAGAGTTATAGCATAGCATAATATTTTACACTATCTACTAAAATGCAGACAGTCAAGTGATACTAAATGATGAACACAAACCACAATTTTAAGAAAATTAAACAGAGAATTCACTCAATTAAAGAGCAAAACGAGATATTGCAATAGGACAATAGTTAATTACATTGGTCACTACAAATCTCAACTAGAGCCCGTGTTTAATCTAAAAATCAGAGGAAAAACTACTAAATTTTAAGGATGAATATAATAGCTAAGGCCACAGTTAAACAATTAAAAAAAATAAAAAAAATCGATTTACAAGACTGAGAAACTAAACCTGAAATAAAGTTCATGATCCACGCCTATCCACCAAAAAACCCTAGAAATTGGAAAATATAAACTGAGAAAAAAAAACTATTCCCTACTTAGAAATCTAAGAAACTGCAATCGAAGAATAATCAAATGAAAAGTGATGGATCTATATTACCTGCACATAAACTCGCCATCGTTCATAAGCTAATCTATTTTAAACCTTTTTGATCGAGCAAAACAGCTCTAAAGTGGAAGAAGGTCTTCACTGGAGGCAGCTAGTGACTGGAGTGGTGCGCATTAAGCATCAAAAGGATCGCCGGCGAACGGCGGACGGCGGCGACATCACGGTAAGGAAAACGGGAAAGAAAGATAGTGGGACTGGGGACAGAGGGAATCAGGTAGCGGCGATAGAGAGACGAGGTCACGAGGGCACTTTTGCTAAACCGACACTAGTTTTATATGTGAATTGTATTGGCAAAACCATAGTGGCGGTTCCTCTATAATTTTGAAAATTAAATTTCTTAAATTAATTAGCGGCGGTGAGGGTAATTGCCGCTAATATAACAGTTAACACTTATTTAACGACGGTTTTAGCAAACCGCCGCAAAATATATGTCGCTAAATAACAGTTTTTTTGTAGTGCTCTAAGTAATCATATTAAAATTTTGGTCTCATATCTTTTAAAAATTTGGACATTTGGACCGAATGTCCGACTTTGACCAAAATTGTGTAATTTTATCGAAAATTGTTGATTATGACTAGTGAGATACACACATGTCAAAAATTTAGAAAAATAACCACCTACTCTTTAAAAATCCTAAAATTTTACGTGTCAATCTTAGTGATTTGACCTAACAGTTTTTGAACCAAATCATTAAAACTTCTAAAATTATTAGCCATATCAATGCACCACTGGCCCTTGTAAGTCATTCTTGTAAAATTATACAATTTTGGTGAAAAAAATAAACTAAATGTCTGAACTTTTAAATGATAATCGAACATAGGAGAAAGACTAGTTCAAATATGAAAGGAAAAAAGGATTCCCTGAACAACAGATTTTCCTAAACAACCAATTCTCCAACTCGAGTTATTCTACCAGACAACAACGGTTTTAGTTTTGAGGATTGCTCTATCTAGCTCTAAAGAAAGGAGCTTTTCCAAACCCTGCTGGATTAAAATTTAAAGGTGACTAGTTCAAGAACTGAATCTCCAAATAGTCAAAATTGTAACAGGACGACCAAAAGAGTATTTTCCTGATGAATAAAAATAGGAATTAATATTCTCAGCACTTATGGCAATAGCTAGAACAATTAACCAAAAGGATAGACTTACGATTATCAAGGATCGGTAGTTGTCCTAATTTTTGTTTTTATTTGTTTTTCATAATCTTTGATTGTTTTTTCACTCTTTAATTAGTTTTCTTCTAATTTGATCAGTAATGTTTACTTATGGGCGTGATACATAACGGAGCCTTTAGTTGAAGCATTACTTGTTACTCTGAATTATATGTTACGATCGACGTACAGCTAATTATTTCATAGTTTTATAATTCTAAAATTCTGTGTTGAACTTTTCTTTTCATTCATTTACAATATATTCCTACGTCACCCCACTGTCCCACACCACCTCTTGCAAGAATATTGAACCCCCCCCCCCCCAACTATTCTCATGTATTCTTTGTCAATGCAAAAGAATTAATACACTGTAACTATTGCATTTAAACTAGGATTTTGTTATGGTCCAATTGATTTCTCAAGAAGAAATATTGTAAAGAAATGTAGTGAATTATATATATATATATATATATATATATATATATATTAAAGATATATATGATATGATATATTTTCGAGAAAAGCTTCTTTTTTGAATACAATGGGATATTAGGATATCACGCACGCACTCATATGAAATTAATCAATTATCCTGATAACATAAGTCGTCTCTAATACTGGAGCACAAGGCTGATCCAATTTTCGTGAAAAGTTGAATTATGTTTTATCCCAGGTAAAAGTATTATTTATTGATTCTTCTCATCAATGAATTATAATTTTCGCTTGTCAAAAAAATCTTGTGTTATATTTTTCCCATAGGTTTTAAAGGGAAATTTGTTTATGATTTCAACAAGAATACTTGTAATACGGTCGCACGATGCGACGGATTGCACTTTTAGGGTAAAAAATGATTACTTTTAGGGTTAAAAGGTGGTATTTTGTATTAATACACTTAATTTTAGTGTATTCAGATAACAAGTCACTCTTTACACTAAAAATATCATCCGTCGCACCGTAAAACCATCTTAGACAAATTCGCCTTTCAACAAAACACCTGCTTGAGGTGGATTAATCACAATGACACACTTGAATATGGCACTACAAGGGAAATAAATCCCCTTATTTGTAAATCACAAGTGCATAACTATAGTACAACATTCTTGAAACCATAAAAATTCCATTAATTAAGGATGATATATTTCTAATTGGGCAACAGCAAATGGCAGCGCTCGATTTCTTTGGTGACACTAAGGCCAAGATTCATGACTGCGTGTGGTTCGGACACATCTTGAGTCTTTTTCTCGTATTCTAAGGTCCATGTTACCAGGTTGTCTTCACCATTGGTGTCAATAGCAACAATAAATTTAAAGGTGTTGTACGCCTCCATCAGATCTCCTTCCAACAAATTAAACGTGATCGATTTCTTCTTCTCGTCTATGGCTTCAATGATCGCCTTTGCAGACTTCTTTTTTCCATCTGTCAATAGTCTTATAAAAATTAATGGAAATTAAATAAGCCCAATTCGTTATCGGTCTAGATCTATTCCTTGTATATTTAATCGGGATCAGTTTTCTGTTCAAATTGCTATTCCACTTTCTTGGATGATTGACACGTGTATATATATCTAAAAATTTAACAACACACATGTATCAATCATCCAATTGAGTGGAATAGAAAGTTGAATACACAAATTAAAGTGCAACAAGAATTCTCATATCTATTTCATTTGGTGTTTCAAAACATTATATTAATGTCAGGTGTATAAGACATTGTTATACCATGTCGAAATATAAGATGTAATAGCAAGCAAATCCACTATAAGGTTGCATTTGGATGAAAAAAATTAGGTTTGAGGAGAGGATTTATGAAAATAATTTCAAAAATGACAGATTCGAAATCCACTACACTAACTCCAAAAAAGAGTTCAAATTGGAGCTCAAAGATATGATACCCAGTGTTATGAGACTATCCAAACAAATCTCAATAAATTTGTTATTATAAGTTTAAAAGGAAAATTACAAAATTAGTCCTGCAACTAAAAGACGGTCACAAAAAAGTCCTTTAAGATTCTCAAATGACAAAATAGTCATGTAACTATGTATGGGTTTACAAAATAGTCCTCCAAAATGCATGGTTTGCAAAAATAGTCATGTAACTAGTACTTGAATATCAATTTTGGTCCTAATTTCACCAGAAATTGGGAGTCATATGTGCCACTCACATGATCGAAATCCGGTGAAATTTCAAAATTGCCTTTGAACTTAGGACTAAAATTGAGACTTAAGTATAAGTTCTGAGGACTATTTTGCAAACTATGCAATATGCGAGGACTATTTTGTAAAATCGTACATAGTTCTGAGGACTATTTTACAATTTGAGTATTTTACAGGACCTTTTCGCAACCTCCTTTTAGTTACAAGACTAATTTTATAATTTTGCCACTTTAAAATCCTTGCTTAATTCAAATTCATCAATTCATGAAATAATTAAACCTAAAAGAATAAAAATGAAAATATGATAAACATACAAAAAAAATTGTAAGCCAAAAGACATACCAAGGTTGAAGTGCCAGTGGTTGACTGAACCAACAGTTCCCCATTGGCCCTCCAACAAATCAACCCTCTCAATCTTCTCAGGGCAGATGTTTGAGATATGGTGTGGTTTGTACCTAAACAGCTCGTAGAACACAGTCCCACTTGTCTTTGTTCTTATTTGTGAAACAAGCTTACCACTAAGACCCATCTCTTTGAAAAATGGTTTGATATGTGCCGGCCATGAATACCTGATCCATGTGGTCTTTATATTGCAACCATAAGAGGAATCCAAAGCTTTTAAGTTGATGGACCATTGCTTGTAAAGTTATTCTCTATAATAATATAGAGAGATGGATGTCTTCATCAATGTTAAATGTATTATTTATGTATACTATTTGTAGCGGTGGCAATTCTTATTGTGTTCAGTTTCACGTGTCGTGTTCAGACACTATTCATGTTGTTCGTGATCGATTTCTCAACCTTAACCCGATCTCTTTATTGTTAGTGTTTTTTGGGCTGATCCAAATTTAACTATATAGTGTGTATTCTAAAAAACCTACATAACTCATCTATTTATTTGGATTGGTTGTATGAGTTAATTTTAATTCGAAAATTGTATTTACATACATTTGATAAATTTTTAAAATCGAATCATTATACTAAGCTATATTTGATCAATCAAAAAATTTGTAAAAAGTAACATAATCAACAGCACAATCGGCCATATGGGTTAACTCTATCCCCACGTGTTGATTATTCGCCAAGTCTGATCCGATCTTGACCCTAACCTGCTTATAATATGTTATTCACTACCAATTAAATGCTTTACGGATGCAAAAATACTATTGAGGTTCAGCTAATTTAAAAAAAAAAATAACTTTTTTTTCTTGAAAATTATCAATACCCCTTTAATATTTGTTACTATGTTACAAATATCACTCTCAACTCTCAAGAGGCGTTTAGGGTGCATTTGGATTGTGGGATTTGGGAGGGGATTTGGGATGAGGGATTTGAAATCCTTAGCTAAATCCACACCCCTGTTTGGCATATAAATCCAAATCAATGGATTTAAAATCCCTCTTTAAGTTTTAGTTCATTTTCAAATGATTTCAAATCCTTCCCAAACCTAGTCATTTGAAATTCATTCTTTTTTTTCCTTTTATGCTCACTTGCATATTCACCCACGCTTACACACACTACACACATTTACACACACTGCACATACATCTACACACACATTTATACACACTGCACATATTTACACACACTGCACATACTGCACACTTGTACACACTACACACACATTACACACACGTTACACACACACACTGCACACACATTTACATACACACATTCACACTCACACATACTCTTCTCACATACTCACACGCATTATCATCACACATATTCACACATAATAAAACTTATATATTTCATATTTTTATTAGTGTATAAAATTATAATTATTTACAAAATAATAAGATTATATCTTTTATTTTTATTTATTAAATATCAATTAAGAAAATAAATAGAGCTTCTAAATTTTTTTTTATCAAAACTTACAATGGATTTGAAATCCTTACACAAATTCATATCATTCAAACAAGAGGTGGATTTCAAATCCAATAACTTTGAAATCCATTCATTTGAAATCCCCTGGAATTTCATATCCCTCCATCCAAATGAGCCCTTATAGTTTTCAGAGATAACTGGTTTTTTGTAACTAAACTAAAATTAGGAGTAGTTAATATGATTTACCCAATGTTTTATATATATAGGTATCCTCCTAAACTGCGAGATTAGTCGTCCTGAATATAACACCATGATCCGAAGCTTGTGAAAAAGTTACTCTCACTTGCAGATTCCCTTTCCATGTATTGACAAAAAGCAACTATGGTATTTACTGGCTAGCTAGCTTGGACACATTATTTTACTTTTTACATAAAGCATCTTTAGTGAAAAGAAAAAAAAATTAAAAGATGAATAGAGGGAAAATAATTTTATTCTTGGTCATGTAGGATAAAACTTGGATTAGAGATTTTAGTCTTCTAAGTAGCCATATTTAAATTTGGTCTAATATCTTTTAAAATTTTGGATATTTAATCCAATTTTAACTGAAATTGAATAATTTTATCAAAAATTATTGATTATGATGATCTGTTAGATTCAAACATGTCAAAAGTTAAAGAAAATTGTCACCCAAGCTGCTAAGCATTGAAATCCCCAAATTTTACGTGTCAATTTTGGTGATTTGACCTAACAATTTTTAGACACATCAACACACCACTGACCCTAGTAAAATTATAGAATTTTGGTAAAAAAATGGACTAAATTTCTGAATTTTTAAAAGATATTGGATCATAATTTAAATTAAGGTGACTAGTTAGAAGACTAAATTTCCAATTAATTCAAGTTGCAGGACCAAAAATAATATTTTCCTTATGAATAAAAATAGGAATTCTTGTAAAAAAAATAGGAATTAATATTCAGCACTTAAGGCAATTGGCCAATTGCTAGAACAATAATTAACCAAAAGGATAGACTTAGGATTATTAAGGATTGGCAGTTGTTCCTAATTTTTTTTTTATATAATCTAATTTGATTTTGTTTTCACTCTTTTAATTTCTTCTAATTTGATCGGAAATGTTTATTTTATAGGCCTGATATAAAACGGAGCCTTTAATTGAAGCATTATATTACTTGATGAACTGAATGATATATATGTTACTACACTCTACAGCCTACACCCTCTAATTATTTCAAAGTTTGATACTTGTAAAATTCGGTTTTTAACTTTTCTTTTTTCCTTCATTTAAAATATAATCCGACGTCACCACAACTTGCTAGAATATTGAAACCAACACCCCCCCCCCTCCTCAAATACAATTTCTTACTATTCTCATATACTAATAATCACGCACGTGTGTTGCACATGTATTATTTTTTTCTCTTATTCACATGAATTATTTTTTTATTATTACTCACGTATATTATTATTTCAATTTATTAGTTTATACTGAAACTATCTATTAACATGAGCTGGTATTTATTAAGTTATTTTAATAATAAAATATTCATATAAAATAAATAAAAATAAAATTATTTATAGTAGGGTACACATTGATTCTCTTACATGCATCAGATCAAAAATGTGGAAGGTACGATAAGAGAAAATCAACACTTCACCATCTGGAATTGTGTTATCATGGACAAATATGCTACATCCATCCGTAAAAAAGAACGTGTCATAGGAGTTGATCATTTTGACCGTCCAAGTGAGTCTGTTCACATTATGCAGACCACAATTTAATGGTGTAAAACAGTTAAAATGACGTGCGAATTTGGATGAAAGACGCTACACAAAAAATTTAATGTAATTACGATTTGAAGAGATAATGATACGAACACATATTTAGTTACACTTTGTAATCAATTTCTAATGGACTAATATAATAAGTTATTCCAATAAATTCCTCGCAAAAATGATAGAAAAAATCAAAATTATAAAACTAATCATCGAGCTAGTATTTAATTTAAATTAGCATCCTCATGGGCATCTGACAAGGTAAGCATCCGTTTATCACTAAATATTTATTAAACTATTCTCAATTCTAAAAACAATTTGGTTGCGATCACTAACTAAATTACATAAACACCCGTACTAAAAAAATACGTAAAAAGCCGGTATTTCTATAAATTATTCGACACAAAAAGAAGAAATTCTGGAAGTGATCGATGTGTTTAATTTACAATTAGTCTCACATAATCAAAGAGTTAGTATTAGGAATAATAAAAAAATCATAATTCAAAATACAACTTAAAAACATTACAACAAAATTATCAGCAATAATCAAAAAAGAAACAAATATGTTTTTATTAACCTCACCAAGTAATGCATATCTACAACGATAGATAACGATAGGAAATGAGTTCAATCCAAGGCAGGTTCAGCTTCTTCGACAAAGTCATCTTCTAAGGTTAGAAAACAGGAGGGGGTGAGACAGAAATCTCAGTGGATGGGGTGATCGTGTGCAAGTATGGCGATATATATAGTTAATGCGAGAAATTTAGTTGTATGAAAACGCGTGAGAGATGATGCATGAATTCACACACAATCCACAAGCGTCATGAAAAATATATTTATGTAATATACTTATACGATTTAAGAAAACGATTCATGGTCACGCAGCACTATGGTTCAAGCAAATCGGGGAGGATTGCGACGCAGATTTGTAACGCCAATCCTATGCAAGGCAAGTAGCGGTTGCGTCACGGATTTGTAGTGCCAACCTATGCAATACAAGTAGCGGTTGCGGATTTGTAGCGCCAACCAAGCGGGTCCGATTAACTCGGAATCGTGTGGATGATGGCGATTCCTTCGTTCTTCCTTGTAACTCCCGAGTAAGATGGTCCAAGACTTGTCACCTTATCGCTCCGTAGGCAAAGACAAAATCCACGCAGTGGAGCTAGCAAGGCTCGGATCTGTCATAATCATGATTATACCTCAAATCTTATGACCCGCTTCCCTTGGACAAACTCCGTCCCTCGTTGCGGGATTAGGGACGATGGGGTAGGAAGAGTGGAATAGCAGCCGAGTAGCTGCCGGTTCCATCCCCCGACGTATCCATTCTAATCGTGAGCTCGACACACCAAGTTAACTCAGGCAGTAAATTAAATACACGTTCAGGTAGTCAACCAGGCAGTCGAGTATATTGATTCGGGAAACAGTTCATGAAAAGTTTCCAAAAATTTGCGTAAGGTAATTATGGCGATGGTGGAGTTATTTGGATGAAGATGATTATCGAGAGGATAAGCATTATTCGATATCTTGAAAGATTAGGTGGAACATAAGTCCCGTTATAGATTCAAATCGCAAGACGAGAAAGTCGCCCGCGATCGGGTATTAATCAGTCAAGGCGGTCCGATAAGTCAAGGGGTTTTTTGAGAAAATAAAATATTTTCATTAAGAATTGAAGTCAGAGGGTCCAGGGCTGTTTTAGTAAAAGAAAATAAGAGTTAGGTCCTTGATAAAAAGAAATTTTACAATTTAACCCCGTTTTGTAAAAACCAATACTTTTGGGTTTAAAAATTGAATAAATAAATATCCCGACCTTGAAAAATTATGAGGTCAGTTCCTAAATTCTCCAAACTGTTCAGAGATTCAGGTTTTTGAAGTTTTGAGGTCGAGTTTTTATAAAATTCTCATGTTGGCCCCAAATTTGTTAAAATTGTCATTTCGGGCTCTTAGTTTAAAATAATTGGAACTCACAAACCGGAAGGGCTTTTAATGTGATTCCAGTTGGAAAATGTCACTATGGTTAGTGGGATATTGGGACAAAAGTAGTTTTTAAAAGAAATAAGTTTAGGTCCTTTAACTTTTGAAAATTTCATTTTTGTCCCATTTTGAAATAATTGCCTTTAAGGCTTTTAGGGGTCCAATTGTTATGAAATTTGAACTTTGGGTCCAAGATATAATTATGTTATAGTTAAATTAGTATTTCCAGGTGCATGGACTGCATAAGTCCTGGAAATTGTATTTTGGTCCTCAAGTTTAATCTTTTACAATTTGGTCCCTCAATTTTTATAAAATTACTTTCCAAGCTCTAAACACTTGGATTTTTGGAATACACTTAAAATATGTTATTTCCAGTCCCTTAAGAGTTAAAATTTCAAATTTTAAAATTAGGGTTTGGTACAGTTTTAAAATTTTCAAAATAGCCCTTAAACTTCTCAAATTTTACAATCTAGTCCTTGGGCTTTTAAGGGTTGATTTTATTTATCTAAAAACTCTTAAAACTTTATTAAAATATCAAAACATAATTTTTGAACCTGAGTTCAGTCCCAAAAATCGAAAATTACAGAGGGGTCCCTTAAGTTTTATTTTCTTGCAATTAAGTCCACCAACTTTCTATTTTTTGCATTTTAAGTCCAAAAGTTGAAATTTAATCAATTATGCTCAACTTGTCAAGGTTACAAATCATTGAAAACATAGATTTGAAGAGTCATACACATACATATCCTTTTCATACAAAATTTCATCAAGTATAACAATAAAGTGTGCATGTATGCCCTATTTTTCGATAAATCGCATTTTTGAGAAAATTGCATGCAATACATAATATATATCTCAAGTGCTCAATAACAAAATACTACATGCATATTTTCAATTTAAAATACCTAGAAGTTGAAAGAAATTTTCCACCCACCTTAAAGATCGGTTTGTTGGTGAAAATGGGATAAATCTCTCTCGATGAAGGAGTGACTTAGGTCAGCCCCTAAGTCAAGGAATATCAAAAAATATAGGAGTTATAAGAATGTGGTTAAAAATTTAGGGAAAAGAAGAAGATGGTGAGAAAATTGGAAATACTACACTTACCTTGTGTAGTGAGTAAAATGTGACTAGTAATGGCTTTCAAGTATAAGGTTTTGGTCACCCTTAATGTCAACCTCCAAGGTCAGCCCATAAAACTCCAAAAATAGAAGAGAAGAAGAAAGAGTACTAAAAATTTCATTTCTTACCTTATAGTCCAACTTCTTCACAATGTTTCTTCAAGATGACTAGTCTCTTAACTTCTTCAAAGGTTTCTAGGTATACCTCAAATTCAAAAATCAAACTTAAATTAGAAGGTGAAAGAGGTGAGCTAGAAGCTATAAGAATAGATTGAAGAAGAAAATTTCTTACCTTGTGTAGTGTATATGGTTCGAATTTTTGAAGAAAATGGGAGATGAATTCTTGAAGTTTTGGTTAAGTGTTAGTGAAGAAGATGAAGAATATGTAGAGAGATGTATGAGGATTTTTGGAGAGAGGTGAGAGGAATTACAAGACTTAGAATAAATTTGGTGTTGGTGAAATGAAATGGGAAGAATAAAAATTTTGTTTTGTTTTGATTAAATGATAAGTTAGAGTAATAATTGAGGAAATTAGGGAAGAAAGTAATATTTAGGTAACTTTATTAGGGCCAATTAGCCAAAATGCTAATCTTAGGGGGGAATTTTTAAATTGGTCTTGTTTGACCAATTGGATGATTGAAATGGTGGGATTAATTTAAGATGTAGGTTTGAATTAATGGTGTAAAAATACACAAGATGAATACACAAGGTGTACATGTACAAGAGTTGGGAGATATTTCTACACCAAAAAATACACCAATGCCGTCCCCCTAAGGGTATTTTGGTAATTCCACATATATTTTTTTTGTCCCAAAATTGATGATAATAGATGAATAAATATCAATCTCCAAAATAATTAGTGATTTCCTTGATCACTTATAAGTCTCATGATCCCTTAATCTAAATCGAATTCTTAATTCTATAAATTATAAATCTCTAAAATAAATAGTCTCTTAAAATTCTATGGTGACTAATAAATACACCAATAATAATACTGATGATCAACCAAGTGATCATAAATGCGAACTAAAATTAATAAATGATTATGATCACAAATAGAATTTAAAAGAATTAAATGCAAAATATATTTATCATTAATATCTACCCGTCAAAGTGACGCGGTAAAATAGTCAAAATAATACAAAGACGATACGAAACAAGTACATGATCGAATAAAAATCGGGGCTTTACTGATTTATGCGTCACTGACCCCGTCGAACAACGGCGTCGTGCACATCCGCAGTTTACCTTGGCGGCGGCAATGAGAAGCGGGCATTTGTTGTCTCAGCATAGTCGGCGTAGCGCAGGCTGAGCTTATCAAAAAAAAAAAAAAAAAAAGACCTAAAAGACAATTCACCATTTTGTGGTTGATTATTGAGAGAGAGAGTACAACAGATTTAGTATCTACAAGGCCCTTTGTTAATGTAAAGAAAAGTGTTCTCAAGGAATGTTACTCATAGATCTTGGATAATTTGCAATTTTAGCCCTGTAATTCATAAGAGATTGACAATAATAGTCCTGCAATATCACATTTCAAAAGAGTCTTGTAACCTTGAAAAAACTCTTGAATTTAGTCCTTGGGCTACTGAAAGTTAAAAAATTGTTGGAAAAATCCACGGTTCCACATCTCCAGTTGAACCTCCTAATTTGGAAACCCATAGACATCTTCACGTGAGTTTTCTTCATGAGTATTTGTTCCAATTGACATGTCAATTTACTTGGAGGGAGTGCACATAAGCAACATTGGATTCCATATCAGCTATTATACAATCAATGTGGTTTCCTGCATGAGAAATGGCTCAATTTGCCTGAAAATTAATTTCTAATGAACAGTTTAAAAAATCAAAATTTCTAATACATTTTTATATTTTTTTAGAACTATAAAATAGGCTTAAACCCATCGAATCAAGATCAAAAACCGTATGAGAACTGAGATTTGATTAAATTTTTGGCAAAAATGTCTCATTGCTATCTCGTAGAGCATCTCCAAGAGAGTGATCTATCTTCAATTTGAACATAACTTGCTCCAGCACTGTGCCAAAGCCTGCGCCATTTTGAAGATGATACCAATTTTGCGCCAAAAATACCACAACATTGTAGCTGTGCTAATTTCTTCATTCACTTTTGTTTAAATTAATGACTTTAGTGTATGAAAATATGCACTAAAATAGAATATTATGGAATTTTTTTTTTTCGCGCAGAACTGACTGCAAACTGCTTGAGACAGAATGCAAATTTTGCACCAAAATAATATTGAATATGCATTAAAATAGTGCAAACTGTTGAAGATGATCTAATCTTTAGTGTATCGCGAGTTCAATTATCACCATTTACTCATCTAATGGCTCATCATTATGTGACGGGCATTAATAAATGCACTAAAATAGAATATTATGGAAAATTCTTTTTTCGCACAGAACTAACAGCGAACTGCTTGAGACGGTGTACAAATTTTGCACCAAAATAATGTAGATTATACATTAAAATAGTGCAAAGTATTGAAGATGATATAATCTCCAGTATGTCGTGAGTTCAGTTATCACCATTTCCGCATCTAGTGGCTCATTATGTGATTGACATTACTAAAAATTGTTACAAGTTTCTCCTGGAAAAAAAATTCCACTTGAATTATATCTAAGTGGATGGTACAAAATGTCTAATTGGTACATAGTTTGTGCACTATTTATTTATTTATTTATTCACCTTTTTATTTATTTGAAAATGAAATTATGTTTTTCCTTTTTTTGCCTAGGTTTAACTTAAAAAAGTACCTATTTACCATATTCAACACAACACCCGCTTCGTGGTGGATTGGTACTCACAATAACATACTTGAAAACCATACAACAAGGGAAATAAATCCCCTTCTTTATTAATTACAAGTACATAATTATAGTAGATCAATAACCTTGAAACCATAAAAATTCCATTAATTAAGTATGATATTCTTAATTGGGCACGAGCAGATGGTTGAGCTCAATTTCTTTGGTCATACTAAGGCCAAGATTCATGATTGCGTGTGGTTCGGGCACATCTTGATCTTTTTTCTACTTAGTCACGTATCACCAAGTTGTCTTCACCATTGTTGTTGACTTTAACAATAAGTCTAAAGGTGTTGTACCATGCCATCACATCTCCTTCAATCACATTAAACGTGATTGATTTCTTCTCCTCGTCTATGGCTTCAATTATCTCTTTTGCAAACTTCGTTTCTCCATCTATCATTAATTGTCTCATATAAATTCCATTTTATTATTGTTAGGTTCATTAAAATTTAAACGGAAAAGAAATTTGCAACGTGAATTTTGACCTTTTTTATATTTTGCAATCTAATTATTATATATTAGGGATAATTAAAAAACAGTCTGAAGTTTGGTCTAATTACCAAAAAATCCAGAGATGTTTTGAAATTACAAATAATCTCTCAATTCTGATTATATCTTAAATTTAAGGAAGGTAACTGTGATATTTTTATAAATGTTAGGAGGTTTTGTGAAGGGAAATGTAAGACAGAAATTAAAACAATCTCAATGGATATTTTGCAATTTTTCCTAGTTTTATTTTTAATTTGACCAAACCTGAGGTTTTTTTTTTGTAATATCTTAATTATTATTATTACTACGGAAAAGTATGATAAAATCCCTTGAGGTTTGGGCTAATTATAAAAAAAAAACCAAAAGATGTTTCAGAATTACAAAAATCCCTTCAGGTTTAATTTGCTTATATCTTAAATTTAAGGGAGTAACTGTAATAATTCTATAACTATCAAGGGCGTATTTGAAATATTTTTTGTTTATGAAAAGTGAATATGTAAGACAAAATCAAACCCCAATGAATTTTTTCCAATTTTCAAAAACCTATGGTTTTTTTTTAATTAGCCCGAACCTCGGGATTTTTTGTGTAATTATCCCTTGTTATTATTATTTTGCAACTAACAAATTCTTTTCTCCATCTTTCATTTGTCTCATACAAATTCCATATGTGCGAATATTACTGGAATATTTGAACGTCGGCTCGTCCGAGTTTGCAATTTGAAAAATCCACATAGTTCAAGTTGTAAAATGTAAAAAAAACCAAAGTAAGGGTTGCAAAAAAATGTTTTCCGGAAAACAATAATTTTAAAATAATTTTTAATACCAAAAAGAAAAAGAAAAAAAGTACTTGTACGAACTTGAGGCTCATAAAATCTTGTAAAAAATTGTGAAGTCAAATGTTACCATGGATGTATTGCCAGCAGATGACTGAACCAACAGTTCCCCATTGCCCACTCTGCAAATCAAGCTTCTTAACTTTTCCAGGGCAGATGTCGGGGATACGGTGCAGTTTGTTAGTAAACAGTTCGTGCAACAAATCCACGTCAGCCTTTATGCTTATTTGTGAAATAAGCCTACCACTAAGACCCATCTCTTTGAGAAATGGTTTGATCTGTGGCCATGAATACCTGATCCTATTGGTCTTTATATTGCAGCCATAAGAGGAATCCAAAGCTTTTAAATTGATGGTCCATTGCTTGTAAATTATTCTCTATAATAATATAGAGAGATTGGATATATCTTCAATCTTCATCAACGTTAAATATATCATATACGTATCAGTTATCACTAATATTCACTATTGACAATGGCGTAGCCAAGAAAAAACAAGGGTGGGTCGATACACGAAATTAGGATGGACCAGATAAAAATTAAAATAAAACCATATAAATATTAAATAATTTTTTTTCTTGGGGGGGGGGGGGCGGGGCCAGGTTGGCCCCTAGCTCCGCCAGTGACTGTTGATAGGTGTGGCAATTCTTATTGCATTCGGGTTCACATGTGGTGTCGAGATATAAATTTTTACACAAAAACTCATGTCAGACCGTCTAACGGGTCTGACCTGTTAGATGGATCTGACCCGCGGATCTGGTGACATTTCCGTAATATTAGCAGTGGTGTTGTAGTAGTTTTCAGGGAGCACCAGTATTAGCAGTCCTTCTGAAATGTATTAGTCGTCTTTCTAAAAAGTATTAGTAGTTTTTCTGAAATGTATTAGTAGTTTCCTGAAGAGTTTTTTAGTATTTCTCCTAAATATACTCCCGTAGCAATCCCTCAAAAAAGTATTAGTAGTTCCTCGAAAAAGTATTAGTACTTCCTTGAAATAAATTAAATTTTTCTCCCGAAATGTATTAGTAGTCCTTCTGAAAAGTATTAATCGTCCTTCTAAAAAGTATTAACAGTTCTTCTGAAATGTATTAATAGTTCCCCTGAATATAATTAAATTTTTCTCCCGAAATGTATTAACAATCCTTCTGAAAAGTATTAGTCGTCCTTCTAAAATGTATTAGCAGTTCTTCTGAAATGTATTAGTAGTTTCCTGAAGAGTTTTTTAGTATTTCTCCTAAATGTACTCCCGAAATGTATTAGCAATCTCTCAAAAAAGTATTAGTAGTTTCTCGAAAAAGTATTAGTAGTTCCTTGAAATAAATTAAATTTTTTTCCCGAAATGTATTAGTAGTCCTTCTGAAAAGTATTACTCGTCCTTCTAAAAAGTATTAGCAGTTCTTCTGAAATGTATTAATAGTTCCCCTGAATATAATTAATTTTTTCTCCCGAAATGTATTGACAATCCTTCTGAAATATATTAGTCGTCCTTCTAAAAAGTATTAGGAGTTCTTCTGAAATGTATTTGTAGTTCCCTGAAGAGTTTTAGTATTTCTCATGAATATACTCCTGAAATGTATTAGTTGTCCATCGGAAAAGTATTAGTAGTTTCTCGAAAAAGTATTAGTAATTTTTTTTAACTTGTAAAGAAACAATATATTGTAATCATGGTGATCGGAACAAACAACACAACGAAACCAAGCGGGCAAACATTGATGATTAAAGCGAGAAAAGAGGAATTAAAAGGTATCAAAACCAGAATACTTCAATAAAAGCAAAAGAAGAGTATTCAAATCCTATAAAAGCACCACATAATACCAGAATGGAAAATACCAATCTGCTACATTCAAACCAACAAAAAGACACAAAACGCCCAATACTCAGTAGTCATCTTCACCATCACCATCATCCTCGGTTGCCTCGGCCCCAACCTCCTCATAATCTTTCTCGAGAGCAGCAAGGTCCTCTCGGGCTTCAGAAAACTCACCTTCCTCCATACCCTCACCAACATACCCGGTGAACAAAAGCACGCTTCGATTTACGATTTGATGCATTCGGCGTTTGTGATAGATTCGATCCGATTGATTTTCGTCTGCAAAGCCACTCGAAGTTCCTTCGAGCATCGCCTCAGCTCTATGTAGTTCTGAATTGAGATTCTGAATAGTACGATCTTCTCGAACTGAGTACCAATTTTTTATTTTTTCACGGATCCGGGTCATGCTAGCGAGATAGATAGGGTAATTAGATCCATCTAACGGATCTAGATCCATTAGACGGTCTGACAGAAGACTAGCTCAAATTTTTATTATACCAACTTAGGCACACCATTGAGTAAGAGATTTTTCTTTTTCTTTTTCTTTTCTTTTTTCTTGAGAGGGGGGGGGGGTTCTTTAAGGATCTGCATGCCCATATAATAAAAACTTTATTAGAAGAAAATAAGCAAAAAAATAAAAAATTAAATTAAAGAATAAAACCTCTTCTTTCATCATTTTTATATTATAAAAGTTGTGATCTCATCCTTTTATTAATTAGTTGCCTTACTTTTTCCCTGAATCCAGTGGCATTTTAAATAGTAAACCCATGATTGAATGGTTATTTCCAGGTAATATTTAATCTTGTCTGTATTAATAGTACATAGCAAAATTCATGTTTTGAGCAGTTCATGAGTGCATCTCACTTACGTAATAGGTTCATGTAATTATCCATTGTATCTCAATTTCTTCCTTGTGCAACAATTTCACATAAGCGGAGTTTCGTTTATCAGTTGAAGAAGAAAAGGTAGTCTCTACTACAAAATCAACAAGTCTACATCTGTTGGTACAGTGCCATCTACGGGCAATGAATTACTGACGATTCATGTAGATGACAACTGCTAAAATTTATATAATATGTTCATTCATTAGACATTTGCATTTCCTTATATATGTTTGTGAATTTTTGTATCTCTGAACCAAAAATCAGCAGCACAGCAACCCAATAGAGTAATCTGCAAAATGAAAACAGAGCAGCAGAAAGAAAAGTATGCAAAAAATCTAAGGCGTGTTTAATAACACTGTCCTAAAAGATTATTTTGCAATCTCCCAGGATACAACAGATTCATCTGGTGTGAAACCAGGAAACAGGAATCAACGAATTTTTTTATAACCCAAAACCCAGCAGTAGTCGGTTTGAGAGGATGAATAAAAACTGAAAAATAAGAAAGACTCTGTATTTTTTCTTCTCGTGTATTTTCACAGAGTAATGGACTGCTTTTATAAAGCAAAAGCCAATCATCCACTAACCCATTAAAGTAGGAACAGAAAGTGATAATTTTTAATTAAAAAAACCCCATCACTTTGAGACTGCCGTTAATAGATAAGAAATAAACTTTGTTGAGTATTTTCTTAAGCCTAAACAGGGCCGTGCCTAACAATTTTTTGGCCTGAGTCAAATTTTAAAATGGGCCCTTTTTATGATTTTATAGAAAACATAAAATAATATGAAAAAATAAACTGTATTATGTAGCAACCATATTCAAGTAATTATTTGAATACAACTCGCCTCACAGTCGTATAATCAAGTTGCTTAGAGATTATTTTCACAATTGATAACATAACAAACACATTCAATCTAATTTCTTGGGATATAGTTGATCTAAGAAAAATTTTAATAAGCTTCAATTTTAAGAAGCTTCTTTTTGCACTTGCTACACTTGCTACAGTATCTGTCATTGTACTGTCAACAAGATCTTTAAGCAAGGTAAGCATTTGGAAAAGACCCATCCATTTTCTTCAAACGGTATGTATTGTACCAATTCTTTTCCTTCCTCTGAACCGTCTACGGTCTATTCTCCAGCCTAAAAGTATAATTATTTACCTTTTTTTATTTTTAGGTTTTTAAATTTGAAAGTCTATTTTTACATCTGTATGTATATGTATTCATATATATAAAAGGATACTTGCATGTGTGGCCTTTAGGTAGGCTAATTCATGTATTTATGTGAGAGCCAAGTGGAATGGTACTTCACCATCACCTCACCCTCATGCAAGAAAATGATATATATATATATATATCATTATGGGCCCTAAATTTTAGCCCTTTTTTTGGGGCCTGAGTCCATTGACTCAGCTGCCTCTGCATAAGGCACGGGCCTGCCTAAAAATAAGGAACAAAATTGACTTATTTGAATAATAATTTGATGGCTTTAAGAGTTAGCTTTTTAAGACTTTAAAATACACACCTAATGAAAATATGTGCTGAAGACTTGGTAATTAGTTGGTAAATGACCAAGTCAATTGTCAATGACAACTTTTGAAATACCATTAAAATATAACAATTCCCCACATATTTCAAAAGTTGAAAAAAATATATGCTGGGTTAAGAGAGAGTAAGAATGCATCGAGACTGGTGTCTTTAGGACTATGAACCAGGCCTAGAAAGACAAGACATAACACATAGAGATTTGGTGAAGGTTTTAACTTCTATAAACCAAAGACTCTTTGTTATATGTTAGAGATCTTATCTATCACATTCCACTCTAAATTTTCGTTGTTCAACGCGTTGTTGCGCCAATAGGCCGTGCGCATGCCTGGTAGTTCATGAATGCTCTAGAGATTTAGCTATAATCTCATAGGAGCGGCCCTACTCCACACTCATATAGGTGATTTCATCAATTATATTGATGCAATTCAATATACCACCCATAAGGGATATGAAATCATTAAAAGCTTTTAGCTTATCCTCACTATTTGCAGTCTAGCTCACCATATACACCTTACGAAGGGACAAATTAAATTGATCTAGCAGGACTAACAAGTGACTCGTTATTACCCATATGAACCTTATTCATGGATCACCAATCACAAAGGTTGGGTTACTATCACTGTTAATCTCAAATTGGTTTAAGAGGGTGTTTTTTTTAGCAAAATAACACCCCGGGGGGTGGGGATTGAGGCGTGATCCCCTACCTGTATATCAAATAATCAAAATATCATACAATGTCATGCCCGTCAAGGCGGGAGAAAATCAAAGAACAAATAACCTATCACTACGATATCTAGAAAGACTATCATAGAGAGAAATCTAAAGAATAAAAGGAGAACTTGGTTTAAGAGGGTGTTTGGCTAAGCTTATTTAAAACATCTTATAAGCTCCTACATCTTATAAGTTATTTTTAGAGCTTATAAGATGTTAGATCTTATTCTAAGAATAAGTTGTTGAATTGTTTGGATAAAATAAGATGATGTAGCTTTTAAGAAGTTAGTAATGACAATTTTGTAAATAAAATAGTCAAAATTAAAGGAGGTTGTTGAAATAAGATCTTATTTTGAAAATAAGTTGGGGTTCCCCTACTTTTTTAAAAATAGCTTATAAGCTCCCGACATCTTATTTTGGGAGCCTATAAGATGTTTTTATAAAAAAATTACTAAATAAATTTAAACAACTTATAAGCTCTCAAACATCTTATAAGATGTTTTAAAGAGCTTATAAGCTCAGCCAAACGCCCTCTAAGTCCGATTCCCCTTGATGTCTCATCAATCATTTTTCTACCCAAGGGTTTAGTCAGAGGATCTGCCAAGTTCATTTCTGACTTCACATAATCAATCGATATAATTCCATTTTTCAACAGCTGTTTCACCACTTCATGTCTTAGACGTATATGTCTATTTTTACCATTGAAAGTTTTATTTTTCGCAATCGATATTGCTGCTTGGCAATTATAATGCATAAACACTGATGGTGTGGGTTTCAAGCCCAAAGGAATACTAGCTAAGAAGTTTTTCAACCACTCAGCCTCATTGCCAGCTAATTCCAGAGCAAAGAACTCTGACTCCATAGTAGATTTAGCAATAATTGTTTGTTTAGCTGACTTCCATGTCACTACACCACCACCAAGTATGAATACATAACCACTAGTGGATTTTATCTCATCAGAATCAGAGATCTAATTAGCATCACTGTAACCTTCAAGTACAGCGGGAAATCCACTATAAAAAATACCATAGCTCATGGTACCTCTCAAATATCTCATTAGTCATCAAGGCGACCCAATGATCACTATTGGGATTATGTGTATATCTGCTCAATCTACACATATCATAAGCTATGTCAGGTCGAGAATAGTTCATTAAATGCAACAAACTCCCAATAATTTGTGCATATTCAGATTGAGCCACAGGATCACCTTTATTTTTCGTTAGTTGAGTGTTAGCATCATAAGGAGTACTCACAGGTTTGACATCAAAGTGTCCAAACTTCTTAAGAAGTTTCTCAATATAATGTTCTTGTGTCAACAATATGCCACCATCTTTCCTTATGATTTTAACACCTAACATCACACTTGCTTCACCCATATCTTTCATATCAAATTGTGAAGCAAGAAACTCCTTAGTCTTGTTTATAATATCAAGACTAGTACCAAAAATTAGCATATCATCCACATATAGGCAAATAATCACACATTGATCATCAACAAGTTTAATATACACACATCTGTCTACTTCAACAGAAGTAAAACCATCATATATCAAAACTTGATCAAATTTATCATGCCACAGTTTGGGTGCTTGTTTTAAACCATATAAGGATTTAAGTAATTTACAAACTTTATTCTCTTGTCGTAAATTACACAACCTTCAAAGGTTGTATCATATAAATCTCATCTTCTAAATCACCATTTAAAAAGTCTGTTTTAACATCCATTTGACGAATAAAAAGCTTATGAATTGATGCTAAAGCAATCAAAACTCGAATAGAAGAGATTCTAGCCACTGGAGCAAAAGTATCAAAATAATCAATGTTTTGTTTTTGGGTAAAACCCTTAGCAACCAATCTAGCTTTATATTTTTCAATAGAGCCATTAGGATAATATTTCTTTTTAAAAATCCATTTACAATCAATGGGTTTAGCGGCAAGTCAACTAAAATCCACGTTTTGTTTTTGTTAATGGAGTCAATCTCGTTTTAATAGCTTTCCAAAACTTGGGTTGAGAAGAATAAATAACTTGTGAAAATGTAGATGGATCATTATTAACAAGGTAAGTATAAAAATCATTTCCAAAGGATTTTTCCACTCTTTGTCTTTTACTCCTTCTTAAATCCGAAGAGTTTTCAACAAAATTTCCCACACTTCTTTCAACAGGAGTACGAGAGTTAACATCCAATTTCAAAGGAAAAACATGTTCAAAAAACTCAGCATTCTTCGTTTCAACAATAGTGTTAACATCAAGCACATCACTTTTCAAAATAAGAAATATGTATGCAGCACTATGTTCGACATAGCCAATAAACATGCAATCAGAGGTTTTTGAACCTATTTTTCTTTTCTTAGGGTCTGGCAACATGACTTTACCAAGACACCCCCATATTTTTAAATATTTTAGGTTGGGTGGATAACCCTTCCACTTTCATAAGGTGTTTTGCCTAATTTCCTATAAGGAATTCTATTTTGTAAATGACAAGCAGATAATATAGTTTCACCCCAAAGGTTATTAGGTGCAGAGGAACTAACTAGCAAAGAATTCATCATCTCCTTTAAAGTTCTATTTTTTCTTTCCGCTACACCATTTGATTCAGGGGAATAAGGAGGTGTAAGTTCATGTATTATTCCTTTTTTTCACAAAAGTCATTAAATAAGGTGAACTCACCTCCTCTATTAGACCTAACTCTTTTGATTTTCTTGTTCAATTGGTTCTCTATTTCAGCTTTATAAGAAACAAACATATTGAACGCATCATTTTTATTACTAAGTAAACTCTAGTATATCTAGAGTAATCATCAATAAATGTCACATAATATCTCTTGCCTCCTCTAGTCATTGTCTGTTTAAGGTCTCCTAAATCAGTGTGAATTAAGCCAAGTAATTCAGTCTCTGTATGTACAGAAAAACACGATTTTTTAGTTTGTTTAGCCTCACAACAAATTTCACATTTAGCAATGTTGGTATTATTTAAGCTAGAAATCAAGCCAAGTGATTGCATTCTACGAATATAATCGGATTAACGTGTCCTAGTCTAGCATGCCATAAATTAACAGAGTCAATCAAGTAAAGGAAGAAGATGCATTTTCATTAATCACATTGAAAACATTAAGTACAAAGAGGCCATGGTTACAATAGCCTTTTCCCACAAACTCATTATTTTTTGTCATTACAATCTTATCAGACTCAAATGACACTTTCACTCCAGCCTTTCCTAACAGAGCCACAGAGATTAAATTTTCTCTAATATTGGGTACGTGTAGAACCTCATTGAGAGCCAAAGTTTTTCCAGATGTGAGTTTGAGAAGAACTTTCTCTTTTCCAACCACATTTGCAGTTCGGGAATCACCAAGATAAACACGTTCTTCTCCATCCCCTACAGGACTGTAGGAGGAAAAATCATTTTTGTTTGCACAAATATGCCTGGTAGCCCCAGAGTCTACCACCCAATCTTTCACACTGGCCACAAGATTTATTTGAGAAATGTCCGCAGCAATAATGTCATCTCCTTCAGCCAAATTTGCAGTTGGCTTAGGAGGATTGCCATTTCTCGCTCTATTTCTACACTGAGCCGCATGATGACCCGGCTTTCCACAAATATAACAATTACCCTTTTTCTTGAAAGTGCTGGAGTTATTAATTTTAGGCTTGTAACCAGGTTTGCCAGTTTTACGATCAAATTTATTATTTTTACCTTCCACCAGGTTTGCCTTTGATGCTATCTCCTTCGCTTTTGCAGCATTGATCTCCCTTCGGTTGGTGTCCTAAATGATAATGTGAGTAATTAGGTCCGCCAGTGATAATTGTTTATGCTCGTGTTTCAGTTGTTGCTTATAGTCATTCCACGAGTCGGGTAGCTTTTCAATTAGCAGGCCAGCAACGAATTCCTCCTGTAGTGCAATATTCTCCGCCTTCAAATCCTCCAATAGCTTATGGTACTCATTAATTTGCATTTTGATGTCCTTGTCGTATGTCATCTCCCAGCGATAATAATTCCCAATAACAAACTTTGTTTTCCGGCATCCTCGGCAGTGTATTTGACATGTATGGACTCCCAGATTTCCTTTGCTTCTTTATACGAACAGTAGACATCAAAAAGATCATTAGTTAGTGTACTAATGATCGTGTGTCTACAGACCTTGTTGGTATAAGTCCAGAATTCTGTCAATTTCGGATCAGCAGCAGCATCCGGCTTCGTTTGAGTGAGAGCAGAGGCTACCACATGCATGTCAAGGATGGTAAAGACACACTCCTGCCATCGCTTGTAATTCTGGCCTCCAAAAATCGGGAAAGGTTTAGCGTATTGAATAACTGGGATAGAGACAATTTCAGCAGCAGTAGAAGCAGACACTATGTTTGATGGAGGAGGTATTGTAGCTGCGTTTGGCGTATTTTCAGAGTTGGTATTTGCCATAATCTTTTAGATTGTTGGTGAATTTTTGTATCTCTGAACCAAAAATCAGCAGCACAGCAACCCAATAGAGTAATCTGCAAAATGAAAACAGAGCAGCAGAAAGAAAAGTATGCAAAAAATCTGAGGCGTGTTTAATAACACTGTCCTAAAAGATTATTTTGCAATCTCCCAGGATACAACAGATTCATCTGGTGTGAAACCAGGAAGCAGGAATCAACGAATTATTTTATAACCCAAAACCCAGCAGTAGTCGATTTGAGAGGATGAATAAAAACTGAAGAATAAGAAAGACTCTGTATTTTTTCTTCTCGTGTATTTTCACAGAGTAATGGCTGCTTTTATAAAGCAAAAGCCAATCATCCACTAACCCATTAAAGTAGGAACAGAAAGTGATCATTTTTAATTTAAAAAAACCAATCACTTTGAGACCGCCGTTAATAGATAAGAAATAAACATTGTTGGGTATTTTCTTAAGCCTAAAATTAAGGAACATAATTTACTTATTTGAATAATAATTTAATGGCTTTAAGAGTTAGCTTTTTAAGACTTTAAAATACACGCCTAATGAAAATATGTGCTGAAGACTTGGTAATTAGTTGGTAAATGACCAAGTCAATTGTTAATGACAACTTTTGAAATACCATTAAAATATAACAATATATTTGTGTTATTATATCAATTTAATTGTTTTGTATTTGTAGTTTGATACCAGGAAATAAGTGCTCGAGACATATCACAAAGATCATCCAACAGCTTATCCATCCCGATGGATACGCCAGGAAGAAGTTTTTGATGACTCATAAGGAAAAGTATTTCGTAGAGTTTAAGGTATTTATATAATAGAGATTGTTAATTTCTAGTTGTAAAATACCAATATCAGAAAATAATAGAGGCTTATAGTATTTCAGTAATTCTGAATTAAACTACAACCTGCCCATTTTACACCTGCAAAAAATTAAAATTAGTTCCAATGCTCATATGAATTCTTTTCTGCTTAAGTACTCACAATTAATAAATAAAAAACCGACATTTCATTTCACCGAATGCAATAATACTTCTGGTTATCTCTGGTGTTTGTTAATGTATCAGTTTCAGTTCATTGTTTAATGTGAAGTGGGTTGTATTTAAGAAATGAGGAAAAATAGAAACAAATTGGGTCTTGCTTAGGTTGAAGATATTTTTTCTTCTTTTTGCTCTCTCTCTCTCTCTCTCTCTCTCTCTCTCTCTCTCTCTCTCTCTCTCCACTGATTAGGAATGTGCGTTTTTGTGTGTGAGTGATTGAGGGAGATATTTTGAGAGGTTCTTTGTTTTTATTGAGATGGATACTAAAGGAAGGCTTGTGGCTGGTTCACATAACAGGAATGAGTTTGTGCTTATTAGAAATTATTGCAAATTTCTAGATAAATCCAATTCTAGAACGTAATTGTATTGTTAACTAGAAAAATCTAGATAATACATTGTAAAGAGAAAACTCTAGATAAAGGTAGTAAAACAACAAAAATCTAGATTAGAGAAGAACAAATCTAGAAGCATGTAAATTACAAATAAAACTAGAAAAATCTAGAACAAGTACTATAAGCCTCCTTAGACTAGCAAGCAAAATCAAAGACCAAGCAATAAATATTCTACTTCAAATTTCAAACCTCTCTTTGCCTTAGTTCCTCCACTCTTCTATAAACCAAATCTATCTTCTTCACTTACACTACATACTATATTAAACCTACAAAAATAACCCTCCCATTTCCAACCTTACTATAAAATAAAAAATCTATCATATCATAAAACTATTTTCATCAGTGGCATCAGAGCCTCGTTCGATTATCGGGCGATACCATGGCCGATACATTCCGCTCATCTATTCCAATTCCAGTCTTTCGTGGTGAAAACTACGATTTCTAGTCTATTAAAATGAAGACCTACTTTTGTGCTCAAGATTTGTGAGATATTGTTAATAATGGATATACTCTTCCAAACGATATTTCCACATTATCCGGTACAAAAGAAGGAATTTAAGGAGAATCAACAGAAGGATTCTTAAGCACTCCTTGCTCTTGGATGAGCTTGGCGGCGAATATTTTTCGAGGATCATGGGAGCAAAGCGCTAAAGAGGCATGGGATAAATGCGGGAGGAGTTTCAAGGCAATGAAAAGGTACATGCTACTAGACTTCAAACTTTGAGAAGGAAGTTTGAGAATTTAAAAATGTTAGATTTTGAGACTGCTAAAGACTATAATTCAAGAGTAAATGAAGTGGTAAACCAATTACGAGCCTATGGGGAAAATTTTCCAGAAGTAAAATTGTTTCTAAAATTTTAATTACTTGCACAGAAAAATATGATCCCATAATTGCGGCTATTGAGGAATCCAAAGATATAGAAAAATTAACTGCTACAGAATTAATGGGATCACTTGAGGCTCACGAGAAAAGATTAGAAAGACATTACGAAAAAGACATAGATAATGCATTTCAATCAAAATTAAGTATGCAGTCTCAGAAAAATAAGAAAAATGGGAGAAAATCTAATGAAGAGAAGCCAACAGATAATAATGACAAGTTTCCTCCATGTGGTATATGCAAAATGAAAAGTCACTTGGAGAAAGATTGTTGGTTTAAAGGAAAACCACAATGTCAAAATTGTAAGAAGTTTGGACATGTAGAGAAATCATGTCGGTTAAAGCAAAGACACCAGGCTAATTTCTCTGAAAATACGGAATTCGAGAATAATCTCTTTTATGTCTGCCAAGCTGCATCAGAAGAAAATAAAGATACTTGGTATTTGGACAGTGGTTGTAGCAACCACATGACTAAAAATGAAAGTATTTTCTGCCAACTTGATAAAATAAGTACAAAGATAAAAATTGGAAATGGTGATTATATGGAAGCAACTGGCAAAGGCACTATTGCTATAGACACGAAAAAGGGTAAGAGATATATTAATGAAGTTATCTTAGTCCCTACAATAGATCAAAATCTACTTAGTGTGGAACAAATGATGGAGAAATGATACTCTTTGCATTTCGAGGGAGATTCTTGCACAATCTATGATAAAAAAGATAAATCCCTCATAATTACAAAAGTTAAAATGAGGGAAAATAGATGTTTTCCCATCCAATGGAGATACGCAAATGACGCTGCAATGACGGCCCAAGTTGACGATACTTGGCTATGGCATAGAAGGTTCGGACATTTCAATTTACAAGGATTAAAGATCCTAAATCAGAAGAACATGATGCGTGACTTGCCAACAATCAAAGAGCTTGATGGAGTCTGTGAAGGGTGCATGCTCGGGAAACAACACCGACAACCTTTTCCATCCGAAAAAGCTTGGAGAGCCAAAAAGCCATTGGAGCTAGTACACACAGACATTTGCGGTCCGATGCGTACTCCTTCAAATGAACAAAACAGGTACTTCATACTCTTTATCGATGATTATACTAGAATGACATGGGTTTATTTTCTACGAGAAAAATCGCAGGTATTCGATATTTTCAAGAAATTCAAGGCATATGTCGAAAAGCAAAGTGGTCACAAAATCAAAACAATAAGGAGCGGCCGTGGAAAAGAATACACTTCAACTCAATTCACAAAATTTTGTGAAGATGAAGGCGTGGAGCATCAACTCACAGTCGGATACGCACCAGAACAAAATGACGTCTTAGAAAGAAAGAATAGAACAATAATGGAGACTGCAAAATCTATGCTAATGGAGAAAGGTCTTCCCAAATCCTTTTAGGCGCGAAGCTATAAATCTGCATCTCTATCTACTAAATAGATGTCCTACCAAAGTGTGACAAGACAAGACACCAATCAAGCCGGGAGCGGACGAAAACCATCACTAAACATCTACGAGTATTTGGATGCATCCGCTATGTTCATATTCCACAACAAAAAGGAGCAAGTTGGATGAGAAGAGTGAAAAGGTATATTTCTTAGGCTATAGCACTCAATCCAAAGGTTATCGAGTCTATAGCTTAAGCACAAGAAAGTTGATCATCGACGAGACGTAATGTTCGATGAAGATGCTACATACAATTAGGAGACAAACCAAGTGGAAAAGAGGAGTATCAACCTTCCTAAACTAACTCATGAACAAGGAAAAACCAAAGCAATGATCCGCCAGAGACACGAACGAGCAACAACTAGAGATCCCGACACATCTCGGACTCAACACCAAAAAGGACCGGATCGCTTTCAGAGAAATATATCAAACATGCAATTTGACGATTATGGAGCCGATAGCTACTGAAGCAGCTGCTAAACAAGAAGTTTGGGTAAAAGCAATGGAGGAGGAAATAAAAATGATCGAGAAAAATGAGACGTGGGAGCTCACAGATCTTCCGCAAGATAAAGAAACCATAGGAGTTAAGTGGGTCTATAAGACAAAACTTAACCCAGATGGTTCAGTACAAAAATACAAAGCGAGACTTGTTGCAAAAGGATATGCACAATAGTATGGAATCGACTACAGCGAGACTTTCGCTCCAGTAGCCCAACTCGACACGATACGAGCACTTATTGCATTAGCAGCTCAGAAATAATGGAAGATATATCAACTAGATGTGAAGTCTGCATTCCTTAATGGTTATCTTGAAGAAGAAATCTACGTCGAACAACCTCAAGGGTTCGTGGTACAAGGGAAAGAAGATAAAGTTCTCAGACTAAAGAAAACACTATATGGATTAAAGCAAACCCGTGAGCCTGGTATAGCAGAATTGATGACTACTTCACTGACCCAAGGTACGAACAATACACTCATTGTCTCTTTATACGTGGATGATCTCATTTTCACAGGAAACAATGAAAATATGATTATGGAGTTCAAAGAAGACATGATGAAGACATTCGAGATGACGGACTTGGGTTTCTTTGTGACTATTTCCTTGGTATCGAGATACATCAAAGAAAAGATGATATCTTTATCTCACAAAATAAATACGCAGAAAAGCTTACTTAAAAGGTTCAAGATGGAAGGATGCAAGACTGTAGCAACTCCACTTGACAACAACAAGGCACTCAAAAAGGAAGATGGCTCACCAAGGCGGATAACTCACAATTTTGAAGTCTAATTGGAAGCTTACTCTATCTAACCGTAACTCGACCCGATATTATGTACGCAACTAGCTTCCTATCAAGATTCATGCAAAATCCAAGTCAAATTCATTACGAAAGAAAACGAGTACTCACGATATCCGGAAGGAACAAAGAACTATGGTTTTTGGTATGAATCGTGATGACTCAAAACTAATAGGCTATATCTGAGACAACGGATCAGGGCGGGATCAATCGGCGACATGAAAAGCACATCAATCGGTATGCATTCACATTGGGTTCAAGAATATTTTTGGGCATCCAAAAAGCGAGCAAATGATCGCAGACAATCATCGCCAGGTTGAATATATAGCAAAGAATGACTACGGTCAAGCAATATGGTTGAAGCGCATACTTGAAGACATGGGAGAAGTACAAGCAAAGGCTACAAAAATTTTCTCGATGATGAAATGTCCGCTATAGCAATGGCAAAAATCATGTATTCCACAATGTAACTAAACACAACAAAATCAAGTATCACTTCATCGGGGAAGCAGAAGCAAACAGTGAAATTGAGCTGGAGCATTGCAAGACTGACGAACAATTAGCAGATATTTTCACAAAAGCATTACCTCGAGGAAAGTTCGAGATATTACGAGATGTGATTGGAGTCGCAGAAATATGCAACAAGGAGGGGTATTAGAAATTGTTGCAAATTTCTAGATAAGTCCAATTCTAGAATGTAATTGTATTGTTAACTAGAAAAATCTAGAGAATACATTGTAAAGAGAAAACTCTAGATAAAGGTAGTAAAACAAGAAAAATCTAGATTAGAGAAGAACAAATCTAGAAGCATGTAAATTACAAAATAAAACTAGAAAAATCTAGAACAAGTACTAGAAGCCTCCTTAGACTAGTATAAATAGATGTGGAGGCATTCTTAAGCAAGCAAAATCAAAGACCAAGCAATAAACATTCTACTTCAAAGTTCAAACCTCTCTTTGCCTTAATTCCTCCATTCTTCTATAAACCAAATCTATCTTCTTCACTTACACTACATACTATATTAAACCTACAAAAATAAGCCTCCCATTTCCAACCATACTATAAAATAAAAAATCTATCATATCATAAAACTATTTCCATCAGTGCTCACAATGATGATGAGATTGGAAGAGTGAGTTCTTGAAAATCATTGTTTTTTAATATTTGTTCGATTAAATTCTCAAAATGGCTGCTTTTGGCAGCAGAGTTTTGCTTGAATAATTATCCCTTTTGAGTTTTCTTGGTATTTGAAGATTTACTTTGGCTAATTTTTCAGTTTTGTGTGTTTTTAGGGGTAAAAGTTCTGATTTTTCGTTGTTTTTTTGTGGTTGTGCGCCATTTTAGTCTGAGATTTGTAATGGTTTTTTCCCCCTTTTTTCTCTTATAATAGAATCTGATAGGAAAAAATAAAAAATAATATCTGCTGCTCTTTGATATTTAAAGAAATAGAGAGACTTATCCAGTTTATTTATAATTTGAACAACATTCACTGTATGTAATATAATATGTTGATCTTAGTAGCTTTTATTTTATCAGTTTGATAGCATTCTAGAATAAAATATATATGCTGGCAGTTGATACCAATATATTTATGCATGTTTGCAGAAGTATTGTAGGTGGGACGAGGCCATTGATGGGTTGGTGTACGATGCTTTCATGGATAAGGCTTCTACGCGCTACAACAATCTGATCCATAAAAATTCAAGAAGAAAAGACATTTAGCGAGGCCAAATTGTGTGCCAAAGGAGGGTTGGGGACGTTGGTTGGAGTATTGGAATATGCCAGATGTGATGGCTAAGTCTGAGAAGCAATGTCAAAACAGGATGTCGGAGTTGGGGGGACTAGGTACAGGTCGCTCTCGCCATACCGGGGGGTCTCGCTCGATCATTTAGCACTCTCACGCTTTGGTAATACTTTAGATTTAATTTTGTTAAATTTCAATTACATATAATTTGTTAACTATAGTTTGCACAAAACACATATATATAACCCATTCATTGTTATGTGGATGCAGGAAAAATAATATGGGCGCCCACCTACACCTACAGTATATGAGATTTCCGCGCACACACATACAAAGAAGGATGGCCAGTTTGTGGACGTGAGGTCTAGAAATATCGCTGTAAGTGTTATATTTATGCTATAATAATATTATTCCTTCCAAGAGAATAAAAGTTTGTGAAACTTTATTTCTTTATGTTGTGTTCTGCTATGCTTGCTATACAATTAGAAAAAGTATCAAGCACTAAAAGTATGGTTTTTTTTACCTGTATGCCTAGTAATTAATTGCTTGGATCGTTTAAACCAAAACAATTGTAACATGATCAGGTTATTAAAACCTTGAAACATTCATCTTAGCTGCTTTCAGAAAATTATGTTCGAAGATAATAACTACCACTCATTATCACTATATTACAAGTTATGTGAGTAGGTTCCTAGCTGGATCGTTTATGTCATTCTGAAATCTCAGATACCCCCCTGTTTTGTTTCCTGAATGACCCATTTTTCCATCAACTAAGAGGTTATCCAAATTGTTAATCCTTTTATAGTTTCTACTGTAACAGGATCATGTTATATTACTTCCTTTTGTCCAGAAATAACAATTTTCTAACTGAGATCTTGCTTGAAGTTTTATGATATAAGCTTTCCCCGTATGTTCTTCTAAAAAAATTCTCTCAGAATTTTGTTAGTGATGATGACAGTGTTTCTCCATCTTTTGGAAGATCTTGATTTCGCATTTATGATCTGTTTTAATTTATATATTATTACAAAATAATAATGTGGAATAAATTTATTTTCTTACAGGACGAGGTCTAGGCACGTGTAGTTGCTGCTACACAGGCAGTTGAGGAGTCGAGTGATCTCCTGCTTGTGGACGTATCCCAGTTGTATGTGGAGGTAGTAGGGGGAGGTAAGAAGCAACAGATCTATGGCCTTGGGACCAATGCAACGTTTTTCAACCCTTTGGCTCGCCCATCGACCACATACGCGTAGATCCGGATGTCATAAAGAGACAGGTGTCAGAGGAGCTACATTAGCAGTTTGAGCAAAGATATTAGGACATGGAAGCTCGTGTGGAGGCCCGTATGGAGGCACGTCTCCGGGATCAGCTATCATCGATATTAGCAAAGATGCACCGCAAAGGACATGTGACTCCTTTTGTGCAGTCGACTACTCGCCCCGATGATGTTGCTAGTTAGGGCAACCGTTAGATTTGACGTTGTATTAGTACCATATGCATTGGCTTAATTACATATTTTACGTCGTACTAGTATGATTTTCAAAACTGTTAGCAATTAGGCCACATTATAAGTGAATCGGAATTACCTTAGCAGCGGATGAATCGATTCACTTGGATTTACGACTCGCCTACAAACCCTCTTCGGTGATGTGTATAAATCCACGTACGTCGACGCCTTTCTCGTTCCACAAACTTCTTGTACTTCAAACGGGGTAGGCAAACGTCATTCTCGTCCCAATGGATCTACCAGAGAATCCACCAAATAAACACACACCTTAGACCCTTGGAGATTTGGTGATGCTCCAAGAAGAAAATCGTAGAGAGAAATTTTAGGAGAGAAAGTTATTTGCTTGTGAGGGGACGTCTGTTTCTCGTGTACTGATAGTAGGGAGAGATCTCAATATATAATCTCAATCCCTTCTTTATGGTAGAGTCCTAATAAGAGAGGTTTCTAGATAAGCCTCATCCAAATAGGACTCCTCAAATATGGATGCACTCGATTGCACCCAATATCTTCCACTCATAGATATTTGACTCGACTCATTCGAATCACATCCTCGTGATTCTCATTTCACGTCTCTTCTTTCATACAGGGAATAAAGTGTGCGACTGAGCGAGAAAGGAACTAGTGAGGAGAGTTATATTAAGTCATCACCTTACTAACATAACTCTGCAACTCCAAAAGGAACTCGCTATGTACCCCAAACTATGTGGTTGCACCAAATCAAGCATCTCTGATCCCTCATATAATAAGTAGAGCATGCTTGACTCTCAATTATGTACCTATGCTCATGAATATGTCAAACGCATTTTGACTTAGTCGGCCGGCCTATGAGCCATAGTACAAAGGTGCATCACCAACCTAGTTTTTTCTCAGCCTCATGTCAATAAGCTTGGTCTTAACAGCTTTCCTAGTCATACTCCGACAGACCGCATCACACATGGCCATTGGATACATGCTAAAGTAGCGTCATTAAGCTTACACCTCATGGCACAGTCCAGAGTCCCAAAGGGTACTAAAAACACGATAAGGGCTCACACAGTGACGAAACAGGGACCCATTCAGTCACTCCACTTATGAGGTCGACACAAAGCACATGTAGTATGCATACACGCTATGATGGAACTCCCACTCAATTTGGGCATGTCACACTCTAAACATCATACAAATCTTAGTCTAGTCGTTGTTCAAGCGCCTGACCTGCGTACTACTCGTCGTCACTCCTAAAGTGTCATACGATAGTTTGCACATTAGGCTATAAACTGGCTTTTATGAAGTTTGGACATACTTCATAATCGATCAACTGTGATCTCATCTTGGCCTCATGCCAAGGCGACTACATTTAAACTTAAGCCTTCCACGTTGTTCCGAGCGTGAAGGCGATCATTCGCATCCCCTAGTTGGTGCAAAAATGATCTACGAGGCTCATCCTGCTCGCTATCAAAGCGCCAGGGCGATTGCCCGTGTGAGTGGGTCAATCTACGCCTGGTGACATTCATATCTATCATTAGACACAGTATACTAACAAATAATGAGAAACAAAATTTCATTAATCAATAAAATGTTCATACAAGCCCATAAACTCAAATCCTACAAAGTCCCATACTTCTAACATGCCTTTGGAACAAATCTCTACGCAAAGGCTTAGTAAAAGGTCGGCCGACCATTTCGCTAGTAGGAATATGCCCGAGAACAACTTGACCTTGCGCAATGCTCTCTCGTATAAAGTGATATCTGGTGTCTATATGCTTAGTCCTCCCATGGTACTTGGGATCTTTAGCATACGCTAGTGCAGATGTGTTATCACAATAAACAATAATTGCATCATCAACATGCGTCGTAATGCGCAGACTCTGAAGAAATCTTCTCAACCAGTTGCCTCTTGGGCTCTTGATCGGCCGACGTACAAGCAACATATTCAGCTTCCATGGTGGATAAAGAGATACAAGGTTGCTTCTTGCTACACCAAGTGATAGCGGTGCCTCCTAATAAGAATGCATATCCCGATGTGGATTTGCGCTCATCTTTATCCGCTGATCCATCAGCATTACTATAGACAGTTAGCTTCAAACTACCTCCATGGTAGCACAAAGCAAGATCACTTGTTCCTTTCAAATATCTAAGTATCCTTTTGACAAGAAACGAATGGTCGCGCCAGGATTACTTTGATATCTACTCACCATTCCAAGCAGCGTAAGTCGATCAGTACACATCATTGCGTACATCAAACTCGATCGCACTTGCATATGGAACCTTAGCCATGCGTTCCCTTTCTTTTTCTATTTTAGGGCATAATTTTTTGCTAAGAACACAATTTTTGTCCATGGGTGTGTCAACATGATTAGCATTTTCCATACGGAAACGTTCTATAATCCTCTTGATGTAAGTCTCTGGAGACAAACACAAGAGTTTTCTAGAACGGTCCCGGTGTATCTTAACACCAAGTATGTATTCAGCTTTTCCCATGTCCTTCATCTCAAAAGTATAGGACATCCACTTCTGAGAGGCGACAATCATCTCCATGTCATTTCCAGCCAACAGAATATCATCCACATATAGTGAGAGTATCAAAAAATTCCTCCCACTTCTCTTGACATACACACAATGGTCTTCCTCGATCATCGTAAAGCCCATCTCGATGATAGCTCGATGAAATCGATGGTACCATTGTCCGGACGATTGTTTGACCCATAAATAGAACGTTTCAAGCGACATACTTTGCGCTCTTGCCCTATTTCTTTGAAAAACGCAAATGTTGATCCATATAGATCTCCTCGTCCAGCTCTCCATTGAGAAATATTGTCTTTACGTCCATCTGAAATAATTCCAGATCTAGGTGGGCAACAAAAGCTAGAATAAGGCGAATGGAGGCAAATCTCACCACCGGGGAGAATGTCTCTTCATAGTCTACACCCTCTCTTTGGGTATACCCTTTGCCACAAGTCGAGCCTTATACTTATCGATAGATCCATCGCTGCGTTTGACCTTAAAAACCCACTTGTTCCCAGTAGTCTTACGTCCAGATGGAAGATCGACCAGCTCCCAGACTTTGTTCTTAGCCATTGAGCTCAACTCTTCTTCTATAGCAGCTATCCACTCATTTGCATTTGGGGAAGTCACAGCTTCTTTATAAGTAGTTGGCTCATCAACATCCACAGAAGCACACATGAATGATTCCCCTTCGATTTCAAAACACCGACGGGGTATTGTTCCACGTTTGCTCTGTCGTATCTGTGGATTTTCAGAATCTTTCTCCAGTAGGTCACTCCCACTGAACTTGTGGTCGCATACATCATCCCCGTCAATTACTGGATGAGGTTGTAAAACCTCACCCTCCCCAGGGATTGGTGCGTTACCCAGAGGATCTTGCAACTCAAATAGTTCAAGGTCCCATTTGACTTCACCAATGGTCGAAAAATCCTCCTCAAGGAGATTCACATCACGGGACTCTATCTCTGTCATTCCTCCATTAGGGCGTTCACCATACATCACATAGCCCTTTGAGTGATCACAATACCTTATAAAGATATGTTTTACCGCTTTTGGACCAAGTTTCCAATGCTTATGAGAAGTGTTGTGAACAAACCCTGCTGACCCCCAAGGGCGCAAACCTTCTAAGTTAGGCTTTCTATCATGCCATAACTCATAAGGTGTCGAAGGAATTGACTTAGAAGGCACACGGCTTGATATGTATCCAGAAGTGTGCGATTCCTTCTTTCTGCAACACCATTTTGTTGCGGAGTGTAAGGAATCGTCAATTGTCTTATGATCCCTTTTTCCTCACACATTTATCTAAACTGATCAGACAAATATTCTCGCCCTCTATCAGTACGTAGGATTTTGAGGTTCCTATCTTTTTGGTTCTCAACCTCCGTCAAGAATCGCTTAAAATAATCAAGCGCTTCTGACCAGTGAGACAAGAGATATACTAACCCATAGCGCGAATAATCATCAATGAAAGTGAGAAAATAGGATGCATTGTATCGTGCCCTCACATTCATAGGTCTACATATGTCCGAGTGGACTAACTCTAGAGGATGAGTAGCCCTCTTTGCCTTACCAAAAGGCTTCCGGCAGGCTTTTCCTGCCAGACATGGTTCACACACAGGAAGGTTGACTTTAGCGAGGTGACCCAACAAGCCTTCTTGAGCTAACCTAGTCATCCTTTCTTGTCCCATGTGTCCCAATCTTGCGTGCCATTTCACAGAATCAGAAATAATATCAACAGTAGAAGAAACATAAAAAACGCAATCACTGGATAATTCTAACATGAAAAACCCATTATTCATAAATCCTAAGCCATAAAGGTCTTTGCCAAAGTAAATAGACAAACTAGTGTGCTCAAACAAGAAAGAAAAACCATGTCCGGAAAGTGCTAAAACTGAAAGTAAATTACATCGAATGTTAGGTGCATATTGCACATCACTATGGAGTAGCTCATGCCCAGTGCTGAGCTTGAGCTGGTACGATCCAACCCCTAGAACCTCCTATCGTGCGCCATTCCCCATAGCAATGTAGTGGCTGCCTGCTGGCAATCGATGATAATCTACAAATCCCGCTCGATCCCTTGTCACATGTTTTGTTGCTCCTGTGTCTACAATCCAACCATGGAGAGAATTAGCAACGAAAATGTGTGAACAAACAAAAGAATAAAAAGAGCTAGGAGTGGGTTTTACCTTCTTCGGCTCAGTGCAATCACGAGCGAAGTGACCCAACTTACCACAGTTAAAGCATTTATCCTTCTTCGTTCCACCCCTCTTTCCTCGACGACGATTTATAGCTTTGTCACCTTGTGGGGACAAGTTCTGACTTTGTGCACTGCTTTGTCCAGCACCCTGTTTGTTCCAACGTTTACCCTTCTTAGGCTTGCGTTGTCCAGCATGTGCGACAAGAGCAGCTACTTGTGCTCGTTCCGACTCTCGACGGTCAACCTCAAGTTTGAGATGATTGGTGACACTATCGAATGTCTGAATTTGCTCATTATGCGTAAGCACAAGCTTAGCGTGTCCCCAAGTCTGCTCAGGTAGCGACCTTATGACAGCCAAAACTTGTTGTTCATCGTAAGCTCACATCCAAAGATTTTGAAGCTCGAATCATGTCCTTCATCACATCAAGATGATGGGTCATCGAGTGCTTCGGGTCAAGTACATACTGATTGAACCTAAGGGTAAGAGCCCACGGTCTTGTAGGCGAAGTGCTACCATACTTGACCTTCAATACCTCTCATAGCTCTTTAGCTGTAGAGTATTGATCAAACTCACGGATCAGATGATCGTGCATGCATCTTAGCATAGTAAAGCGCACTCTTATCTTGATCCACCCATTTATTGTACGCGTCCATATCGCGACGATATTGGGCGCTTTGTCCATTCTCCGGCTCAATCGCCTAGGCATACTAGTGGTGAGATGTTCAAGTATCTTTTCTTTGTGAAGTAAAAATTGAATTTTCCTATGCCACATTGCATAGTTCTGGCCATCTAATTTGCCACTACCATAAAGGTCAGAAAAAGCTATTTGGGCATCCATCACTGTATAACATGCACAATTTGTAGGGGTGTCAATCCCTGACCCGACACGAGAACCCGACCCGAACCCGACCCGAACCCGACCTGAAGTTACTGAGAGAAACCCGAACACGACCCGAACCCGAACACGACTAACACGAACCCGACACGAAGTTACCAATTTGTCTAAAATGTAGTTGTTTTATTTTTTTACTTATTTTTTGATGCATTTTGAGCATAACCCGAAATCGACCCGAAACCAAACCCGAACCCGACCCGATGGACCTAATTGACACCCCTAACAATTTGTTAGGTACTGGTCTAAGATTTTTATCCGGATCCAAGTATTTATTTTATTATTTTCTTTAATTCAATGATATCGAAAATTTCACCACCAGGGCTAGTAATCATCTCCCACTAAATTAGAGATCACAATAAAATAAATATTGATCCACGAATAAAATTAATAACGTCCATAACATGCATCCATCACATATAGATAAAAAATAAGTTGACATTTGGTGCTTCATGTCGAGACAATTATTGGTCTATGGTGGTGATAAACAAAACATACCCAAAAATACATAGCCTTAAAAGCTTCTAATACATGAGTCCTAGAAAATAATAATTACAAAAATTACATTCTTCATGGACCTACAAATGAATCTTGAAATAATAAAAAATTTGGGACTTTGTAATCACCACCATCTCCATTAATTATCTCTCAAATAAATAAATAACCATAAACACATAAACATGAGCACCCAAAAATGTCAACTCGCACATAAATATCAACATAATATACTGACAAAAAATATCCAGATGCATATAAAACATGTATGAACCACCAATAATAACAAAAAAGAAAGTGGTCTAATGGTTAAAAACAACATTGCAACTAAAAGGTAAAAGGATCAAACTCATGCTAAACCAAATAAGCCCTTTTAGTTTTTATTAAATGAATGGCTGCCCCATATGCGCCAGTCATGCGCCACATGGCAGCCAATTTGCCCGCATGACATCTAGATGGCGCTACATTAGCCCTCGTCCACGTGGCGATACATATTGCACAAAGCAAAATTAAGCCATAGCGCCAAATAAAAAAAAAACAGTCGCAACTTAATAAAAAATAAGCAGGATGATTGGCTTGGAAAAAAAAACAACAACAAGATTACATCACAGCAAAACGTTAATCACTTTTCACGCAAATCTCAGTTGTGGTCAGCGCCCATGCGCGTCAACGCAATAAACCAAGTTAATAACATTGGCACGAATATCCATGCAGATTTAGTTTTTTTCTAAAAACTTCAAATCGCAATAACTGTTTCGTTTCAAATACGTTTTACATGAATAATATACCAAATTAATCATATTTCAAAGATCTACGATTTGACACCAATATTGGATATATAAAAACAAAAAAAACAGATTCGAATTATTAATAATTCTAATGGATTATCAAACTCAAGCACATCAAATAGGCGAGAACGAGTCATAATGACTCTGATACCACTATTAGCAATTAAGCCACACGAGGCACATTATAAGTGAATCGGAATTACCTTAGCAGCGGATGAATCGATTCACTTGGATCTACGACTCGCCTACAAAAACTATACTATGTTATGATTATGTTGGATTTTTGCATTATTTTGTGTTTGGTTTAGATTTATATAGTGCATTTTGCTTATTACAGGTGCTTACAAGATTAATATAACCAAAAAAATGGAAAATAATATTTTTAAAAATATCAGAAAATTAGTGACAGAATCACATTCGTCACTAAATAAAATAATTTTGTCAAAAGTTAGCAATGAAAAACCAAAGTTAAATTTAGTGACAAAATTTTCGTCGCTAAAATCGTAGTTAAATGTAGTGACGGAATTTTCGTTGCTAAAATAGTAATAAATCTACCAAAATTTACGACAGATTTTGAAAGTAATACTAACGGATTTTTGAACAACTAATAACAGAAATTTCCATTGTTAAGATTAGCAACGGATATATATTTTGTAGGTAATATTTTAGCAACCAGCATTTTAACTAGGACTTTTTTCCATCACTAATCCGTTGATATTGCCTCATAGTGACGGAATTTTTGCTTATAATAACGGAAATTTTCGTAGCTAATTTTGTTTTTCCTTGTAGAGTTCTCAACTCTAACCCGATTTGTAATATTCGTGGTTTTTGGGTCGATCCAAATTGAGATGTATAGTGTATATTTTAAAAACTGAAATAACTAATCTATTTATATAATGAGTTAATTTGAATCCAAAAAATATATTACATACATCTGATAATTTTTTAAAATCAATCATTATACTAGCATATAGACCAATCAAAAAAATTGTGAAAAACAACACAATCAACAGCACGATCCGATAAATGTGTTAATCGTGTTACTTTAAGTTAATTTTAACCCGACCTGTTTATTATTTATCGGGTCTGACCCTATTCTGAGGTTAACTAACTCTTAAAATGTGTTAGTTCGTGTTTGTCAGAAATTATCATCCCTAACTATTCACTACTATTGGGATGCAAAAATTACAATTAAGGTTCAGACTAATTAAAAAAAAATAAATTATTATTAAAAATTATAAATAGCCATTAATATTTGTTACTACGTTATAAATTGCACTCTCGAAAGGTGATAGTTTTAATATTTAAAACTAACTAATTTTTTTTGTTATTAGAATAAAACTGAGGAGTTGTTAATATGATCACCCAATGTTTTATTTCTATAATATTTGAAAGAAAGATCTTCCTCCATTTTAATAGAAGACATCCCTTAAGTTTGGTGTAAATATAGGCAGTGTTCTAAAAATCGCTAGGCGCTAATCGGGCGGTAGACTGGGGCCTAACGCCTAGGCGGAGCCTGGGCGGGGTTAGGCGGGACATGAGCGGGGTTAGGCGGGATCCAATTGAAAAAATAACGTAGGCGGACAATAGGGGCCTAGCGCCTAGGCGGGGACTAATCGGAGCTAGGCGGGTCTTTTAGAACAGTGAATATAGGTATATTCCTAAACTGGGAGATTACCATCCTGACAATAACACCATGATCCAAAGCCTGTGATCAATGGTAAGGCGAAGACACAATAATGAGATGGGCCGATACATAAAAGTGGAGCGGGAATCATAGAGCGCCCAGGAAAAATCACATAAATCAATGCTTGGGGGGGGCAGTTTGGTCCCCTAGATCAATCAATGCTTGTGATATTACTCTCACGACAAAAACTCCTATCAGAAGGTCTAATGGGCCAAATCCATTAGACGAAACCCAAAAAATGACCTGGTAATATTTTTATTTTATTCGCAGGCATTTCCTTTGAAAAGTATTAGCAGTCTATCTAAAAAGTATTAGTACGGTGTTCACTTAAAAGTATTAGTTTTTGTAATATTGGACAGTGATATAATATCACGAGAGCGGTGAAAAATATTAGGTATTCATCTGAAAAGTATTAATAGTCAATCTGAAAATTATTATCATGTAGTTCATTGAAAATATTTAATAACTGGTGTCAAAAATATTTAATAACCACCTAAAAAATATTAGTTTTTCCCGTCAAAAGTATTAGTGGTCTCCGTGAAATGTATTATTAGTTCCCCTAAAAAAATATTAGGTTTTTCAGTAATTCCCTTGAAAAGTATTAGTTTTTCTAATAAAAAATATTAGTAGTCCCACTGAAAATTATTAGTAAGTTCTCTAAAAAATATTAATATTACGATGGGTCTGCCGGTCGGGTAGATCTATTAGAATGGATTCGTCTAACCGTTAGACCATCTAACATGTAGAAATGTCAAAAAGGGCCCAGCTCTGAGAGCCGACCCTAGCCCGGCCATAAAAATTTAAGGATTGGGCCTATACTTTATAGGCCCTTATAACATGAGGTCTTTTTAGGCCGATCATAATTGTGTAAGTCCAAGCGGCTACGATAATCTAGAGGGGGGGTGAATAGATTATCTCCATCTTTTCGATTTCGCCCTCTTTTTCGAACCAAATGCTCAAACACAATAAAAAGGTGCGGAATGTAAACAACACACGTCGATTTAAAGAGGTTCAACCCACCTAGGGCCTAATCCTCTACCACCCCAGTATATCCGGGATGGATTTCAAAAAGAAAAAAAAGATTTTATTAATTTACCACAAATTAATACAACACCAACTTACAACAACACCTAGAAGAGCACCACACTCTTCTTCAACACCACCTTTGAGATTACCACAATCTCACTTGAAGATTACCACAATCTCCAACGGCACCTTGTGAAGATTACCACAATCTTCAACCTTGAAGAATACCAAATTCTTCAACACCTCAACAAGAAGATTACCACAATCTTCTCACACCTAACACCTAGATCACCCAAGTGTGCTCTTACCACAAGAACACTCACAAGGATATCTTGTGTTGAATGATAACCCAAAAATTCAAGATTACAACTCGATAATGAATAATACAATTGAGTGCAAGTGTAATCAAGAATAGCCTAGACCTCAAAGATGTCAAAGTGAATAGCTAGGCAAATTACAACAAGAAATAAGACAATGTAAGAACAAGTGTATTCTTGAGTGTATCTTGTTGTGTTGTAGTTTTCTCTCTTATTGTGTTGCTTCAATTCTTCCTCTATTTATAGAAAATGTCTTGTATATGATAGGCTCCTCTTGGGGACATGAATTGTAAAAAATTGCAAGACAATTGAAGAAAAGAGTGTTAGAAATCAATCCCACAAATTAAGGAAAAGATGTCACATTTGCACAAATGTTACATTTTTTTTGTCAAACTTAAGAAGCGCACTTGGTCGCACACAAATAGACGTTAGAAAAAGAGAATACACATTTACAGGCGTGCACTCGGTCGACGTGCACCTCGACGGTCGACCCTAACCACAACCGGTCGCACTCATCAAAAAATGAAAGACGGAAGGTCTGCTTTCAATTTTGCTCCGTGTGCACGGTCGCCCTATAGGTCGACCTGCGTCGACCGCACCGGTTGTTATAGGGCGACGGTTGCCCGACCATTTTCTCGCAAACATGAAGTTTTCTGTTTTTCTCAACTTTCGTGCACGGGTTGCCCTATACGGCGACCGGTTGACCTCAAAACAAAAGTGTTATCCAATATTATATCGAAAATAAACTTCAAGAAATACTCCAAAAAATAGTGAAAACATTTTAGATCGATCGGGAGTATTAGGACAATATTTAGAAACATTGTTTTGGTGTAAAAATACATTAACAAAAAATCATTAAAAGTGTTGTCCAATTTTGTCGAAAATAAAACTTGAAGAAATACTCCGTAAAATATTAAAATCATTTTAAATCATTTAGGAGTATTTGGACAACCTTTAAAACCATTGTTTTGGTGTAAAATCAAAATCATGATAAAATCATTTATCAAACAATCTCCCCATTTTTGATGATTACAAACCAAAACAATTTTAACGAGGTCGATTTTGAAAACAAAACAATTTTACCGGTTAAAGAGAACTATCCGTTGTGAGCAACAATATTCCGTGCAATAAACACAAGGATGGGAGTAGAGAGATTCAAACATATATTACAAATGCTCCCCCTATCAATATGCACAACAAGAGTTATATAGAAGCAACTTAAACAAAAGCTAAAATCTTAGCTTTTCAATATTGAGCTTAAGTATCAATAACTTAAAAGCTCCCCCTGTCAAAGAGACATCATTAGAAACATAAATACGTTCATATTACAACCAATGGACCAAGAATCATACATAACCATAATAAATCAAGTAGACATAATATGATCCACAACTAATGGCTTTATGAAGCCATAGCTTATAGCTTCTTTTCGTTAAGCTTATCTTAGCTTCTTTGAGCTAAAGAGCTTATAACCTGTTTCTCCCCCTTTGGAATCATCAAAAAGAATGTTAGCACGATAAATACATCATATATTCATAACAAAGTGCGCAAGTAAACCGATGTATCGAGCTATTTTGAACATTGAAGCTTTTAAACCAAATAAGAGGGAAGAGTCGAATTATACGACTTGTAGAAGCTTATGAAATATCATTTGATAAGCAAAACATGATCTCTATAAATATATAAGACTTTTGAAATCGAGAGAATCATGTAGGTGATGAAATTTGCATTGAAACATTTTATCGAACACTTGGCGGGCGTCAGAATTAGAAAATGATATATATAGCCCTTGTAAATGAAATCAAGCCAAGTTTTTTTTATCACCAAATACAATTTAACAAATATCAATCATCAACAATCAATAAGCTCATCACAAATATATATGAATTGCATCAAGAAAAATACATATAAGCCACAAACTCAAGGGTTCAACCCAATTGAGCTAAAGAAGTAGAATTCTTACCATTCGATCGGTAAAGATGAGCAACAATGATGATATCCGAGCTATGTAGTCCCCAAAATATATAATTCATGCATCAAAACTCATTTGAAGTGAAATGTGTGTGAAAATTGCAAAGGAGACGAAAAATGAACCAAAAGAGCCAAAATGGCTAAGTTTGGAAAACATAACGTTTTTAGCAAGGAAAATCATCAAGGGCGACCGGTCCAAGGGCAGGGCGACCGTTCGACGGCATGGGCGACCGGTCGGCCTTGCCCCGGGCCATCCCACTTGTTTGAGTTCGCATTTTAAAAATCCGAAGTTTGATCCAAAAATCCGATTTTTCGCCCCTAAGTTTTAAAACGTGCAAGATGCAAACGTAGACCTCATTCAATATACATTATGTCATAATGAAGCTCGAAATGAGGTAAAATACTCGGCGGTAAATGATTAAAAAGTCCGCAAGTTAACTTTGAGACGGAATTAAACACATCTCAAGTTTTTGATAAAAACGCAATCCCTTAGAAAGTTTTTTCGAATCTCAATATGTTTAGTTCGATTATGACGAACCATATTTTGAATACGAATAACCGTATAATAAATGCCGAACTTGTTATCCCGAAAAATAAGAACGTTTTAAATCTTTGGATATACAAGTCATAAGAAGAAGTGCCTTTCAAATATTTGAAAATTTCTTTTAATGGCACTTTAATGAGATTCGTTGGGATAGTTTTTGAAATCGAGCATATAGACATAAGGCATATGAAATGTCGAGTCTATTGGAATAAACAAGAAAACATACCTCGAATTTATTTGTCAACCGACATACCTTTCTCAACCTTTGTCAATTTCTTCATTGGTAGCCATAGAGGTTGAGATGATTCTTCCTTCTTCAATGCCTAACTCCTTCAAGAGTTCTTTTGAAATGTAGCCATCTACTTGGCATTGAATGATTTGAAGTCCAAGCAAGAAATTGAGCTCCCCCATCATGCTCATTTCAAGTACACCTTGCATCAACTTGGAAAAATATCTTGCACAAATATTCATTAGTAGTACCAAAAATATTCTCATAAATATGCACAAGTAAACAATCTTGCCCTTTTTCAAAAACAAAGAGAGTAGTGTCAACTTTACCCCTTGTAAAATCATTTAGCAAAAATAGCTAAGTCTATCAACCGTACAAGGCCTTTAAAAAAAAAACATTTGGCCTAGAAAAAATTTTAAACCCCGGAGGTTGTTTTACATAGACTTCTTCTTGAATAAAACCATTGAGAAAATTGGATTTAACATCCATTTGATAAAGCTTGAAATTTTCTTAAAACACGAATGGGCAAGTAAAAATACAAATAGCTACTAAGTGTGCTATGAGTGCAAATGTTACATCAAAATCAATTACCTTTTTCTTGAAAATACCTTCGAGCTACTAATCTCGCCTTAGTTCGACTAATGTTGCCTTGGTCATCGAGTTTGTCCCGGAATACCTTTTTTGTCTACTACATTACTATCATCATAGGGCATCCAATTTGTCTAAGGTGTTCACAATAGAACATATACATCCAAATATTTTGAGGTTACCAATATTTGGAGTACTCCATTTCTCATCTACACAACTTAACAAATCATTAACGGCATTGCTTATATAATCAAGAATAAAAATAGCCCAAGTGTAAAAACATGTCTCAATCATCAATCACAAAATATTTTGCAAAAGAGCATAGTAGTAAGAGACACTATATATATAGACCATGAAGCAAGAAACACATACTATGCATTTAGAAGATCATCAAGAGTCTAATAAATCATGCAATTTCAAATAAGCTTAAGAAAGCTACAAAAGGTCTCTTTTGAAATTTGAAAACCCGATAGCATATAATTGAGACCTCATTTATCAAAAGTTGATAAAGCAAATATGTGCAATCAAATATTGAATAGTGCCTTTCGAAAAATCTAAAAATTCTCTTAATGGCATTTGTATGAAATACTATGAAAAACAAGCACATAGGCATATGGCAATACATATATCGAGTCTATAAGAGTAAAAGTAACACAAGTAAACGTACCTCGATAATTTATGCCTTTCTTGACAAAATGGCCATTTGTGAAAGTATGTAAATCCTACACAATTCTTAAAACAAATCTAGCACAAATCATAATGATAAAAGTGTAGGCTAAGAGATATCACAAGTAAGCTCATGCCATAAAAATCCATAAGAGATGATAATACACTATAGTCTACAAAAATGCACAAGAGTTTTAAAAACATCATATAAGGTCTTCTTTTTCAAAAAATTTTAAAAATACAAATAAGTTTTGAAGACCTTAATTTAAAATTTAAATACATGAAAACTCATTTTGAAATTAAGATACAAATAAAAACATGCATAGAAATAAGATAAAATACATATTTAAATGGAGAGATACGGATTACCAATTACGCCATTTCCATGGGTTGTGTCGTTCCCATTGTTGATGATATCTTCTCTTTGAGAAGTCACTTTGTTGATGATGGCTCCTTTGATTACTCCATTTCCAATATTTTTGTCCTTCCCATTGTTGATAGTCTCTTCTTCTTTGAAAATCATCTTGTTGATGATGTCTTTGCCATTTCCATGGATTGTGTTCTTCCTATTTTTGATTATATCTTTTTCTTGGAAATTGGCTTTGAAAATGTTTTCTCCTTTGATCAAATGAAATGGTCATTTGATGTCTTCTTTGCGGTATATCTCTTTTCCGATCATTATTTCGCCGGGTACCTAATACAACATTATTTTGTGGTACCCTCAAGTGCTTGGGTCCTTTAGAATTAGCTTTGAGACTTTTAGGTCTCCAAAAATGATTAGAGCTATTTCTAGCCCGACAAGTATTAGCCGTATGACCCTTTTTACCGCAATAAAAACAAGTAATAATTCTAGGAGCATAATGACCAACGTGCTTAGAGACTTGATTCTTTTTCATGTGATTGACACCCTTAGGCTTATGATCAAGTTCTAGTTTCGAATTATCACAACAATCAACAATATTGGTCATTCTATCGGTACTCAAGTTGGATTTAGATAAATCATTTTTCAAGCAATTTATATCCTGAACAAGAGTACTATTTTCTTTCTCAAGGTTTCTAACCTTGTCAAGAGTGGTGGTGTGAGCACATGATAGTGATTCATAGGAAGTAAATAAACTATCCTTATCATTTTTCAAAATAATGAATTCCTTTTTCAAATTTTTGTATTTAACAAGTAAGTTTTGGAATTCATCTTGTAGCTCATCATAATCATTTTGCAAATCACTATATTCATTTTGCAATTCATGGTCATAAGAAGTAGAGGGTTTAGAACTTACCTCGTTTTCTTCTTCGATTCCCATGAGGCATTGTTCAACTTGTTCATCATGAGAGGTTGTAGAAGGCTTATCCCATGTTGTTGGATTTGATGTTGTGTCCATTTGTGAAGTAGATGCTTTTGAGTTGCTTCTTTCATTTGCATATACTTCATAGATGGCTTCTAATTTTTGCCATACTTCATGTGCCGATTGGATACCTACAACATGATCAAATTCCAAAGTGGTAAGTGAACAAAGTAAAATATTAAGAGCTTTACCATTTAAAGAAATGATTTTCTTCTCTTCATCATTGAGCTTTTTGAAGCCTTTTGAGGTGTGTGGTGTATCTTTCATCGGAATGGATTCTCCATTAATGACGGTGTTCCAAATGTCGAACCCGCAACCTTGTAAGTAGCATTCCATTCTTTCTTTCCAAAATATAAAATTTTTGGAATCAAACCGAGGTGGCTTGGTGGTGGAGGTGCCAGAAAGTTGAGTTTCGTTCGTAGCCGACGATCGTTTCTCTTCACTCGCGATGTGAAACGAGCTTGCCAAAGAGTTTGGCTCTGATACCAGTTGTAAGTCCAAGCGGCTATGATAATCTAGAGGGGGGGTGAATAGATTATCTCCATCTTTTCGATTTCGCCCTCTTTTTCGAACCAAATGCTCAAACACAATAAAAAGGTGCGGAATGTAAACAACACACGTCGATTTAAAGAGGTTCAACCCACCTAGGGCCTAATCCTCTACCACCCCAAAGATATCCAGGGATGGATTTCAAAAAAGAAAAAAAGATTTTATTAATTTACCACAAATTAATACAACACCAACTTACAACAACACCTAGAAGAGCACCACCCTCTTCTTCAACACCACCTTTGAGATTACCACAATCTCACTTGAAGATTACCACAATCTCCAACGGCACCTTGTGAAGATTACCACAATCTTCAACCTTGAAGAATACCAAATTCTTCACCACCTCAACAAGAAGATTACCACAATCTTCTCACACCTAACACCTAGATCACCCAAGTGTGCTCTTACCACAAGAACACTCACAAGGATATCTTGTGTTGAATGATAACCCAAAAATTCAAGATTACAACTCGATAATGAATAATACAATTGAGTGCAAGTGTAATCAAGAATAGCCTAGACCTCAAGGATGTCAAAGTGAATAGCTAGGCAAATTACAACAAGAAATAAGACAATGTAAGAACAAGTGTATTCTTGAGTGTATCTTGTTGTGTTGTAGTTTTCTCTCTTATTGTGTTGCTTCAATTCTTCCTCTATTTATAGAAAATGTCTTGTATATGATAGGCTCCTCTTGGGGACATGAATTCTGTAAAAAATTGCAAGACAATTGAAGAAAAGAGTTGTTAGAAATCAATCCCACAAATTAAGGAAAAGATGTCTGCTGCACAACTGTTACATTTTTGCTGTCAAACTTAAGGGCGACCGGTCGCACACAAATAGACGTTAGAAAAAGAGAATACACATTTACACAGGGCGACCGGTCGACGTGCACCTCGACCGGTCGACCCTAACCACAACCGGTCGCACTCATCAAAAAATGAAAGACAGAAGGTCTGTTTCGAATTTTGCTCCCAGGTACCGGTCGCCCTATAGGTTGACCGCACCGGTTGCCCTATAGGGCGACCGGTTGCCCTGACCATTTTCTGCAAACATGAAGTTTTCTGTTTTTCTCAACTTTCAGGTACGGGTTGCCCTATACGGCGACCGGTTGACCTCAAAACAAAAGTGTTATCCAATATTATATCGAAAATAAACTTCAAGAAATACTCCAAAAAATAGTGAAAACATTTTAGACCGATCGGGAGTATTAGGACAACATTTAGAAACATTGTTTTGTTGTAAAAATACATTAACAAAAAATCATTAAAAGTGTTGTCCAATTTTGTCGAAAATAAAACTTGAAGAAATACTCCGTAAAATATTAAAATCATTTTAAATCATTTAGGAGTATTTGGACAACCTTTAAAACCATTGTTTTGGTGTAAAATCAAAATCATGATAAAATCATTTATCAAACAAATTGGCCCTAGGGCCGGCTAGGGCTAGGGCAGGGTCGGCTGTTACGACTTTTTTTCAGTAATTTTTTGTATTTTATAGGTTTATATTTAAATTTATACCTTCAATAATACCAAATCTAATTTTTTTTATCTCATATATCAATTATCATTTAAACCTGGCAAATTATAATTGATGATGAAGGAACGTAATATTATGTTCGATGATTCTATTTTTGGAACATTATATTGTTGATGTTATTTTATTAATAAATTATAAATTCAATTAGATGAAACCTCATTTATTGTTACTTATTTTTATTAGATATGTTATATTAGTATTTGATTTGATTAATAATATTAAATCTATAAGGACATGACTTTATATATTAAAAAAAACTAATTATAGGGCCATCCCTGACCGATTCTAGCCCTGCAGAACTAGGTAGGATCGAGCCTATACTTTTTAAGCCCTTATGACTTCAGGGCTTTTAGTTCTAACCCTTTAGGACTAGGGCTGCCAACGAGCCGAACTGAGCCGAACATGTCCAGGCTCGAGTTCGGCTCGTTTATTTTTTGGATAGGTTCGAGCTCGGCTCGAGTTCGATACGAGCTTTTATATTTGAGTTCGAGATCGGCTCGTTTAAAAAATATTTAGTTCGCGAATAGTTCGAGTTCGGCTCGTAAAAAGCTCGTTTAAAGTGTTCGATAAGCTTAGCTCGAGTTCGGCTCGTAAAAGGCTCGTTTAAGTATTAACGAGCTTATCACAAGCTCGGCTCGTAAAAGACTCGAATTCGAGCTCGTCAAAGAAAACTCGAGTTCGATAAAGATCGAGTTCGAGTTCGTTAAAAACCTGAAATAGCAATATAAAAATAAAAACCAAATTCAGAAAGGCAAACCATAAACAAAATTACCATAAATTCCATAAGTTTAGATAATAATACAGCAGACATTTTACATCCAATTAAACACAAGTTTGTCAATAACATTCTAAAATCTAAAATCTAAAAATAACTAACACATCCCCCATAAATCTCTAAAGCCGCCCAAAAGCTCCATAATCTCCAATAATAAAAATTTCCTACAAAGTCAATAAAATATAAAATTAGTATGATGAAACAAATATTGCATATATCGAGCATTAAAACAAAGGTGGTTTGACATTTAATCAAATAAAAATTCAAGGGTGAAATGTTCCAGACCATCTACACGAATGGTAGTGAGAATTTTCTGTTTCCATATGATAAACTTATTTTTAACAAGTTTAATAGATATTTGATCAAAAAGAAAAAAAACAAGTTTAATAGAGATAGACTAATTTTGAGAAAATATCAGATGTGTTGGAGTTGAGTTATAAGTTGCTCAAGTAAATTATAACATGAGTGGCAATTATGATTATATATAAAAATTGTCACAATAAGATGCAAATGAAATCTGAGGTCTGAATTGTCACTGTATGAGGTTAGCAAGAACATATTCTTATTTCTTTTTTAATAACTGTACTTCAGAAACATTTTAGATCCTAAGGAAAATACCTGATGCATTTTTATTTTTTTGGCCAGAAAACGATTTTCAAATTTCTATCCCAGAAAAATAATCACCAAAAAAAAATTAGGAGGCTCAGATCTGCAGTAAAGAAGATGCAAAGAGAAAGACAACTACGCCATGGCTGCAAATCACCGGTGGCCTGTGAAAACAAAATCCACAACGTCGTCCGGATCGCCCCGCCAAGATATGGGTCGGATTTCTCCCTGCCCCAATCCATTAGCTCAGAAAGAAAAGGGATAAACAAAAATCATCACAGCCTCTTCATTCACCAGATCCACATAGATTCACCATCGCATCCCCCAACTTCATTTGCAAGAGTTTAATTTTCACTATTTTCCATTAACACTAGCAAAAAATTCATGACAAATTTCGAAAGCAAAAAAACATAAAAAAGATTGAATAATATATTACTAAGTGGCGTTGGATCCGACGGATGGAGATGGACTTTGTTCGCCGGACCACGAATCTGGTCTTGGGAGAGGAATCGGCGGAAATGCGAAGCGTCAATTTGGAGGAATCGTCGACGAGGAGAAATGCTTGATTATCGAATCTCAAGTATGAACGATTCCGAGTGAGAAAAATTACAAACGGCGGCGGATATGATATTTTTGGCTTAGGGTTTCAAAATTTGAGAGGAAGAGCGGCCGAAAATTGTGTGGTAATTTTTGTGATTTTTTTGACCGTGTGATTAAGGGCATGTCTCAATCTTCTCCATTCCTATGGTACACGTGTAAGAAATATAAGGATACATCAGTTTTTTTTTGACACAAGGATACATTAGTTATGGACTTTCATTTGATTTATCTAAACTGGGCTCTATATTATAATTAAATATAAAAAATCTATACTTTCAAAAATATAAAAATCTATTTTAATGTAATTATGATTTTATTTTTCGTGAAATTCAAAATTTGTACAAAATAAATGTATCCCAACTATTTCTATAACAATTTTTATTTTATTTTATTTCTAAAAAATAGAAATAAATTCATTGTTTTGAAAATTAAATTTATACATGATTTAGCAATAAATATAAGTAATACAATTGACAAATGATAAAATTTCAATAATATGATAATATATATTAACTCTTATATTTATTATTGCATTATTGTATTAAACATGTTTGCATATTTCAGTATTAGACCCTTTTACGGGAGCCAACGCCGGTCATTGATAATAAATAAAAGTCAAAGACAGTCTCTCTCTCAAAAAATGCCATGTAGAATTCTATAACCAATAGTAAAATGATTTTTTTTTTGACACAAATGGTGATAGGGTTATTAGCTATTCAATTTTTATAATAATGAAAACATAATATGCCATGTACGGATACAATCTTTGGTATGAGACGTTCTCACAGATTAATTTCGGGATTAATTTAGGGTTAGTTTAGGGTTTGATTTAGGGGTTAGTTTAGGGTTTAATTTAGGGGTAAGTCTAGGGGTTAATTTAGGGGTTAGTCTAGAAAGATAAACGATAAAGGTCTTATACAAAAGTAAAAATTTGGTATATGCTTTCCTTTTTTTTTTTTGTATTTTAATTTTCATAACTTTTTCAATAAGTAAATAATAATAAATTTATATATAATTTAATATATTGTTTTTACCAATACTATTAGTTTAATATTTATTATCTTTCAAAAAAATTATCTTTTATATTTGTTATCTTTTAAATTCACAAATATATTATTAATTCAAATGAGAGAATATATATTCAATAAACAATATCAATTTTGAACTAATAAAATCTTTTTCTTTTTTCTTGCTCGTTTTCTATATTTTTGTACATGCAATATAATATTTAAGCTTGAAAATATAACTAATTTAAAAATAGTGTAGATATAATCCTTGATTTTTGGATTATTTATTTTTAAATTTGTTATCTTCTGAATTCAAAAATATATTATTAATTCAAATGAGATAATATCTACTACAAAAAAATATAGATTTTGAACTAATAGAATCTTTTTCAATAAAAATATGCAAAGTAGTTGAATGGATCGATATTGACTTTCCAAACTATTTGTCACTAACGGTATGTACAATTTAGGGTTGATATTATATATCCTTTATATTAATGGTTATTAACAAATATCCAAGTCTGATGAGGAAATGACACGTGTGAACTTTATTTTGGGTTTTAGTATATATGATTGATATTATATTTGTACTTTTATATAGACTATATTATTATGTATTATGTTTTTAGTTTTATTTGGTTTATTAGATAGTTATACATTTTTTAAAATTTACATACTCTTTTAAATATTTGTAATGTGCTTATGATTTTATGATAAATAATGGTTGATGATCACATTAATTACTAAGTCTAAATTTATAATTATTACTAGGTAAGTCTCGTATGATATAACGGATTTTGTTGGTTTGTTTAGATACTTCTTAATTCTCTAAACCATTTTATTAATATTTTAAGTTTTAACAAAACCAAATAACTTTAAAATATCCAAAACCAGCACTTTTATAAGTACACCTCATTATTATATATGTGTTTATATATAGACTATATTATTTTATATTATACTATTGTATTCTTTCGATATATAGTATTTTACAAGGAATAATATTATTTTACAAAAAAAATATTTTTATAAATTTTGTCTAGCCATAATCCTTAGATATATAGTTTTTTTTACAAGGAATAATATTATTTTACAAACAAGTTTGAACATAGATTTACGAGCCTATAAACGAACATATTCGCGAGCTTAATTATCGAACCGAGCTCGAACACAAGCTAATGAGCCTGTAAACGAACACGTCCGCGAGCTCAATTAACGAACCGAACTCGAGCCTAAGCTCACGAGACTGTAAACGAACCGAACTCGAGCTTAGGCTCGCGAGCCTATAAACGAATCGAACTCGAGCCTAGGCTTGCGAGCCTATAAACGAACCAAACTCGAGCCTAGGCTCGCGAGCCTATAAACGAACCGAACTCGAGCCTAGGCTCGCGAGCCTGTAAACGAACCAAACTCGAGCCTAAGCTCGCGAGCCTGTAAACGAACATGTTCGCGAACTTTCGAGCCGAATACCTGTAGGCTCGAGTTCGGCTCGTTTAAAAATTCGAACTCGAGTTCGAGGCTCGAGTTCGGCTCGTTAAGCTTGACGAACGATCTCGAACGAATATTTTGTCGAACCGAGACCCGAATAGCTCGCGAGCGGCTTGGTTCATTTGCAGCCCTATTTAGGACTAGCGCCGGATCGGAATGGACTGACCCTTATTGACATCTCTACTAACAGGAGACTACATCTATCTGGGCCCACCCTAATTGACATTTCTACTAACAGGAGACGACATCTACTCTCATATTCTTATTCTCCCATTCTAGAAAGTAAAGTAGGAAAAAAGAATCATATGCATGTGGTGAAAAAGAAAATCCCACCAAAATTCTCTTTCCATGTATTGACAAAAAGCAACTATATATGGTATTTGTTGGCTACCTTGGACAAATTAATTTTTTTTTTCACAGAAAGCATCTTTAATTTCCATTGCACCAAAAAAGAAAAGAAAAATAAAAGATGAATAAAGGAAAAAATAATTTTATTGGTTCTATAATTTTGATTACTTGAAGATTTAGTTCTCTAAGTAATCATATTAAAATTTTGGTCTCATATCTTTTAAAAATTTGGGCATTTGGACCGAGTGTCCGACTTTGACCTAAATTGTATAATTTTATCGAAAATTGTTGATTATAACTAGTTAGATACACACATGTCAAAAAAAAAAAAAATAACCGCCTACTCTTTAAAAATCCTAAAATTTTACGTGTCAATCTTGGTGATTTGACCTATCAGTTTTTGGACCAAATCATTAAAACTCCTAAAATTATTAGCCATATCAATGCACCACTGGCCCTTGTAAGTCATTTCGGTAAAATTGTACAATTTTGGTGAAAAAAATAAACTAAATGTCTGAATTTTTAAATGATAATCGAACGTAGGAGAAAGACTATTTCAAATATGAAAGGACAAAAGGATTCCCTGAACAACAGATTTTCCTAAACAACCAATTCCCCAACTCGAGTTATTCTACCAGACAACAATGGTTTTAGTTTCAGGATTGCTCTATCTCTAAAGAAAGGTGTTTTTCCAAACCCTGCTGGATTAAAATTTAAAGGTGACTAGTTCAAGGATGAATCTCCAAATAGTCAAAGTTGTAACAGGACGACCAAAAGAGTATATTCTGATGAATAAAAATTGGAATTAATATTTTCAGCACTTATGGCAATTGCTAGAACAATAATTAACCAAAAGGATAGACTTACGATTATCAAGGATTGGTAGTTGTCCTAATTTTTGTGTTTATTTGTTTTTCATAATCTTTGATTTTTGTTTTCACTCTTTAATTAGTTTTGGCAAAAATGTTTTTTTCGTCCACTAAGTGGACGACTTAAGAGATTTAGTCCACACTTTTAAAAAATTTTGAAATTGGTCCACTAAGTGGCAAAAATTCGGATTTTTAGTCCAGTAACCTGCTACTGCAGGTAACAATCCTATGTGGAATTTTGTTTTCTTTTTGCTTTTTTTTCTTGCCTCAAAATATGAATTGTTTTTGTTGATGTGGCATTTTGGAGGGAAAAAAATATTATTTTCAATGTAAATTAGGTAAAAAATAATATTCATTATGAATAAAATAAAAATAATTTACAGAATATATTTAAATTATTTGTTAATTTGAAAAACGAAAAATAATTTTAAAAAATCCATGAAAAACAAAAATAATGTTAATATTTAAATTATTTGTTAATTTGAAAAACGGAAAATTAATTTTAAAAAATCCATGAAAAACAAAAATAATGTTAATAAAATTTAAGATATTTTAATTGGAGAAATATATTCGAAATTATAAAATAAAAAATTATTAATATCATATGTTTAAATTATAAATTATTTAATTGTATAAATAACATTTTGTATTTACAATTAAAGAGAAATAATTAAATTGTTTTTATACAATTTTTTAAAATTTTAATATCTTTTATGCAGATTTTTTGTAATTAAATATTTTTTGTACACTTTTTTAAAATTTACATAGTTTTTTATACTGTTTTTTTTTTATAATTCAAAGTTTTTTATACAGATTTTTTAAAAAATTTCTTGAAAAATAAGAATAATGTTAATAAATTTTAAAATATTTTGAATATATTTATTAAATCAAAATATTTAAATTATTTTTACTCTTTAATTAGTTTTTAGAATAATGTTTTCAAAATAATACTTTTTGACAGGCGAAAATTATAATTCATTGATGAGAAGAATCAGTAAATAATACTTTTACCTGGGATAAAACATAATTCAACTTTTCACGAAAATTGGATCAGCCTTGTGCTCCAATATTAGAGACGACTTATGTTATCAGGATAATTGATTAATTTCATACGAGTGCGTGTGTGATATCCTAATATCCCATTGTATTCAAAAAAGAAGCTTTTCTCGAAAATATATCATATCATATATATCTTTAATATATATATATATATATAATTCACTACATTTCTTTACAATATTTCTTCTTGAGAAATCAATTGGACCATAACAAAATCCTAATTTAAATGCAATAGTTACAGTGTATTAATTCTGTTGCATTGACAAAGAATACATGAGAATAGTTACAGTGTATTATTTACTGATTCTTCTCATCAATGAATTATAATTTTACTTTGTCAAAAAGTATTATTTTGAAAACATTATTCTAAAAACTAATTAAAGAGTAAAAATAATTTAAATATTTTGATTTAATAAATATATTCAAAATATTTTAAAATTTATTAACATTATTCTTATTTTTCAAGAAATTTTTTAAAAAATCTGTATAAAAAACTTTGAATTATAAAAAAAAACAGTATAAAAAACTATGTAAATTTTAAAAAACTGTACAAAAAATATTTAATTACAAAAAAATCTGCATAAAAGATATTTAAATTTTAAAAAACTGTATAAAAACAATTTAATTATTTCTCTTTAATTGTAAATACAAAATATTATTTATACAATTAAATAATTTATAATTTAAACATATGATATTAATAATTTTTTATTTTATAATTTCGAATATATTTCTCCAATTAAAATATCTTAAATTTTATTAACATTATTTTTGTTTTTCATGGATTTTTTAAAATTAATTTTCCGTTTTTCAAATTAACAAATAATTTAAATATTAACATTATTTTTGTTTTTCATGGATTTTTTAAAATTATTTTTCGTTTTTCAAATTAACAAATAATTTAAATATATTCTGTAAATTATTTTTATTTTATTCATAATGAATATTATTTTTTACCTAATTTACATTGAAAATAATATTTTTTTTCCCTCAAAAATGTCACATCAACAAAAACAATTCATATTTTGAGGCAAGAAAAAAAGCAAAAAGAAAACAAAATTCCACATAGGATTGTTACCTGCAGTAGTAGGTTACTGGACTAAAAATCTGAATTTTTGCCACTTAGTGGACCAATTTCAAAATTTTTTAAAAGTGTGGACTAAATCTCTTAAGTCGTCCACTTAGTGGACGAAAAAAACATTTTTGCCATCACATACACCAGCACAACCAAATGACATAGATCAATCATGGGTGCGTAGCATGGAAATATCATGTAATGTGATCTAACATGTCTATTTCCAATTGGTCCACCTTATTCCTTAGTGAGATCAATCATAACCAAAATGACAGAGTGTAATAAACTGAATACTTTATATTTGTACAGAAATATCCAAATACACAAAATGTGTCAAAAGTAATGTATAGAGTAATAAAATTACAGACTCCCACTAAACCAAAGTATCCTGAAACTATATTACATCCATACGAGCAGTATGCTCGGGAAAGACCCTGGGTGTTAATCCTTTAGTAAGCGGATCCACAATCATTGAGTCTGTCTCGATATGCTCTATAGTTATCTGACCACTCTGTACTCTTTCCTTCACAACCAGGAACTTTATGTCAATGTGCTTTGACTTAGTAGAGCTCCTGTTGTTATTAGAATATAGCACTGCTGAGTTATTGTCACAATACAACTTTAATGGTCTTTCTATATTCCCAATAATGCGCAGCCCAATGACAAAACTTCGCAGACATATTCCATGATTGGATGCCTCATAGCATGGTTGAAGATGCTACAAGTGTCTGCTTAGCACTTCTCCATGAAATGGCTCCCCCAACCAATAAGAAAATGTAGCCCGAAGTGGATCTCCGACTGTCTTGGCATCCCGCAAAATCAGAATCAGAATACCCTATGATCTCCAACTGATCTGATTTTCTGTATATGAGCATGTAATCTTTTGTTCTCTGTAGATACCTCATCACCCGTTTGGCTGCTTTCCAGTGATCCATATCAGGGTTACTTAAATATCTGCCTAACATACCAACAACAAATGCTATATCAGGTCTCGTGCAGACCTGAGCATACATAAGACTCCCAATAGCTGAAGCATAGGGAATCTTCTGCATTTCCTTAATTTCCAAATTTCCTTTAGGGCATTGTTCGAGACTAAACTTGTCTCCCTTAGCTATAGGGGTGTCTCCTGATTTGCAGTTCTGCATGCCAAATCTTTGCAACACTTTCTCTATGTAGTTCTTTTGTGATAATCCAAGAATACCCCGAGAACGATCCAGGTGTATCTAGATCCCCAGTAAAGAAGCTTCCCCAAGATCTTTCATCTCAAATTTCTTTGATAGAAATTTCTTGATATCGTGCAGCAATCCTGAGTCATTAGTGGCAAGCAGAATGTCATACACATACAAGACCAGAAAATACACTTACTCCCACTGAACTTGTGATACACACAATCATCAACAACATTAGTCCCAAAACCGAACGAGACTACTACTTGATGAAACTTGTGATACCACTGACGAGAAGCTTGCTTGAGCCCATAGATGGATTTCTTTAATTTGCAAACCATAGACTTTGGGTCTCCAGACACAAAGTTTTCTGGTTGCACCAAATATATCGTCTCGTCAATGTCTCCATTAAGAAATGTTGTCTTTACATTCATCTGATGTAACTCAAGTTCAAAATGTGCAACTAATGCAATAATTATCCTGAAAGAGTCTTTCGTGAAAACCGGAGAGAAAGTCTCTTTAAAATCAATGCCTTCTTTCTGAGTAAAGCCTTTAGCTACAAGCCGAGCCTTATATCTTTCCACATTACCCTTCGAATCCCTCTTGGTCTTAAAAATCCATTTGCAACCAATAAGTTTCGCACCTTCAGGTAATGTGACAAGATCCCAAACTTGATTGTCTTGCATTGACTTATACTCTTCATTCATGGCATCAATCTACTTTTGAGAGTTTGGATCCTGCATGGCTTGACGGAAATTGATAGGATCATTTTCCATCAATCCATTATTATCCTCATTTTCTTGGAGAAATACTACATAATCATCTGGAATAGCATTTCTCTTCTCTCTAGTGGACCTCCTTAATGGCACTAGTTCTTGAGGTTGTTGAGTTTGTTCTTCATGAATAGTTTCAACCTGAGTGGGGAGTTCTTCAACATCATCCTGTTGAGGTTCCAGATCTACTTCTCCACTAATGACAGGAATAGAAACCTGAACATCATCAGAAGCAGTAGTAGGTGTCGAGATCGACTCCTCCTCAAAGGTAATATCTCGAACCTTATTTCTTCCCCCAAACTCAACATCCTCAAAGAATACCGCATTTCCCGTCTCAAAAATAGACCTTCTAGTGGGATCATAAAACTTAAAACCCCTTGATTTTTTTGAGTAACCAATAAAGTACCTGCTAACTGTTTTGGAGTCAAATTTCTTTTCATTTGGCCTATAAGGCCTAGCCTCAGCTGGACATCCCCATATGTGAAAGTGGTTTAGACTCGGCGAGCTCAAACAGTGTTTTAGCAGCTGTTTTAGTTGGCATTGAGAATATAAGCTGCAGTCTTTAGTGCATCTCCCCAGAGTGATTCTGGTAAGGATGAATGACTAATCATACTCCTTACCATATCCTTTAGAGTCATGTTTCGTCTTTCAGCAACACCATTCATGCTAGGCGTCCCTGGCATGGTGTACTGTGGGACGATTCCACATTCCTCTAGGAAGATAGCAAAAGGCCCTGAACGTTGTTCTCCTGAACCATCATATCTATCGTAGTACTCACCTCCACCGACGATCCGTGACTTTAATTCTTTTCTTGAGTTGATTCTCAACTTCAGCCTTAAAAACCTTGAACATGTCCAGTGCCTCTGATTTTTCATGAATTAGATATAGGTACCCATATCGTGAGTAATCGTCTATGAATGATATGAAATATTGTTGACCATTCCAAGAAGCCTTAGAAAATGGCCCACAAATATTCATATGTATCAATTCTAAGACGTCTGTAGTTCTGTTGGCACCTAATCACTTTATTTTGGTCTGTTTTCGTTTAAACATCAAGATCTGAAAAGTCAAGTGCATCTAAAATACCGTCTGACACAAGTATCTCAATTCTGGTTTTTGAGATATGACCTAAGCGCTTGTGCCATAATTTAGCCGAATTTTCTTTATTTAATTTTCGCTTAGTACCTCTTGATTCAACATGCAGGGATTCATTATATGAAACAATGGTATCAAGCATATATAGATTGTCATAAGCACTTAACGAACCGGTACCAACAATATTAGATTTAATGAAAGACTAAACTGAAAATTTCAAAATGAACAAGTAAAACCAAATTCCGTCTAAACGACGGTACAACAAAAGTGTTTTTCAAATCCAAAAAGAAACCAGTTCCTAATAACAATCTAAAATGCCCTATTGCCTCCACTTCCACCGATTTGCCATCACCCACAAAGATGTATCTTTCACCATCAGTTGTCTTTCGGTAGCTCAGGTAACCCTGTATTGAAACACTTATGTGAGTAGTAGCACCAGAATCTAACCACCAAGTGTTTCCAGGTACTGAAGCTAAATTAACTTCAGAACAGACCAATGCAAGAAATGTACCTTTCTTCACATGCCAAGCGCGATACTTAGTACAATCCTTCTTTTTGTGTCCAGGTTTGCCACAAAAGAAACAACCATCATGAGTTTCACCTTTCTGTTTCTTTTTCTTTGGACCCTTATCATTTGCAAACTTTCTCTCAACATCATTTTTCCTTTTGCCCTTATCCTTAAGATCTTGCAAGTTGAGCAATCTCAGTTCTTTCTTGCTTCAACCTTTCTTCCTCTTGCACACAGTATGAAATAAGCTCATTAAGAGTCAAATTCTCCCTTTGACAGTTGTAACTGACCTTAAACTGACTGAATTGTGCTGGAAGCGATATGAGCACTAAATGCACGAGTAAGTCCTCAGACAGCTCGAGCTTTAGTGCCATTAACTTTGAAGCAATGTGAGACATATCCATGATGTACTCCCTTATGTTTCCCTTGCCCTTATACTTTAGTGAGATCAAGTTAGCCAAAAGCATAATTGTCTCGGCCTTATCGTTTTTAACAAAACGCTTTTCAATTTCCACAAGGTACTCACTGGCCGTAGTAACTTCCTCAGAAGTTGTGCCTCAAAAGGTTTCTGGAATGCCGCGCTTAATGATCATCAGACTAACACGATTTGAGCGCTCCCACTTCTCAAAGTTCCGCCTTTCCTCAGCAGAACTTGCATCCGTAAAAGAAGGGGGTTGCTCAACCCTTAGCGCATAGTCCAGATCCATGCAGCCCAAAATGATCAGAATGTTTTCTTTCCAATCCTTGAAGTTCGACCCATTGAGCATGGGAATATTGTTGGTGTTAGCAGAAATAGAAGTAGCAGACATCATAGCTGAACAGAGAACAAAACCAAAATTAACTGTCATGCTCACATTAAACCGAATAATCAATCATTAAATTTAAATAAGTTGGTAACATCTCGAGGCACCTAACACAACATTAATATCTGGTCTTTGGACAGTAATATTAACTTGTAAGTGGCTACCTCTTGTAGCGATCAAACACTGACAATAAATCCTGTCAAGCAATATTGTCTTCCTTTGGGCCGACAAATCACTTACATGGATAACCTTATAATTGCCATGTATTTACCACCACAGGTGTTAGTGCATTTCGGGCCAAGTATTAACCTTCCTTAGGACCGATTATTACCCGCATGAATATACAAACACAAACATCCAATATTCTGAATGAATAAATCTACACAAGAGAGGTCACTTTGGTGACTTCTTGTTTCAATAAATTCATTTTAAATTTCAGACAAAATAAATTGGGACATGAGATGCACCAAACAAATTTAAATAAAATGATTGCACCATCAATACAAATATTCCTTATTTATTGGGGCCAATTAGTAAATATTATAAACTAAAGAGGGGTACCAAATTGAAACAGTGACAATGTAACCCATAATTAGAAAATTATTAGCCCCAAGATTAAGATTTTCTGGTCAAAAGGACCATCTTCTTCAACCGAATTTCAGTCTCCTGTTGGCAAAAGTGCTGGCTCGCTTTGGTGGTTAGAAGGAAATCTTGGGGAGACTAAGAACTCGGCGGTAGTTTCTAGATATTCAGATTTCAGTTTTTTTTTCTAATCAAAATAAAGCCAGAATCTCTATATTTATAAATATATATATCCTTCAACTGAAATAGAAATCGAGAAACAACCACCACCTTTAACCTTGAATTCAGATATCTCAAAACAACCCAAAATCCAAGAACATCAATTAAATCTGAATCCATAATCGCAACAACCCAGAATTGAAATAATCAAAGCGCAATTCATATTCCAAATTACATCCAAAATAAGCATACTTCACAGATTCCGAAAGACTTTATGTTATGAATCTGCTAGAACACCAACTCCTCACCTATCTCAGCTGGAGCTAGGTTACCTTAATATGGATTAATTGAACAGTTATAGAAGAACACCTTGAGTGCTGGTGTGCCAGTGTGTGCTAGAGACGTGAGAGTGAAAGAGAGAGAAATTCGAGAGAAAAGAAGATAGAGAGAAGATTTAGAAAGCGATATTAATTTTCAAGTTGTTCCGTTTTACAATTCCTCGGTGATTTAATAGCTCAACAATTTGATCAAAACCACCAGAATTATTTCTAATCTAACCAACTCGAAAGTTTAACTAATTTTACAACTAATCGTGAATCGATTTTCGATAATTGGAACGGTGTCGTTTTCCCTTATATGACATTACCCCAAGATCGTCTTGTCCTCTCAAGCGAAGGTGAGGGAATCGGCTAATGATGGTGTGGTAGTCCTCCCAAGTAGCCGGAATCGGGCGGATGGGACCAACGAATGAGGATCGCGAACGGCAAGCGGCATTATTACGTTTGACGAGACGACGAGCAAGAATGGCTAGAGGATAGAGAATAACTTTGCCGTCATCGTCAAAGGAAGGTAGTGTGGAAGAAACATTATCGGCCGAACCCACTCGTTTTTTAGTAAAGAAACATGGAACAGGATGAATCTTGGAGTGAACAGGAAGTTGGAGCTTATAGAAATCGCCCAACGGTTTCGATGACTTGGGAGGGACTCGCGAATTTGGGGCTCAATTTCCAAAGAGGACTCTTGTGAAGGGAGAGTTGGCGATATAGTTTCAGCCTTCAAGTAGACCATCACCTACAAAGAAATTGTCGATCCTTACGATGCTTGTCCGCTTGTCTTCATACGATGTTGAGCTCACGCCGCAAATGGGAAGTGAGGTGATGTTGAATAGCTTGTCTGCCCCCGGAGCAATTCCTCGACGCCGAGCACATGCGACTGGAGGTATGGGCCCAACGCCAAATGTTGAGGTTTGTAACCATAGAGGGCTTCAAATGGCGTCATTGCAATGGATGTATGAAAATTGGTGTTGTACCAAAATTCAGCCATAGCTAGCTAATGAACCCAACGCTTTGGAGAAGAGTCGCACATACACCGGAGGTAACTTTCGAGACACTGGTTTACCCGCTCAGTTTGGCCGTCCGTCTGCGGGTGGTAGGCCGTGCTAAGATGTTGTTGTACGCGAAGAAGTTGAAAGAGCTGCTGCCAAAAATGGCTCGTGAAGATTTTATCCCTGTCAGACACAATGCCACAAGGCAATCCGTGAAGCTTATAAATGGTGTCAAGAAATGTGTGTTCTAGTTGTGACGTAGTGAATGGGTGGTGTAAAGCAAAGAAGTGTGCGTATTTAGTGAACCTATCTACAATCACCCAAATGGTGGTCTTGCCCCCAGAAAGAGGAAGCTATTCAATAAAATCTATGGTAAGGTGCAACCAAGCTCCCTCAGGGATGGGAAGAGGAGTTAACAACCCCGACAGACCTTTATTCTCATGCTTATAAAGTTGGCAGACATCACATTGAGAGATAATCGAATGAATTAAGGATCGAAGGCCTGGCCATAAAAATGTAGCCTGGATCCTTTGGAAAGTGGCTTGTTCCCCAGAATGCCCACCTAAACCTGAAGAGTGCATGTATTCAATCACTCTCCTCCTCAAATCAGTCGCTGAGCCTACATATAGGCATCCCTTGAATCGCAAGATACCCCCTTTATAAGAAAACAGAGAAATATTGTAAGGAAAAGTGATGCAGTCCGTGATGGCTTCTTGAGCTAAGGTATCCCCTTCATAAGTGAGCTGAAGTTCAGTAACCCAAGAGGGTTGCAGCAGAGTCAGACTACTACATTGGCCCTCGTCCAAATCTCTTCGAGAAAGTGCATCGGCCACTTTATTCTCGACACCTTTTTTGTATTCAATCCTGTAATCAAATCCCAATAGCTTGGTTAGGTACTTTTGCTGCAAAGGTGTGGAAATTTTTTGTTCAAGAAGGTATTTTAAGTTGTTTTGATCCGATTTGATAACAAATTGCCCCTGAAGTAAATACGGTCTCCATTTTTCCACGGCTAACAAAATGGCTAAGAAATCCTTTTCATATACTGATAAACCGAGATTTTTGGGGCCAAGAGGTTTCTTGATATAAGCAAGAGGGTGATGATCTTGCAATAAAAACAGCTCCTGCACATAATAATAATGCATCATCTGTCTCAATGTCACAAAAGTTTTTTTGAAATCCAGAATCGAGAACAGGAGATGAAGTCATGGCTTTCTTCAAGGTGTTGAAAGCCCCGATTAGCTCCCTCGTGCCATTTAAACCGCCCTTTCTTCGTTAAATCGATGCAGGGGCTTGGCAATGAGACCATAGTGGCGTATGAATTTTCTATAATACCCTGTCAAACCCAAGAATCCTCTCAAAGCCTTGACTGTTTTTGGTTGAGGCCAATCCACCATGGCCTGAATTTTAGATGGGTCTGCAGCTACACCCTCTCCACTAATAATATGACCTAAATAGTCAATTTGCAGCTGCCCAAAAGCACATTTGGATGCTTTCGCAAAAAGTTGATTTTGTAGCAGAAGTTCAAACACAATCTGTAAAGGAGTATAATGTTCCTTCATGGTGGGGTTGTAGCTAAGGATGTCGTCAAAAAAAACGAGCACAAATTGTCGGAGATGGGGTCTGAAAACATGGTTCAAGAGAGCTTGAAAAGTGGCGGGGGCATTAGTTAAACCGAAGGGCATAACTTTAAATTCGTATAAGCCCGAAACCGTAACAAACGCTATTTTGGGTATGTCTGAAGGATGTAATCGAATTTGATGATATCCGGCCCGTAAATCAATTTTCGAAAACACCTTAGTGTGACCCAACTCATCAAGCAAGTCATCGATTAAAGGGATTGGAAAGCTATCCTTGATGGTGAGAGAATTTAATTTCCTATAATCAATGCAAAATCTCCACGTGCCATCTTTCTTTTTAACAAGCAAAACAGGAGATGAAAATGGACTATTGTTGGGTTGAATAATACCTGTTTGCAACATTTCTTGGACTAATCTTTCAATTTCATTCCGTTGCACGTACGGGTACCTGTAGGGATGGAGTTTGAATGGTTCCACTCCTTGCTTCAAATGAATTTTGTGATCATGATCGCGATTTGGAGGTAGGCTCTTCAGGTTCATCGAAAATAGATTGGTATTGCACCAAGAGGGGTTGGAGTTCGGGAACTTGGGCTGATTTTTTTCCTTCGATCCTTTAAATCATGCACAAGCAACCAAACACTGCACCTTTGCTTTTCTTCATAGTCTTCTGAAATTGCTTCCCAGTGATCATTTTGAGAGAGATTTCAGGTTGTAGGCCCTATAAAGTGATGGTTTTTCCATTTCACAAATTGTATTCGTTTTATCAAAATCAAAAGAATCGGTCCCAACCTCCTTAACATATCAACCCCAATAACCATGTCACAACCCCCGAGTTTGAGAAGTCGGACCCCAACATTGAATCTGCAATTTCCCATTTCCCATTCGAAATTTGAACATTTGGAGTTACACTCAATTTTTCCTCCATCAGAATCGTGACTAATAATTGTTGAGTATGCTCCACTACACAACCCAAACGTCTAGCAGTGGTTGGGTCTAAAAAACTATGCGTGCTGCCCGTGTCTATCAACACTGTAAGGGTATTATTACCCACTTTTCCCAAGAGTTTGATCGTATCTGGTGTCACTTGACCCGCCAATGCACGGACTGATATTTGAAAGTCTCCTTCCGTGTCAGTATCTGTATCAGTGAGAATGACTTCCTCTTCATTTAAATTCTCACCAATGATCACAAATAATCTTTTACATTTATGGCCGATGTGGAAGGTTTCATCACAATTGAAACAAAGACCTTTTTGCTTTCTACTAGCCATTTCTTCAGGTGTTAGCTTCTTGATGGGAGGGTATTTTTCTCGGCAAAATATTTGAAAAATTCTTCGTTGTATTGGTAGGATCAAGAGAGCCTCCTTTCCATGATTTTATTCCTCCATTGAAATTGTGTTGAACTGTTTTTCCCCTCTCAAGGAATCAATCACTAGCTCTTGCTTTCGTGCCAATCAGATAGCCATGGTTAAGCTAGTAGATGAACATTTCTATCATTTGGCATATTTCTTCCTTCAACCCAATGATAAAGCTCTTAATGAAGTATTCTCGATCAATGATTTATTCATGTGGAGCATGAAAGCTTTCAATTCTTCAAACTTTGTAACATATTCATGTACTGACCCTTTTTGCACAAGTTTATTAAATTCACCCACCAAATTTCCTCCTTGCACATTGGAAAATCTCTCTAATACGAGTTCACTGAATCTATCCCAGCCCATGTTTTCTTTCCCTTCTATGTAATCCAAATACCAGCTATCTGCTATACCCTCCATGTGCATTGCTGCAGTAATAACTCGCTCATACTCTGTCATCGGATTAAAAAGAAAAAAATTGTGGCATTTTCTAATCCAATTCCTAGGATTTTCCCCTGTAAACTTAGGGAATTCAAATTTAGGCATCATCTGATTCCATTGATGGTTGTTTTCTGGTTGTCTATGGTTTGGGGATGGGGCTAAAATTCCACTTTTGCCTCTTCCTTTCGCAAAATGAACTGGTGTTGGAGTATGATTAAAGTTTAAGTTTTCCTTACCTGCACCTGTATGAATTGCTTCCAGTGTTTCTTCCAGCTGCGCCTTGATTGAGCTCGTCAGTTCCTCCATTTTCTTTCCCAATTCCACCACTTGTTGCTCTATTGCATCCATTCGTAGATTTTCTCCATTATCAACCTTCGAATTGTTTCTCGTCATTTCAATCAGAGTGCACCAGGATCGAATTGCTCTGATACCAATGTTATGAATCTGCTAGAACACCAACTCCTCACCTATCTCGGCTGGAGCTAGGTTACCTTAATATGGAATAGAAGAACACCTCGAGTGCTGGTGTGCCAGTGTGTGCTAGAGACGTGAGAGTGCAGAGAGAAATTCAGAGAAAAGAAGATAGAGAGAAGAAGATTTAGAAAGCGATATTAATTTTCAAGTTGTTAGTTTTACAATTCCTCAAATTTGATTTAATAGCTCAACAATTTGATCAAAACCACCTCAGAACTATTTCTAATCGTCAATCGAAAGTTTAACTAATTTTACAACTAATCCGTAACTGATTTTCGATAATTGGAACGGTGTCATTTTCCCTTATATGACACTTTCAGAAATCAAATTCCACAACTTGAAAAAACATAATCGATCCGGAAAAAAATAGAAACCCTAATTTTATTTTCACGAAGAACCATATAATTATCCTGAAATTCTTCGCAATTCTCAGAGAATCATGAGTAGAGTGGCTCTGATATCACTTGTTAGAAATCATAATCACAAAGGCATGCTTTAATTCACAAAATCCAAAAGCATGCTTGACCGATCTACCATGATAATCCGAGAAAGAGAAGAAATTAATCTTAAATACGGAAGCGTACCTGAATCCATTAGGGAATTAGGGCTTGAGAATTCTGGATCTAGATCTGGTTTTGGTCTTCCAGACGAGCGGTTCTTCTTTCTCTTTTTTGTATCTCACGTTCTGTGTGTTACGTCTGTAGGGAAACAGACGTTTTATCCTTTTAAGAACCGTCGCCCGGGGACCATAACCGTTTTGCATAAGTATCCCCTTTATGTTCTATTTGGTCCCTTAACAAATAGAAAATCTCTTAATAGTATATACACATTTAATCTCATGACAATTTGATACCATTTTAATCCAAAATTAAATTCTTATTAGATCAATTTAATTGGATTAAACCGTAAGACAGCTATACACATTTAATTAACATATGTAGATCCAAATTAAATATTTCCAACATTCTATGGCTTCAACGATCTCCTTTGCAAACTTCTTTTGTCCACCTGCCAATAGTTTCATAAAAATTAATGCCATTTTAAATATTGTTTTAGGTTCATTAATGAAAAACAAATCCCCTACAAATGCTAAGAGTGAACAATTATATCATAATCTCTCATCCTTATATATAGTTAACAAAATAACAAACAGTACGAGACAGGTGTATAATAATAATATTATCTTGTACACGAGACATTGATAAATTGTGTCGAAACATAAGATATAATAGCAAGCAAATCCACCATAAGGTTGCATTTGAATAATAAAAAAAAAGTTCGGGTTTGATCAGGAGAGAATTTATGAACATGATTTCAAAAGATTCTATTTAAGATGCATTCAAAATCTACTGCACTGACTCCAGAACTATTTCAAATTGGAGCTCAAGGATTTAATACCTATTGTTATTATGAATTTAAAAGATTTAAATTACAATTTAGTCATGTAACTCTTAGGGTGGATAGTCTTAGTTCTGCAACTAATTTTTTATGTGGCAGTTTCGGTCCTCGACGATTTTACGCTAATTAAAATAACAAATTAACAATTCAAGTCCTATAACTTTAACGATTATATGTATTTTGGATATTTTGGCCATTTTAACTAAAGTACAAGGCTATTGTAGGAATAAATAAAATATTAAAATATCTAGTTGAGACCACAATCGCATAAAACTAGAAATTATTTAATTACCAAAATTGCACAAATTAGAACTTATGGGATTAAAACTGCACAGAATATACCAAAATTACCACCTAGCTAAAACCTTTTACATGACCAAGATTGCTAGCCCCCTATAACTACAAGACTAATTTTGTAATTAAGCCAATTCAAGAGCCATGTCTTAGATATGATAAACATACAAAAAATTGATGTAAATTAATGAAACCTGTCTGCAAAGCTTGTAAAAACTTGTCAACTAAAAAAGTTTGTAAGCCAAAAAATACATACCAAGGTTGAAGTGCCAGCAGATGACTGAACCAACAGTTCCCCACTGCCCACTAAGCAAATCAACCCTCTCAATCTTTTCAGAACAGATGTTTGAGAAATGGTTCGGGTTGTACCTAAGCAGCTCGTAGAACACATTCCCATGTGTCTTTATGCTTATTTGTGAAACAAGCTTACCACTAAGACCCATCTCTTTAATTTTTTCACCAACTTATAATACTAATGCAGTAATTTTTGACAAAATGGTTTGATTTGTAGCCAAGAATGGCTGATTTTAATGGTCTTTATATACTTGTGCCGAGACCATTATATTTCTAGCTTGTAAAGTTCTATTCTCTATAACAATGTGGAGCCCAGTGAGATCATCTATTTTGTTTTATCTTTCATTTCAATGGTATATGACACGTGTTCAGGACGGATCTAAGAATTTTTTATAAAGGTGTACAAAATACATATAATTCTAAACTACATCAAAATCAGTTAATGGAGACGTACTTTACTTTTTTTTAACCTAATTATAATATACAACTTTAGAAAGAAATAATAAATAATTAAAGAAAAAAAAGCTAGCTATGGGGGCACGTGCTCTATACTATAATTCTATCTTTGCATGTGTCACGTGTATTGATGACATAATTTGATACACTAATTGGTCTGCAGTGGTGATATGGAATATTTGATGTTTGTAATAGAGACTTTCCACTTGAATACAGATGAATGTCATCATCAATGTATGCTGTCTAATGCATCACTGTGCCAGAAATGTTTTCTTTGCATATTACTTGAAAGAAAGATCCTCTTCTTTTAGTAGAAAACATCATGTTGGTCTCAAATAGTGGCCTAGAAGGGGGTCGAATAGACCAATCAATAAAACTTGCTCTTATGCATAAAAAACATTGTACTACTTGCTCTTATATTAGTGATTATTCTGTCATCAATATAATTGATTATCAAAAATTGTTATTCGAACCAGCTTTTGCCAATCCCAAGTTATTCACTTGTCATAATTAACTTAGATATGATCGGAGGGAACAGATTTCTTGTTGCAATTCCTATTCCACTTTGTGTTTTACTACATTGGATGATGGACACATGTATTTATATCAAAAAAATCAACAATATATATTTATCTTATAACACGTGTCCACCATCTAATATATATAGTTGAACATGAAGTGGAGAATAAATTCCCTCAGGATCGTATTGACAAAAAGGCAACTAAATCTTTGCTATCTTGGCCAAAATTATTTTTCTTTTTACCAAAAGCATCTTTACTTTCCATTACACAAACAATGAAAAATAAAGAAAGGGGAAAAAAAGAAGGAAAAAATAAAAATAAAAGAGGAGAAATAAGAACTAATATATTCGATACTTAAGGCAATTTTTTTTTTTTTTTTGAAGGGAAAAGCAAATTCATTAAATTACTGGAAAAGGTCCAGCACCGGTTGAGACAAAAATGAGGGTGAGGAAGACCACGAGTGCTCTGTACATAAGTCAGATTTACCAAATTGAGCAAACTCGTGGGCTACAAAATTATCAGTCCTAGGAATCCAATATAAACAAGGAGATACAAACGTCTTTAAGGACAAGATAATATCCAGAATGACCGGGTCGGATTAGTGGTGGCCGAGTCGAAGATCTTTGCGCCTTCAATGACCACCGCTGAGTCTCCAAGAAACGAGATGTTCGCAGCACCAAAAGTACGAGCCAGCGATATAGCTTCCCGTAGAGCGAGGGCTTCCGCGGTTTGAGGTTGTGTGATACCCGGAAATTTTTTAGCGTATCCATGCATAAAGGAGCATCTTCAGCTCTCACAAAAACACCAATTCCCGCACAGTTCCTCGCATTAGAGATAGCACCATCAAAAAATATGTGAACGCCCGGTGGAAGAGTTAGCAACGAGCATGTTTCGTGGAGCGGGGGGCCATGTTCAGGGAGATGGTTGGCGGTGCGGAATGAGGCTAAGGTATGGCTAGCAGCTAAGACAAAAGAAAGGACCTGAGGGGGCTGGTTTTCAAAGAGGGATTTATTTCTGGCTTCCCGAATATTCCGCACAACAATTTAAAAAAAAATCAAAGAACGTGAGATGGGCATCCGAGAATGACATCGCGGGCCCACAACTCCGCACGAGGTTGCTGGAAAGCAGTGACGATTTCTTTCAGGCCAGAAGTGTACCAGATTTGGGAGGACAATGGGCAGTTGAAGAAAAGGTGGCTTGAGGATTGGTCGGGCGAGGAGCAAAAAGGACATGAGGGGGGGACGGAGATGTTATGTTTAGCTAGGTTTTGAGGGTCAGGTAGAGAGTTCGTGAGAAGGCGCCAGGAGAAATGAAGTATATGACCCGGGATTTTTGATTTCCACAGTTTCTTCCACACAGGCGAGGGGCCTGAGCTGGAGGATCCTATGGGATGGAATTCCGGGAACGAGCTAGGGGACTCGAATATAGCATGGTAGGACGATTTGACGGAGAATTTTTGGTTTTTTCTAAGGGACCAATACCAACTGTAAGGGCGTTGAGAGTGGCTAAGGGGGATCGAGAATATGAGGGTGGTTATGTTGGCTGGGAAGGTTTCAAAGATGACAGATTGGTTCCACCAATTGGTGGAGGGGTTGATGAGGAGGTTTACAGTGGAAGAGGGTGTGAAGGGGTGCAGGATCGGGAGGGGTGGTGAGTATGGGGGCTTTGGAAGCCAAACATCTCCCCAAATTTTGGTGGTGGTGGTGCCGCTATGAATACGCTTCAAACAACCCAATTTAAGAACACGTCGAATGTCCAGTATGCTGCGCCATGCCCATGATGGTCTATAACCCAAATTCGCTTCCATAAACGAGCTGTTATTAAAATATTTCGCCTTGTATATCCAAGTAAAAAGAGAGGAGGGAACCGTGAGCAAACGCCAAGCTTGCTTGGAGAGCAAAGCCAGGTTGAGGGCACGTAGGGATCGGAATCCCAACCCTCCAACTGTTTTGGTTCGAGCCAACTTTTTCCAGGCCTGCCAATGAATTTTCTTGTGATCTTTCGAGCTGCCCCACCAGAAGTTAGAAATCATAGATTGTAGATATGCGATAACTCCTTCCAGAAATTTAAAACAACTCATGGTATATGAAGGAATCGCCTGAAGAACCGCCTTGATGAGAATCTCCTTGCCCGCTTTTGAAAAAAAATGTCTTGACCATCCCTGTATACAATTCCAAACTCTATCTTTGATGTGCCCAAATATCTGCTTTTTGTTTCTCCCCACCATGCTAGGAAGTCCAAGGTATTTCCCGTGAGAGTCCACCCGTTGGAATTAGGGATGTCAACGGGGCGGAGCGGGGATGGAGGAGCAATCCCCATCCCCATCCCCGCGGTCGCGGTGAATCCCCGTCCCCGTCCCCGCTAAACAAACGGGGAAACCCCCCATCCCCGTCCCCGCGGTGATCCCCGCCCCCGCGGGGATTCACCGCCACCCGTTTTATTTTTATTTTACAAAAAACTGATATTTTTTTAAATTTTTTTAATATTTAAAATATATATTAATTATATAATAAAAAACTTAAAAAACACTCATTATACATGATAAATAAAACAAATTAAAGATTTTTTTGATAATCAGTATTTCAATATGTTATGATATGATATGTTTTAGAATAAATAAAACAAAATTAACAATCATTATACAGATTTAGAATTTTCAAAAAATGTGTCGACTAATATATCTCTCCAAGAAAATCACCAACACCCGTGCCATTTTCAAAAATTTTAATGTCTTTTAGTTTTACTACTGTAACTATAAGATTCTTTTTATCTTTATATAAACTATATAAAAAAACTAAAAAAACACTCATTATATAGAATAAATAAAACAAATTAAAGATTTTTTATTTTTAAATATTTAATGTGGATATATTTATAATATATTATATATTTTTAAAAATATTATATTATATATTTAATATTCGGTTCCCCGTGGGGAATGGGGCGGGGATCCCCGCGGGGAGAAAAAAATCCCCGTCCCCGTCCCCGTCCCCACAGGGGAATTTTCGAGGATTTCCCATCCCGTTCGGGGCAGTCCCCGCGGGGAACGGGAAATCCCCGCCCCACTGCCATCTCTAGTTGGAATCCCAGAATACCCAGTATTTTCGTCTCTATATTGGGATGAACATCTTTCAAAAACATGACGCCTGATTTATCCAAGTTCACAAACTGGCCCGATACCCGCTTATAGAGATTAATAGCAAACCGGAAGTGTCTAGCTTCCTTCCTCGTCGCGTGTCCCAGAAGTAAGGTATCATCAGCGAAGAATAGGTGTGATATGGAAGGTGTCGATCGACTGGCTGCAATTCCGTTAATTTTTCCGCATCGTTGTAAATCCTGCAAAATACAAGAAAATACTTCCGAGCAGATAATGAATAAATACGGGGAAAGGGGATCGCCTTGCCGGATACCTCGTTGGGGCGTAAGCTTCCCAAACTCGGTGCCGTTAAGGAGAAAGGAGAATGAGGTGGTGGAAATTTAAGACATGACCATATTAACAAAACGGGCGGGGAAACCAAGGGCTAGCATGGTCGATTTGAGGAAAGGCCATTCGATTCTGTCAAATGCTTTACTCATATCCAACTTAATGGACATGAGTCCTTTAGAAGAATTGGCTTTGGTGCGCATGTGATGGTGAATTTCGTGTGCGATGAGGACATTATCGGTGATGAGCCTACCAGGGACAAAAGCGGATTGTGATTGAGAGATAATATCAGGGAGGGTGATGCGCAGTCAGTTTGCTAGGACTTTGGAAGCCAATTTATAGATAACATTGCAGAGGCTTATAGGACGGAATTGGGTTATGGCGTCGGGATTTTTGGTTTTCGGGATGAGGACGATGTGGGTGAAATTAATGTTGTGGTCTATTTTTTGGTGGTTGAGTAAGTTAAGAATATAAGACACAACATCTTTTTTAATCACATGCCAGTATTTTTTGAAGAAGATAGGACTCATACCATCAGGTCCGGGAGATTTGAGGGAGTGCATGTGTTTGAGCGCCTTGACGATCTCCGCTTTTGTATAGGGTTCCGTGAGCAATTGGGCCATCGCCGTGGATAATCGGGGATAAACTCGCTCCAGGGCCATAGAAATGTCTGCCTGTGAGATGTTAGACGCGGTAAAGATCGCACCAAAATGGTCAAGAATAATTTTTTCAATATCTTCCGGAGTGTCAAGGAGACGGCCTGTAGGATCCTTTAGGGCAGATATGTGATTAATCTCATTTCGTTTGTTTGCATAGCTATGGAAAAAGTGGGTATTATGATCACCCTCCTTGTACCAACGCAATTTTGCTCGTTGCCTCCATTTAAGATCAACTTGGTCAAGTGACAAATTCAGTTTTAGGTGAAGTGATTGGAGCCGTTGTTGGACATCAGCCGTGATGGTGCCAGCTCTGAGGGAAGCTATTTCTTTATTAAGATCATCCACATGTTTAGTGAGAGAGGTTTGATAGTGCTTTCCCCAGTTAAGAAGACCAATAGAGCATTGGTCGATTTTTTCCAAAAGGGTGTCGAAAGGAGTGTCCCATGCATCCTTAATAATCTTCTCACACTCATCTGATTTAATCCATAGAGCTTCGAAGCGGAAGATTCATTTTTGGCATTTGTGAAGGCTTAAGGGGGGCGGACGCCAATTTGGATATGGAGGAAGGAGTGGTCCGAGAAATAAGTCGGACAGTGATTAACTTTGCTCCTTGGGAATAAGTTTCGCCAAGCGCCGTTATTCACCGCCCTGTCCAGTCTAGCTCTTTGAGTGCGCGGGGTGCTAATTAGGCGTTGCCAGGTGAATTTGGGTCCTTCATAACCCATATTTGTAAGATTCATCGCCGTGAGTGTGTCACGGAAAGCACGAATTTTCCAATCTGCTCGGATATGAGTGCCTTAAAATTCATGATGCGCCAAGACTTCGTTGAAATCACCACATAAGAGCCAAGGGTTGGAAGGGGAGTCATTGAGATATTTCATGCGTTCCCAGCCTTGCCTACGAAGATTAATATTGGGTTCGCCATAAACCCCGATGAGCCTGAATTTCTGGTTCAAGAGTTCCGCATCAATATCAATGAATCTATCAGAGTACCCGCAAAGAGAAACAGAGACATCTTTTTTCTATAGCATAGCCAAACCCCCTGATAGCCCATTGGCGGAAAAGCCAAACATATTAAGAGCTTGTTTTAATCGATCAATCGTAGGCTTCTTGCATTCCGTTTCACACAAGAAGACTATGTGGGGGGACTTAGTGCGGATAAAATCCCGCAACTCGTGAATTGTTCGGGGGTTCCCAAGCCCCCGACAATCCCAACTTAAGATACTCATTGGGATCGGTTGGACTGGTCCTTGCCAGTCTCCGCCGTTGAATCAACAGGTGTGGAGCGAGCGGAACTAAATCGGCTTTTTTTGCCGGCTGTCTCAGTTGGTAAGTCCGATATGGTTTCAATCAAGGAGAAACTTGGGGGAAGTTTACGCTTGGTAACGGGCTTGGTAAAAGAAGGAGGGTTAGGGCCAGTGTGAAGCTTACGTTTGACATGGATGAATTTGCGGGCTAAATTCTGTGCCAGGGTATCCAGGTGCATCGGTACAGGTACCAAGAAAGGGCTAGTGGGGGTTAAGGGAGGATTATTTTGAGTGGAGAGATTGGAAGGTGGTGGAGAGTTGTTGAGGGTTGTGGTGTGAGTGATGAGGGGTAGGTGCGAAGCATTTTGAGTGGTGGAATTTGTTTGAAGCGGAGAGTCTGAAGAGGACGGGATGGAGGGGGAGGCTCTTTGAAGCTGTGAGTGGGTAAGGTTGGGGGGTGAGGGGTAGCAGATGTGAACTGGGCTTGGGGCTTTGAGGTGGGTGGAGGGGGTACATGTGATAAATAAGTGTTGGGATTTGAGTCATGTGATTTATAGGGTATAATGGCTAAGGTGGGATTATGAGGTGGGGACGGGAAGGGCAAGGGGAGATTGGGGTTTTCTCTGTGGTTGTCCTTGTTGGGGGTAGGGTCAGTGGCAGGGTGTTGGGAGTTTGGGGAATCTGGGTGGGGGGTCGGAGGTGGGTTGTCAGATGGTGGAGTTCTTTGTTGTCGGTGTATGGAGAAGGGGTTAGAAGACGTGGTTGCACGAAGCCATACACCATAAGAGGGAGAGGAGTTGTCTGTAGGCGGGCTAAGGATTTTAATTTCGCATTCACGATCCCCATGGCCGATAATGCCACAATAATAACAAAAATCCGGGAGACGTTCGTATTTGATAGGAAGAACGTAGTTTACCCTATGCAACGTAGCCTGAATAATTATGCGGAGCGGCTTGGTAATGTCAAGATTAACTCGGATTCGGAGAAATCGACCAATAGACGATCCTTCAATGTCGGAATCCACATTTATGAATGTGCCAATTAGGTTTCCCGCCATGGATGCAAATAATCTGTTTATTAACCCCAAGGGTACGTCATGCAATTGGACCCAAAACGGGCATGTGGTGACTGCCAGTTTGGATCCGATATGCATCGATTTTGCTTCTGTGAGCGCGAGAAGAGATCTATCCAATAGGCATGGGGAGCCTGCCATAACCTTTGCTTTATCGACTTGGTTGCGAAATTTAAAAAGGACTGAGTTGTCTCCAATTGGCTTGCAACTTAGGCCGTGTCGCGGATTCCATAGCCTTCGGAACATAGATGATATGGAGTCACAACTGATAGTCCACTGAGTTAAAACCCTCCCCGCTAGGGTTAAAGAATCGTCGTCAAAGTCTGACGTGAGGGCATCACCAGAGATTTGAATGGTTTCTTCTTCATTCAGATTAAGTTTAGAGTATAGAGATGAAAGATCGTCTCCCATAGCTGAGAAATCCAGGATCTGTAGGAATTTCATCCCGATAAACCCGGATCTGGAAATTATCGCGAAACCCTAATCGAAATGAAGACCTGCAAGACAAAAAAACACAGCGAGTAAGGATGAGAAAGAACAGAGAACGAAGAGACAAATAGAGGGGAAGAAAACGGGAGTTAAACGAGGCAAGAGCTGTCATGAACAACGTCCATGGTGGCCTTGACGGGGGGGTTGACGGGAGCACTAAGGAAAACCCTAGGACGACTTATTTTTACTTAAGGCAATTGTTAATACAAAAACTATAAGATAAGTCATACATGGAAGACAAGTGATAAGGCTTGTGATTCGCAATCGAAGATGGGGAACCAGAACCAGAGGGATATGATTAAATCGGATTTATTAATGATTTTAGTAATTTATCTAATTGGGAGAACTTTCTTTTGTTTTTGATATTTTTTTTTTGGATCTTTTACTCGCTATACTAATTATTTTATAGTTTGCTAGTTTTATGATTTTGTTTTTAACCATTCATTTTCCTTCATTTAATATCCTAACTTTGCCATTGCTTGCAAGAATATTGACACCCCACTTAGCATTAATTTTCTTATTATTCTCATCTTGTTTAATATATAAGAATCAATGCCCCATAATTATTGCATTAAAAAAAAGAAAAAATAAATAACTAGTAAATACTTATTTTGCACTTGGTGAAATGAAAGCATTCCCACAAAAACTAAACCAACCAAGTGACAAAGCCAAGAATCTCGGGTAGGGTGGCTCAACTAATATTAATATAAAAGAGTCCGTCGGATTTTTGGTTACTTCTCCATAAAAAAAATAGTTTTAACCATGTTTTCTTAGTCATTTTTGAGTTCAAATTTTCACTGTCCTATTTTCCCTTTCCACAGTCTAGACCGGTTCATGATCCGATATCGAAAAATGTACCGCATCAATTTTCTAAATATAACCATGTACCTCATCAGAGAATACAAGAAGGGTATGACCATGTCAAAATGACTAAAAAATATATTTTCAAAAAATATGACTATTTTTTAGTTTTACGAAACATAAGTGGACAATTTGTCCTTTTCCACATGTAAAAATAAAAAACAATACATCAAATTTAAAATAAGTAGAAATTTTGATTAAGTCATTGTATTATTTCTCACATCTTAATATGAAAAAATAAATAACAAAATCCCAAAAGGAACAAATAGAGACACGAGAATAATGCAAAATTTCAAGTTAAAGTTTATGGCGGAGCTTAAAAATGGGCAAAATAGAGACACGAGAATAAAGCAGAAAAGAAGAATGCAATATAATTTAAGACTTTTTTCCTATTTTTCTTTTTTTTATTTATTTAAAATTAAAAAGTAATAGGACCAAAATCCCCCTACTTTTTTTCAAAATTTGAAAGGGGCCCAGTGTCCCCCTTGGCCCATGAGTGCTTGTTTGATGTATTGGTTTTAATTTGATGTATTGTTATTTGAATTTTACATGTGGTAAAGGACAAATTAAGAATTCAAATAAGAATTCTTATTTATATTTGTATGTTATGTAAATATAAATGTAAATATCATAATATTTGATTCTATATGTAAATTATTAACATATAACAAACATGTTGGAAATAAACTTGATTTAACCCAAATAATATAGGATTTGGCACTACAAGAAAAAATCAGTTTACCTACAAAAAATATTGTAGGTAAGAATTAAGATAACTATAAAGTGTAGGTGATGCGTGTAAAATATACGTGTATTTTGGGGCTTAAAATGATATATATTTGATGGATTTGCACGCATATTTAGTGTGTTTTTACTTGGTTTTCTTAGAAGGGCGTGATAAAAAAGACGAAGAAATCGGACAAAAACAAGTCACACGGTCGTGAGCCCGTGTGAAAAATGACATGTCCGTGTGAAAAAATAGAAGAAACAGGAGACGGAATCAAGCCGCACGGCCGGACCTTGTGGGACCCACACGGGTGTGTGGAATTGGTTAGCACAAACCCCACACGGCCGTGTGACGTCACACGGCCAGGCCGTGTGGGACTCTGCCACGCGTTTTTCGGAGTTCTTTTCCTGTTCCAACTCTACAATTGATCTCTCCAAGCATCTATAAAAGGGACCTCAGGCTTGCACGAAAAACAATTCATCCATACCAGAGAAAACACATCAAATTACACAGGAACACAAGATCGAAGGTTTTCTGAGAGAGGAGGGCTAGCGCGAAGAACACCACATGATCTTTCGCATCTACGGGAACACAAAAGTTTCAAAGGCTTAGGAGGGGAATCTATCCTAACAAGAAGGGGTTTTCTTTCTATATCTAGATCTCTTGTCGTTTTGCTTAAACGATGTCATAATGTTGATTTCAAGTTTGTCTATGAATTTGTTATCAACGTTTGGCTAATCTTTCGGATCTTAGGGGTATAATCGAAACTGTGGATTCATGTTAAATCTTGATTAATTGCTTTCTTAATTGATTCATATGTTCTATTTTATGGATTACAGTGCTCATTTATAATTGTAGATTATTTGGCCAATAATTTGCATGTCATACTTGTTAATCCAGAATCTTGGAGATGAGTTCTAACAAGACGAAAATCGAATTCAGACATAAACAGAGTAATGTATCGGGAGACTACTTCTGTTTGTGGGGAGTATTTCAATTCAAAGATCTTTTTGGAGTTAATAATAGTTGTGATGGATCGGGAGACCTCAATAATTATTAATCTACTGTTTATGAGCCACCCGGGAGGGAGAATAAACTATTTTAGGAATTGAACCCATAAAATTGATGAATTGGTTATTGAAACTTTAATTGGATTTAATATTGAAGAAACATGTTGAGATTATGTGCCCAAGGTTGCTCCTGTAGTTGTTGAAAATACTTGTGGGATTCGAAAATTTATTTCTTTTATTTTTTATTTTCGATTTTTACTATAAACTTGAGATTCGGTCGCTTCAATAAAATTGGAATACGATGTGATTATAGCCTAAATGTTTCACAAATCAATTCCTAAGGAATACGACCTTGCTTGCCATTATTCTATAAACTACATTGTACACTTGCAGTTGTATCTCCAAATATTTTTGGCGAACAGTAGGCAAAATCATTGTAGGTAAAATGACTATAGGTAAATATTTACCTATAGTATCTAATATTATTGGTAAACACCTACAGTATTTTTGTTGGCAAATTTAAAAATTATCGGAGATGTCGGTAAGTTATCAGTATAATTTGGGGAAAATAATATTTTTCATTGTGTAGATAACTATAAACTTAGTATCAAAATTATTTATGTCTGTAAATTTTCTATCAATAAACTAGAATTTTCTTGTAGTGTGAGAAATATTTTTGAGTAAAAAATTGAAAGAGAATCCGCTCTCGAATTTCTCTAGAAATGTCTTTAGAAAATATCTAGATACTTTGGAGAAAAGATATTGTAGATAATTCTAGAGTAATGAATATTTTGTTAGACTATGGTAGTGGGTGAATTGTAGCCATCTATTCAAATAGATCATAATCATTGGTTAGAGAGTTATTTTAATATAAATAGAGGTTGATTATTTTGTACGAAGCCCAAATTTGAGAAGAAACAAAGGGCTCTATTTTAAATAGCTTTAATTCCTCTTCATATTAAAAAAAATACTTCTAATTCCAAATAGCTAATTATTTTTATTCAAAATAAATCCAGTAGGAACACGTAAACTAAAATGAGATGTGTCGCATATGGACCATCCTCCAACTCATGATTATAATCATATAGCTTAATTGACAAGTTCTCGGGCAGCAGAAATGTCAACAATGTCAAATTAAAAATAAGTTGCAAAAATGTCAACAATGTCAAATTAAAACAATTGGTGATAATGGGAATATTACAAAATCATACCAATAAGGTTTTTAAAAATTACATAAAAAAAACTCTTTATCTTATTTAAATTTTGTAATACTTTTCTTAATCTTCATGTTCATCTTCTTCAGCAGCAAGTTGATATGATTTGCGCATGCTATAACTTGCCTGTCATGAATGCACGTCAAATTGAGATCTATAAGGGTAACTTCAAAATCTTGAGAAGAAAAAAATAATTATCATAATATTTTTATATAATTTCTATGGTAAAACCTGGAATGGAATCTTGTAGGATCAATAATAGTTTTTCTTCTAGTACAATTTATATGGATAGAAAAATTAGCTCGAATCGTGTGTCCAACACACTATCCTTAAAATGATTCATCCCCTATTCTGGACGTCTGTTTCCCAGAATAAGACGAGAAAACCGGATTACCTATTACGGCAAACTGAAAATTATGCCTGAAAATTATCACCAAAAAATTAAATTACAAGAGCTTTAGGTGTGTTTTATTTGTTGTGTTTTACAAATAGAAAATTAAGCCATATTTATAGAAACAAATATGACCTTTCACCACCAAAAAAACTTGGCCTTTACTATTACTAAGGTCAAATTAAAATTTTGTCATTTACTATTAATAAGGTCAAATTAAAATAATAATTGTCTTCAATAATTTCCAATAATCCCCCACATGAAGAAAATTACAAAGATACAAAGTTTTGGTGATAAAATCCAACAGTTGAATTCTGCATAGGATAGGTATGTGTTACCCTTTGAACCTTCCCTTGTGAAAGCATATTTACTTTACTAGCTGATCAATAGACGCGATGTCCTTGAACTGTTTTGCATTTTGTATAAACGATGATATACCTCACACAAGATTCTTCCTAACATACTTCAATTCTCATAGTTATGTTCATTCATGGCCCTGAACATACGCCTAGTTCAACAAAAGGTTCTAAGAATTGAGCTTCACACAATTCTCTTCAAAGCGGCCCTACTTCTCTCTCACATAGGTGATTTTCATTTAAGATAGCGCATTGTCATGCAGTTGGCCTTTACGACCCATTTTTCGCCATCTGTCGGGACAAATAGACTCACCATTGTACGTAGTACATCGTCTAGAATCACCTAGCATAATTCTAGAATGGTCTAGAATATTGTAGAACAATCTGGAATGTTCTAGAAGAGTTTAGAATATTGTAGATTAAAGTAGAGAATTATAGAATAATTTTAGAATATGTAGGAATTATCTAGAGAGTTCTAGAGAACATCTCCCAACCGTTGGATTAAATCAATCACCACCGTCCATTAAGTAGGTGGAGTAGTATAAATAGGAGTAGGACCTCGTTTGTAACCAACCAAGAGTTGTAAGCAAGTTGAGTGAGCAATAAACTTTCTTGTGTGTTTATTACTTAGCCATCTTCTAACACTTCTTCACACACAAACACTTGGGTGAGGTTGACTTAGCTAATCGCAAGGGGCAATTGAATGAGCTAAGGTCGCACGGTCATTGTTAAGGGAACAAATCCGTGACAGGTAGTATCAGAGTCATCCCGGCTTTTGTATTCCGTGGTTGCGCCAAGCGCTCTTACCAAGAGGGTGGTGGAGTAAGCAGGGGAACATAACATGTTGGGCGATCATTTGGGATTCCTCTCTGGTCTCCGAGTGCGATTGGTGTGCCAGGGGCGCACGTGTGGGCTGCCAAGGGGGGCGTCGTTGATGCACTTCGGGTGAAGCAGACCGTGTAGGAGGGCGTACACCATATTGGTGGGGGTGAATGTCACGCCCCGTGATATTGGGGTGTCTTTCGCTATGACTACTCATGCCCGGACCTGAGGGTATGCTGAGCAAGCTTGTGCTTAGGGCCCCAAAATTTTTGGGGCCCATTTTTATGCTTTAAGGGATAATTACAAAAAAAACCTTAAGGTTTGGACTAATTACAAAAAAACCAAGGGATTTTTGGAAATTATAAAAAATCTTTTAAGTTTGATGCGTCTTATATTTTCTTCATTAATATGCAAAAAATATTTCAAAATCTCCTCTTACATTTATGAAAATATTACAGTCACCCCCTTAAATTTATTACACAATCAAATCTTAAAGTTTTCGGGGTCCAATTGTTTTAAATGGCTAAGTATATAAATCATGCTCTTCACACACACCACCAAAAACAAAAAAACGAAATTCAATATGAAGCCTAAAATTGTGAAAAAAAAATTAATTTACTCGAATGTGAGGTACACATAAACCCAAACTCATAATATTCCTTGCAAATAGCTGACAATTTTAGTTGATAATGAACAAATATTACATCTTTCTCAATACTTTCCTATAATCCTTATAAATAATGACAGTTTTTAGAAAAATTCCTTTTATAGATTCTGAATCTATAATTTTATTTTTTTCATTGTGTTAATACTTTTCATTTTGCTTAGTTTCTTTAATTAGCTTTTTGCTTAATTTTGCCTTTCATTGAATTAATTTAGTTAGCAACGTGATTTATGATCCGAGTAATGATTTTGTTTATTTATTTATGATTTACGAGTATCAGATTAAATTAGGAATGACATAGTAATTTGTGCGACGACTGGAATTTTGTTTTTGTTGTTGTCAAAAATTTTTAGGAGATTAATATTACAACTGATTTTTCCGCCCTTTATTTATAGTAATATTTTAAGACAAAAACATTGGCCTCTATAAGGGCCCATTTTTTTTAATCCCGCTTAGGGCCCTGTATTTCACAGGTCCGACCCTGTGACTACTGATGGATTGTGCTAAGAATGACTGTGTATGTGGCTTTAGTCAGATGGTTTATGGGTACGTGGATATGACCCTTCGGATGTTCAAGCAGGCCTACCCAATTTAGTTCGGGGAGCTTGTCGCTAGTCTTGGACATGACGGTGAAGAAGGGAATTGGTCATCCCTACCCAAACTGGTCAGATGCTGGAGCCGCATTCCTAATGAGCCCAAGGCAGGGAGAAACTAGTGGTTGTCCCAAGGGATAGGCTGGCCTCGGGTGGTCCGGGCGTCGCGCGGGCATTGTGTGGGGGCCAAATGGCTAGGCCCGTGACAGCATACTACCCTGCTCGAGTTACGGACACACAAGAATCAGTAAAAGCCAAATTGTTTATCCTTTTCTCCACGGGCATCACTGTTAAGGAATGGACAAGGGATAACTTCCCCACAGTGATCATAGAGTCTTTTTACAACTAGGTTGTTCATTTGAACCTAGATCTTGGGATCTCCAGTCAACTAGGTTGGGTTTCCATTGTATCAACTCATTTTTCTAGAGGCTTAAGTCTCATTCCTCTTAACGATTTCACAACAAACTCTCGATTCAACTCTTTGTTTAACGGATCTGCTAAATTATCATTTGACTTCACGTAGTCAACAAAGGTATTGTGCTACGATATATGTGTCTAGACTTTCCATTGTACATATTGCTTTTATGCCCTGCCAATTGTAGATTGACTATCACAGTGTATATAAATTGTTGCGTGGGAAAAAGGGCGAAAAACATGGAGAGGATAATGATAGTGGGAGGCAAGTATTTTTTTATGTTAGAATTATTTTCTTTTTAATATAAGTCAAATTTATTAATTAAAATATTACTAACCATTTGAGTTAAAAATAATAACTTCTAAAAAGTGTTAGATGGGTTAAAAAAAGTGTTACATCAAATGGATTAATTAAAATGTTACTAATTTGTGTTACAAATAATGAATCTAAAAAGTGTTACATACAAAATGTTACTTATTTAAAAGTGTTACAAGTAAGTGTTACATATTAATAGAGTGTTACAAAAATGCTACATAAATGTCTAAGAATATTAGAATTTCAAAAGTGTTACAATAATGTGATACATAAATCAACAATTTTAAAAGTGTTACAGCAAGTGTGTTACCTAATCTCATTTATGTTGTATTGATTCACCAAAAATAGCTATGAGTGATCAATCTACACCAATAAAATCACCTCACAGTAATATGAACCATGTGAAATCAAAAACCTTTGAAACTAACAACAAAACAACCTAAATCATACTCAAATAAACAAGTAAAACATGCATAAAATTAAAAGACGCTTATCACACATTAAGCGTGAGGTTGGCTACAAAAGCAAGCTGCACAACAGGGTTAGACCCACCACTATTTGCTACAAAAGCCGGTGTTTGCACAACGGGGTTAGACCACCTTGTTTGTTTGATTCAGATGCCATATCTGAAACAAATAAAACAAGAAGTTTAGCACTTCGATCAATCAATCGGAACAAACCGATAAGAACAAATGTACTGAAAATGTTCAAGTTTTTATTATAAGGTCCTTGCAATTTTCTTCCAGTCCAAATAATTACAAGGAATATATCTTATTAGTCCAAAAGTTAGTCCAGTTAGTCCAAAGATTTGTCCAATCAGTCCAAAGTATAGTCCAATCAATCCAAATTATAATTTTCTTCCCCAAATAGCACGAGTATTAATCTTTTTACTCCAAAATAATACATATTCGAACCAATTCAATTAATACAATAAACAAATCTTAGATATAAAGCATATAATATATAATCTGATTCCTCAATTAAGTGCACTATTATTAAAAAACTAAACCAAATTCTTTAACAACATTGATAATCACATATACCTTCCATCTGTAGTAATTCCGTAATAAAAAAAAAATTGTTTAGTTGCTAATTTACATATAAAACACCATTAACTATCTTAAGCAGAAATTAAGAAATATATAGCACAATTAGCATATATTCTGGAAAAAACAACGCACTAGAAGATTTATGAAGAATCTGTTTTAAGTTTGTAGGATCAATAATGGTTTTTCTTCTAGTACAATTTATATGAATCGGAAAAACCCAAATCGATAAAATTTGCAAAGGAAACAAAATAAAAATTAGCTCGAATCGTGTGTTCAACACACTATCCTTAAAACAGATTCGTCCCCTATTATGGATGTTTGTTTCCCAGGATAAGACGAGAAAACCGGATTACCTATTATGGCAAACTGAAATTATGCCTGGAAATTATCACCAAAAAATTAAATTACAAGAGCTTTAGGAGAGAGATAGAAATTCTTGTGTTTTATTTGTTGTGTTTTACAAATAGAAAATTAAGCTACAAATATGACCTTTCACCACAAAAAAAAAAAAAAAAAAAAAAATTTAGCCTTTATTATTACAAAGGTCAAATTAAAATTTTGCCCTTTACTATTAATAAGATCAAATTAAAATAATAATTTTCTTCAATATTTTCCAACAAATCCATCATATACCAAGATATGCTTGTTCAACACTTGCAAGGATGAACCATTTTGCAGGCCCAAAATGTGCGAAAATATCCAGTGAGACCCACATTTTGAGAATGAAGACTTGTTAGACAAATTTTGATGAATAAAATTAATCCATCTATCATAAAAAAGTTCTCAAGTAGTCATCCCTTCCCACTCTCCAGCCTTTCTCCATCAAATCCCGACTACATAAATAAAATTTGTCAAATATAATTATTTAAAATTGAATATATATTTGTTTATTTGATAAAAATATTAAATTATAACTGTACTCTTTTAATAAAAAAAAATATGTCTAAAAATTCCAAACTCTATTCCTTTAATAATCAAACTGAGCTTAAATACAACTTTTTAATTTAAAAACATCTTTAAATAAAATAATGTTAGATTAATTAAGTTTATATATTGTAAGAATTGAAAATCAAGATAAAGAGAATAAGTAGAATAGAATGTAACTTAGAGTTCTTGAAGAGAAGAAAACCAACAAGCTAAAATGAGAAGAAGGAAGACTACTTATACAGTTATATTTAGGCTTATAAGAGGAATATAAAAAGGACTAAACTATCCCTACCGATTCAAAGAAAAATAACAATACAAATAAAACACTAATAACTCTAATAATTAAAGCATTATAATATTTTTGAGTTAACTCGGTTTAGAGTTGACACTTCTATCTTTAAGGTAATCGCCATATGCATAAAATAAGTTTGGGTTTGAGGCCAGAAAATGTGGTGATTTGGGTCCATTACAGTCTGATCTGAAGCAGGATCTCTGTCATGGCCCATTTTGAAATGGGTTTCTGAAATGGACCTTTGAAGGACAGTAGTTAGAAGACTAGTTATAAGAACTCAATTTGAATGGTAGTCAATCTAGTCCATCTATTGCAAAATAAAGTTGAACTTTTCAGATTTTTATGCCCATGCATTCAATGTAACATGCTTTAATTTCTGATTTCGCAAAACAGTGATTTTTTTATAGGCTCGATAGAAGGAATTTAATTTATGTGTTTTCAATTAAGGTTGACAATTCGAGTCATCAGATCAAGTTCGTATTTGGTTTCAGATTAACTTTGGGTTATGCTTAAAATGAATCAAAAATTAATTAAAATATAAAATAACTACATTATAGACAAATTGGTAACATTGTGTCAGATTCGTGTTAGTCGTGTTCAATTTCGGGTTTCTCATTTTCGTTTTCGGGTTTCTCTCAGTAACTTTAGGTCGGGTTCGCGTTTGGTCAGGGATTGCCACCGCTATTTTCAATCCCTAATAAAACATGAACTTATTTCTTACTTTCTATTTTTCTAACCTAAACTTGAAAACGGCAGCTGACGCAGGATTTTACATTTGAGGGACCGAAAGTATAGTTGGGTGGGAAAATTATTTTGTTTTATCACCGATGGTGACTCCACTTTTATGTAAAACACATTTATGAATAATTTTTGGGGCTGAATACTAAATATCCTTTTATATAAAATACATTTATGGACACACAAGAAGCTACTTGTTGAGGGTCACGTATTTGCAATTAGGGATTTGGCAAAATTGCAAAATTAGTCTTGTAACTTTAGGGCGGTGGCAAAAAAATCCTGTAAGAAATACAATTTGCAAATTAATCCTGTAATTAAAGAAAATTCGCGATTTTGGTCCTAATTTGGCCCGAAATTGATAAATTGCCTGGAAGAATCCAATGTGCCTTCATTGCGGGCCAAAATTGCTGACGTGAACTCCAATTTGATGAGGTGTGATGCTGACATACTTTAAAACTTAAAAAGGCACACATAGCTCTTACATAGTTACATGGAATTATATATTACACGCCTTTTTATTCAAATTTTATTTGTTAATTAATTTTATAAAATAATTAAAAATAGTATGAATTCTTTAGGTTTTTTTTTGGAAATCATCTTTTAAGAATACAATTTTAAAACAATTAAAAGTGTTTGAATTAAACTGATTAATGAGATTTGTTTTTGACTAATATTAAATAATGATTATCAACTAAAGATAAATTGATGAATAATTATGTAGTTAGCTATTAAAAAATAAAATTATATAGAAAGTGATATAACAATTAATAAGAAGCATAACTTATGTTAAATATATTTTCGAATTTATAAAGTAAACGTTATAATAAATTATAATTTTTCTGATATTATTTTTTAAAACAATTTTTTCTGATACTATTATTTATATTATATTAATATTTTATATATTATAATAATATATTTTAGTTAAATCAAAATATTGATTTTTGTTTTCACCTTCTTCACTTCGACGCCGCCGCCGCCGCCCCTTTAACCACACCACTCCACTAGTCGCCGTCGAGAACAATTTCCTTACCTTCTCCACCGACCATCACTTCTATTACAAGCCCACCGCCACCATTCCACGACCATCACTTGTATTTACCCTTCATCCTCTAAAAATTGCAAACCCAATCTTCAATCAATTTAAATAATGACAAAGCCCTATCCAATTTCAATTCCATCTTCTGCACTTTTGGTATGGATTCCAAGCAAAACCCTCAATAGAGTGGATTTCTTGGTACAATCACTTCTCTCTTTTTTTTTATTAAACTCTGTCTGCATTTTTTGTATGGGTTCCAAGTAGAACCTTCAACAGAGTGGATTTTCTGGTTAAAAATGATGTTGGGGCTTGGGGTGGTTGGATTGTGGCGTAAGGGTGGCGCCAACGGTGGTGGTAGCTGGACAAGGGTGGTGGGGTGCGGTGCAAGTTTGAAACATGAGGAATAGATACGAAAATAAAATTTAATGACATGGAGGATGATTTGACCATTTTTTTCAAACATGGCAAAATCTTCTAGCCCATCTAAGCGACACATCATTAATTTTTTTTTTTAAAACCACTCAACCATTTCCACATAAGCTCATTTGGCCCGAAATCTGGCCACATGCGACTCATATGACTTATTTCAGTTAATTTCTCAATTTCGGGCTTAATTAGGACCAAAATCGCGAGTTTTCTTTAATTACAGGACTAAATTGCAAATTGTATTTCTTATAGGACTTTTTTGCCACCGCCCTAAAATTACAGGACTAATTTTGCAATTTTGCCTAGGGATTTTATAGTTGCAAACTATAACGAGAAATATCGTTCAACATTGAGGAAACATAAAATTTTATTTCATGGAAAAACTCAAGTTTTTGAAATGTTTGAGAAGATATTTCCGCGATTTGTATTTCAATTCAAACATTTTCGAGAGTTGTCATCTGCAGAACAAGTGGACGATACTATGCTGTTTGGTAATTATAACTCTGATATCAAACAAATTTAAGTTCATATATATATAATAAATTTCAATTTATGTTATTTAGAATGAAACGAATATAGATTTGTTTTCTTCTAAATTAATTATTTGTGTTTTATGTGTATAGATATAATTGGCAGAATTGTTTCAATGCATTCAAAAAAAAACAAAGTAAATTGAGAGAAGGCCGCGATTTATTGATATCGTCTTGGAGGATTTGGAGTAACTAAAATTTTTTTATTCAATGTTTTATACTTTCATTTGAAATTTTTTGTAACTTAAAAAAATTTCCTGATGTCTTAGGAATAATCGAGTAACTTGCACGTTATGGGAGGAATATGTTGATCAAATTTGGCCGTTTCTTGACGACGGTAAATTCGAACCAATTGTTGTGATATTGCAGATGTGCAGGGCCAAAGTTTTTTGTGGTAATGATTTTTAAATTTAAAGTTTCTGCAAATTTAATTTCTGTAATTACTTTTAAGTTTCTGAATTTTTTTAATCAAAACAGAAATAGATGTTCATCAACTTTGTTCGCCCATTATTTCAAATTTTTTAAGATTCTGCAATTTTTGTTTTTTTGCAATTTAATAAATTTATGCAATTTTATAATTAAAAAAAAATATATGTGAATTAATTTTGTTCTGCAAATTTTTTTAATTTTTTATAAGATGTGAACTAATTTTTATAAGTTTCTGCCATTTCAGAAGAGGTGAAGGTCTCCAATGCATTTCATGTTACAAAATGATTATTAATTGAGATATGGAAGCAGTTTATGATTTCAAGTCAAGGTTTGAATAATTATTTATAAATTTTTTCATGTTTTTATATATAAACTATTGTTTATAAAGTTACATTATTATTTTTATTTAGAATCATACAAAGAATGACCAACGAGATCAATTAGTCATATTAGTGTGCCAAGTATTCGGACCGTTGCTGAAGATTTATCATCCGGAGATTCACCAGTTATAACATTTGATTAGCTATACTCCAACAATGATGTAAGTGGAACTTAAATATATTCTTTTTGTTACAATGTGTATTTTAATTGTATATTTTCTGACTAATTTATTTTATTTTAGGTTGGGAGTTTCTGGATTTGTGCCACCATATTGTCTTTTATAGGTGATTGGTGGTATCTCTCATGCTCTAGATGCCCTAAGAAACTGACAAAAGCTGGGGACAAATTTTATTGTGAAAGATACGACACTTTCTATCAATCTGGACATTTTAGGTATTTTTTTATTTTTAATTGTATAATAATAATTAATTTTATTTATTTATTGGAATTCCTATTTATTATGTCATTAATAATTCCATAATTTTGATATTAGGTACAAAATCCAGATGCAAGTTATAGATGATACGGGCAATGCTGATTTCTTGTGTTGGGATAGGGATTGTGAGCACTTAATAGGCAAATCTTGTGCCAATCTAAGAAACGAGTACATGGAGGTTTTTTTTTTTAATCTTTGTGATTTATAATTTAAATTCTGAACTTATTTTAAGTAATTTTACTGTTTAAATTCTAATCTCCTAAATTTTTATAGAATGAATGTGGTGATGAACAAGATATACCAGATGAGCTGACTATTTTGATTGATAAGCAAGTGTTCTTTAAAGTTCAAGTCAGAGCAGAACAGCTGCATAATTATGATGGGTCATTTTTTGTTGTTAAACTGACAACAGATTTTGATTTGATCAAGAGATTTTATTCTGCATTTGAGAGCCAGGTTTGTTTTTTAAATTATGTTATTTTAAAATTGCGAGTATATATTCATATTTATAATTTAGGTTGATTTATATAACTAATTCTTATATTTACAATTATAGGAATCAGATTTTTTTCTAAACCGTGAGTAAGTAAGAGTGGATGAACGAAGGTATTATTGAATTTTTTAAACTATGTAATCGAATTTAATATTGTATTCTATATTTATTTGGTGTATTCATTAAAATAATAACCAACTGATCGACATAGGTAAAATTGTAGGAGGCATCGGAGAACAAAGTGAACACAACTAACAAAACTGTGAAGAAAAGGGGTTCGATTAAGCAGGAAGTCCTTCGCTTAAAAGGAGTTGTTGTTCAAGACTTATCTTCATGCACGAACTCAAAGAAGATGGAGTCTATTGTGAAGGAAAGAAGACTTATTGAAGAAATAAATAGATGTAAGTATGTGTTTTTGATTTATGGAAGTTTTCGACAAAGATTGGATTTATTGCTCTTGATTTCTATTATTGTTTAGATTTTTAGGAAAAGTAATATTATTATTATAGTTTACTTTATTATTGTTTGGATTTTTATGCAATTTTGGAATATTTTATGTTTTTGAAATATTAGTTTGAATTTTTTATATTTATCGTTGTCTTATTTTTATAATATTAATTTTAATATCTATACAAATGTTAAAAAAAATTATAACATGTACATTTCGTTTTAAATATCATTTTTTTCACAATCAATACTTTACATTGTTATGAGTATTCTTCACACAATTCAAAATCAGCTTACAACAACAACATAAATAATACAATAACTAAAGAAATCTAGACAAGATTCCCCTTGCACCTCAGGATTCCACTACACTCTTGGTGCAGGGTCAAAAGGTTTGAATGCTTAGGGTTTCAAGTCCAGATAATAAGGATAGAACATAGACATGTGCTATAACCATCACACAAAATTATGATTTACAGAGTCTCACAAGCAGAAGTAAAAATTAAGATAAAATTCCTCCAAATAACTAATTACCAGATAGCACTGAGCATAAGGAAACAGATTCAGATTTAACACACAATAAATTCAAATTCTTTTTTATCAGCGAGTTTTTTAAATACATTTAGTATTTAATGCACTTTACATATTTACAAGATTGGGTCTAAAAAGCCATAAATAATAGTAATTTTCTTCTGAGAAACATAAGTAAGGAAATGATATAATATGAGGTTAAAAGAATCTGACTTTTTGTAAGGGTTAAAAAAACGAGTCTATAAGAGATTTCATGCTCTGACTTTGTGAAGAGAATCAGTATAAGTTCCTATAATCAAATGAAAGATTTTGAAAGATATGTCATAATATTGAATTTGAAATGATATTTTAACATAAGGAATGATATTTTTAAACTTAGGAATGACAGATTTTCGATTCAGATTTTAATATAAGGAAGGATATTTTAGTCTTCATTCAAACAAGAGAACACATTATATAAGATATCCCATCTTTATCAAAACATGAGTAATGAAAATCTGTAGATATAGCTTTATAAAACACACAAAAAACCACCAGCATGACTATACTATTTTAACAAAGAGAACAAAAAGCATGATTATGACTATAAGAAAATAGACTTTAGGAATAAAAATCCAAACACTGAAAATGAAGCAGGACTCCAACGACAATGACGAAGTTGTCAGATTGTAATATCGTGGGGAATAAACGTGCAAGGAGTAAAGACATTGCACACGGTATTATACTTTTCATTGCATAACTAAAATTCATCCAATTCAGTATACTTATCTGTGTATATGTTGTTTTGGTATTGTATTAGTCGATTTTTCTAGATATTTTTTTAACCTGCAAAAAAAAAAAAAAAATATCAATTAGAAATTGCAGAAAATTAAATATCAAAGAATAATGGACATAAGATTGATTGACTTATCTTTTTCAGGCTTCATAAGTTAGTCATCTATTGAAGTCCTGGAACAAAATTTGTATATAAATTACTGTTACATTTAATACAGAAATGATTACAAACAACATAAACAATGATAGAACTAAAGAAATCTTGGTCAAGATTACCTTTGCACTTCAGGATTCCACTACACTCTTGGTGCAGGGTCAAGAGGCTTGAATGCTTAGGGTTTCAAGTCCAAGAAAATAAGCAAAGAACAGAGTCAGGCTATACCCAACACAAATAAAATTAAGTTCAGAAAGTATCGCAGCCAGAAGTAACATCATTGTTTATTCCTCCGGAAAACTAATTACCAGATAGCACTGACAACCAATCAAAAAATAATAGTTTCCCATTTAGATGGTATTTCAAGCAGATCTAAATAACTGCCTGCAGATAAAATGGTATTTTTTTATTTTTACAAAAAAAAAATGAGCCCTGTTTGAAATACCGTAAAATAATCCAAAATGACGAGATAGCTTCATATTTTAACCAGATATAAAGAAACATAAGAGATATAAACAAATCGATGGTGATTATTTTTTCAAAATAATATTTTACATTTTTGATGGTATTTCAAGCAGATCTAAAGAACTGACTGAAAAAATAGCAGAATCGATTTTTACAAAAAAAAAAAAAAAAAGAGCCCTCTTTGAAATACCGTAAAATGATCCAAAATGATGAGATAACTTCATCATCCATAGCCAGATCTAAAGAAACATAAGAGATATAAACAAATCGATGGTGATTATTTTGTAAAAATAATATTTTAGATTTTTTGATGGTATTTCAAGCAGATCTAAAGATCTGACTTATGAAAAAATAGCAGAATCGATTTTTACAAAAAAAAAAATTGAGGCCTGTTTGAAATATCGTAAAAAAAATCGTAAATGATGAGATAGCTTAATATTTTAGCCAGATCTAAACATGCCTGAATATCTAACTGAAAACATTTTACATATGAAATTTTGGTACAAACAAAAATAACTGAGAGATACACAAATGAGAGCATGTTGGCGGACGAAACAAAAACCCTAAACAAAATGAAATCTAACATATGAAAAATCGATTTCATTTTCAGATTTAAACGAAAAATTCCCTTCATTTCTCGAAAATAACCGACTGTTGATTGTAAACGAAAAACATCTCATTTTCAGATTTAAACGAAAAATTCCCTTCATTTCTCGAAAATAACCGACTGTTGATTGTAAACGAAAAACCTCTCATTTCTCGAAAATAATCGGTTGAATATAAAAACCTCTCATTTTCGAAAATAATCGGTTGAAAAGAGAAAATAGATGATATTTACAAATTCTTGTGGACGATACAACATAAATCGAACCAAGAATTTTATCGAAAATTCTTCAGTAAAAGTAAAACTGGAGAGAAAATCAGGAAATGGAGGTGGGAGGCGGAATATACTAGAAACAAAATGAAACCCTACAACAATTGAAAATGCCATCTGATGCAGATGTTAATCTCAGCCGTACACGTGTAAAAATCGCGTGGTCGATTTTTACACGTGTCTAACATGCAGCACGGTTAAATTAATTATATGAGTTTTATATTGGGCCTTCTTATTTTTGGTTTATTTAATTTAAATTAATTATATGAGTTTTATTTTTATATTATTCTTAAAATTTTACAAGAATATATTTTATAATAAATTAAATCTATACATTATATATATAAAAATAATATAAAATTAAACTTTTTTTTATTTTTGTATGTATAATTTGTTTAAAATTTAATATTGAAATGGATGTTTAAATATAATAACATTTTTTTCAATATCTATATATTAAATTTGTTTATTATGGTATTTTTTTAATTTTATTGTTCTAATCCTTTTCAACTCTTTGACAGAAAATAATAGAATATCAGGAAATATGCCTTTAAGGCTACCTACGAGAGTTGTTTCTGATATTTCGTCGAACAAAAATGTTGGCACAATATCAATATCCCCGCTTAGTGACATCACAAATAGTAATATCATTGTGAATCCAGCTTCATCGAGAAATAGAACTTATCCTTTTCCAAGCTCCCCACATAATGACTTGACACAAGGTATATTTAACTTTTCTTTTTAATTTAGTGAATAATATTTTTGAATTTAAAAATAATTCATTTAATTTATTTTAATTTTGTAATTGTTTTTTAATAGAAAACATGACACTATCCCAGAAGAGACCTCAAAAGTTACCTAAAAGAGTTGTTTCTCAGGAGATGCCGAGCGGATTTGTTTATTCTTATTCCAAATCCAGTATTTGTGACATTACAAGTGGTATACTTAACGTTGTTACTAAGGATAAGTTTTATTTATCATATTTAAGGTATTTGTTTAATTTTATTGTTCTAATTATTCTAATTATTTTCAACTCTTTGACATAAAATATGAGAATATCAGGAAATATGCCTTCAAGGTTACCTACGAGGGTTGTTTCTGATATTTCGCCGAGCAAAAATGCTGGCACAATATCAACAACCCCGTTTAGTGACATCACAAACGGCAATAACATTACAAATCCATCTTCATCGAGAAATATAAATTATGCTTTTCCGAGCTCCCGACATAATGGCTTTACACAAGGTATACTTAACTCTTTTTTTTTAATTTAGTGAGTAAAATTATTCAATTTAAATCATAATTCATTTGATTTCTTTCAATTTTTTTAATGTTTTCTTAACGAAAAACATGACACATCTGAAGAGATCTCGAAGTTACGTAAAAGAGTTACTTCTCGGGATAAATCCAAATGATATTGTTTATTCCTATTCAAAATCCAGCATTTGTGACATTACAAATGGTATACTTAACATTTTGTTTTTATAAATCAAAATTTTATATACTTAATATTTTATTATATTTCTAATATTAAATACTATTTAATATTTCTAACAATATGTTCCCGATGACCAACACTCGAGAATCTAAACAACTTACTGCGTGCATCAGTGAGATCTTCGAAGAAGATTTCTAACTCTAAAACGATAATTGATCTCACTATAGACGATCCCATCGAAATAACTATGAATGATAAAGATGATCGATCAAGCCATAGTAATATGGATTCAAACCCACTCCCATCTCAAACCAATGAGATAAATACGGTGATAAAAGTTGGTGAGTGTTAATTATTTATTTATATATATATATATATATGTTTTTTATTAAATTAATTTTTGTATTTTATAAGATTTTGCTAATTAAAATTTATTAATTTGTAAATTTACAGATTATTGAGATATCGGTGATGCAACCTATAGGTGTCGATTTTGTGCAACCATGTTTTGGCACGATGAAAGAATAAACGCCAGGGTTAAATCCAATAACCGGCAATATTATCTTTGTTGCGATCGTAGGATTATCCAACTTCCTACCTTAAAGCTACCACTGTTTTTGCCGAGAACTATTGTTTGGTGATAGTGAAAGAAGCAAACACTTTCAAGATAACATTAGATCTTATAACAGCGTGTTTTGTTTCACATCCATGGAGGGTAAGATCGACAACGACATAAACAGAGGTGGTGGACCTCCGGTCTTTCGAATGTATGGGCAAAACTATCATCTAATTGGTAGTTTATTTCCGCATGATGGTTCAACTCCGAAGTTTGCACAACTTTACATATATGATACTGAAAATGAAGTATCACATAGACTAAATTCTGTCAGGTTTGTTTTTTTTTTTTTTGTTAAAATATAGATATTGCTTATTATTTTAATATATTTTCGGTCGTGCTAATGTGTTTTTTTATTTATTCAAAATTGTAGGCAAGGAAGTGAAACAAATAATCTGCATGAAGATATAGTGGTTGGACTTAAAGAAATGCTCGATGAACATAATGTTTTGGTAAAAACATTTAGAATGGCGAGAGAAAAGATTCAAAAATACGGACATTCAGATGTTAGATTACGGCTTATTGGTAAAAGAGATGCGGATGCCCGAACATATAATTCGCCTTCATGTTCTGAAGTGGCAGCTTTGATTGTTGGTGATTTTGATGAAGCTTTAGGGGACAGAGATATCGTAATTGAGACAAGAACTGGTCTTCTGAAGCGGATAAATGTGTTAAATGCTTCTTACTTGGCATTACAGTACCCATTGTTGTTGCCTTATGGTGAAGATGGTTTCAGAGAAGACATCCCATTCTCAGACCTAAAGAAGACAAACAGTATAAGATGAAGGAAAACAGTTAGTGTTCGAGAATTTTTTTCATATCGTATACATGAAAGGGAAAATGAACCTGCTACGATTGTGTCGTCAAGACGATTATTCCAACAGTTTGTTGTTGATGCTTATATGATGGTCGAATCAGCGCGATTAAAATATATACGTTTGAATCAGAAGAAGTTGTGGGTTGATATGTATAGGGGTCTTGCAGATGTTGTGTTTCGTGGAGACACTGAACCCAACACACAAGGAAAGCGAATTATTTTACCTTCGAGTTTTACCGGGGGTGCTCGATACATGATACAAAACTATCAAAATGCAATGGCCATATATCGGTGGGCCGATTATCCTGATTTATTCATTACATTCACCTCCAATCCAAAATGGCCGGAGATTGTTCGCTTCCTTGAGAGTAGAAAACTTAGTGCCGAAGACCGTCCAGATATTATTTGCAGAATTTTTAAAGTGAAACTTGATGCTCTTATCAGGGATCTTCGTCATAACGAAATATTTGGAAAAGTTGTCTCAGGTTATAAAAAATTAAGTTTATTGTTACTATATAACTTTAAATTTTAATATTTGGTCAATTCTAATTCATTTCGTTGCTTTTTTTGTTTTGTGCTTTACAGTGATATACACCATAGAATTTCAGAAACGTAGATTGCCTCATGCCCACATTCTCGCTCTTTTCGGCCAAAGAGGCTAAGTATCCAAATGCGAAGATATAGATAAAATCATATCTACCGAGATACGATGAAAAAGATGATCCGTGCTATTATCGCTTGATTCTGGACTTCATGGTTCATGGTCCGTGTGGCGATGTGAGGAAAGGTTCTCCGTGTATGGCCGATGGTCGTTGTACGAAGCATTTTCCAAAAAAGTTTGTTGACGCTACTTCAATCGACGAAGAAGGTTACCCGCGATACAGACGTAGAAATAATGGCAAAGTTATTGAGAAAAATGGCATCCCTCTTGACAATAGATTTGTTGTGCCGCATAATCATCGATTATTACTTAAGTACGGGCTCACTGAATGTAGAATGGTGTAATCGATCATGGTCAATAAAATATTTGTTCAAGTATGTCAATAAGGGCCATGATCGTAATCGCATCATTCTATCGAGCAAATGGTGATGAAGACATTTGGAAAACCTATTGACGAAGTGAACATGTATTACGATTGTAGATATGTTTTGTCATGTGAGGCAGCATGGAGATTACTTGGATACGAGATGCAGTATAAATACCCTTCCGTTGAAAGGCTGAGTTTCCATCTGGAGAACGAGCAGAGTGTTATTTTTCATGATGACGAAAGGATAGATGATGTTATTAACAAAAACACCGTTAGAGAAAGCATGTTTTTGGCATGGATGGAAGCCAACAAGATTTACCCTGCTAGAGAGTTGACTTATGCAGAAGCTCCGACGAAATTGATTGTTCGTTGTAAACTCATAATATGGGACGTGTGCACTACGTGCCTCCTGGATGTGGTGACATGTATTATCTGAGGTGCCTTATAAATATTGTCTGTGGTGCCACCTGTCATAATGATTATAAGAAGATTAAAGGTGTTCAACACTCTTCTTATCGCGAAGCTTGCTATGCGTTGGTAGGGCTGCAAACGAGCCGAACTGAGCCGAACATGTCCAGGCTCGAGTTCGGCTCGTTTATTTTTTGGATAGGTTCGAGCTCGGCTCGAGTTCGATACGAGCTTTTATATTTGAGTTCGAGATCGGCTCGTTTAAAAAATATTTAGTTCGCGAATAGTTCGAGTTCGGCTCGTAAAAAGCTCGTTTAAAGTGTTCGATAAGCTTAGCTCGAGTTTAGAAACAAGTAAAAGGCTCGTTTAAGTATTAACGAGCTTATCACAAGCTCGGCTCGTAAAAGACTCGAATTCGAGCTCGTCAAAGAAAACTCGAGTTCGATAAAGATCGAGTTCGAGTTCGTTAAAAACCTGAAATAGCAATATAAAAATAAAAACCAAATTCAGAAAGGCAAACCATAAACAAAATTACCATAAATTCCATAAGTTTAGATAATAATACAGCAGACATTTTACATCCAATTAAACACAAGTTTGTCAATAACATTCTAAAATCTAAAATCTAAAAATAACTAACACATCCCCCATAAATCTCTAAAGCCGCCCAAAAGCTCCATAATCTCCAATAATAAAAATTTCCTACAAAGTCAATAAAATATAAAATTAGTATGATGAAACAAATATTGCATATATCAGAGCATTAAAACAGTGGTTTGACATTTAATCAAATAAAAATTCAAGGGTGAAATGTTCCAGACCATCTACACGAATGGTAGTGAGAATTTTCTGTTTCCATATGATAAACTTATTTTTAACAAGTTTAATAGATATTTGATCAAAAAGAAAAAAAACAAGTTTAATAGAGATAGACTAATTTTGAGAAAATATCAGATGTGTTGGAGTTGAGTTATAAGTTGCTCAAGTAAATTATAACATGAGTGGCAATTATGATTATATATAAAAATTGTCACAATAAGATGCAAATGAAATCTGAGGTCTGAATTGTCACTGTATGAGGTTAGCAAGAACATATTCTTATTTCTTTTTTAATAACTGTACTTCAGAAACATTTTAGATCCTAAGGAAAATACCTGATGCATTTTTATTTTTTTGGCCAGAAAACGATTTTCAAATTTCTATCCCAGAAAAATAATCACCAAAAAAAAAAAATTAGGAGGCTCAGATCTGCAGTAAAGAAGATGCAAAGAGAAAGACAACTACGCCATGGCTGCAAATCACCGGTGGCCTGTGAAAACAAAATCCACAACGTCGTCCGGATCGCCCCGCCAAGATATGGGTCGGATTTCTCCCTGCCCCAATCCATTAGCTCAGAAAGAAAAGGGATAAACAAAAATCATCACAGCCTCTTCATTCACCAGATCCACATAGATTCACCATCGCATCCCCCAACTTCATTTGCAAGAGTTTAATTTTCACTATTTTCCATTAACACTAGCAAAAAATTCATGACAAATTTCGAAAGCAAAAAAACATAAAAAAAGATTGAATAATATATTACTCAGTGGCGTTGGATCTGACGGATGGAGATGGACTTTGTTCGCCGGACCACGAATCTGGTCTTGGGAGAGGAATCGGCGGAAATGCGAAGCGTCAATTTGGAGGAATCGTCAGACGAGGAGAAATGCTTGATTATCGAATCTCCAGTATGAACGATTCTGAGTGAGAAAAATTACAGGCGGCGGCGGATATGATATTTTTGGCTTAGGGTTTCAAAATTTGAGAGGAAGAGCGGCCGAAAATTGTGTGGTAATTTTTGTGATTTTTTTGACCGTGTGATTAAGGGCATGTCTCAATCTTCTCCATTCCTATGGTACACGTGTAAGAAATATAAGGATACATCAGTTGTTTTTTTGACACAAGGATACATTAGTTATGGACTTTCATTTGATTTATACAGAAACTGGGCTCTATATTATAATTAAATATAAAAAATCTATACTTTCAAAAAATATAAAAAAAATCTATTTTAATGTAATTATGATTTTATTTTTCGTGAAATTCAAAATTTGTACAAAATAAATGTATCCCAACTATTTCTATAACAATTTTTATTTTATTTTATTTCTAAAAAATAGAAATAAATTCATTGTTTTGAAAATTAAATTTATACATGATTTAGCAATAAATATAAGTAATACAATTGACAAATGATAAAATTTCAATAATATGATAATATATATTAACTCTTATATTTATTATTGCATTATTGTATTAAACATGTTTGCATATTTCAAAGATTAGACCCTTTTACGGGAGCCAACGCCATAGGTCATTGATAATAAATAAAAGTCAAAGACAGATCTCTCTCTCAAAAAATGCCATGTAGAATTCTATAACCAATAGTAAAATGATTTTTTTTTTTTTTTTGACACAAATGGTGATAGGGTTATTAGCTATTCAATTTTTATAATAATGAAAACATAATATGCCATGTACGGATACAATCTTTGGTATGAGACGTTCTCACAGATTAATTTCGGGATTAATTTAGGGTTAGTTTAGGGTTTGATTTAGGGGTTAGTTTAGGGTTTAATTTAGGGGTAAGTCTAGGGGTTAATTTAGGGGTTAGTCTAGAAAGATAAACGATAAAGATCTTATACAAAAGTAAAAATTTGGTATATGCTTTCCTTTTTTTTTGTATTTTAATTTTCATAACTTTTTCAATAAGTAAATAATAATAAATTTATATATAATTTAATATATTGTTTTTACCAATACTATTAGTTTAATATTTATTATCTTTCAAAAAAATTATCTTTTATATTTGTTATCTTTTAAATTCACAAATATATTATTAATTCAAATGAGAGAATATATATTCAATAAACAATATCAATTTTGAACTAATAAAATCTTTTTCTTTTTTCTTGCTCGTTTTCTATATTTTTGTACATGCAATATAATATTTAAGCTTGAAAATATAACTAATTTAAAAATAGTGTAGATATAATCCTTGATTTTTGGATTATTTATTTTTAAATTTGTTATCTTCTGAATTCAAAAATATATTATTAATTCAAATGAGATAATATCTACTACAAAAAAAATATAGATTTTGAACTAATAGAATCTTTTTCAATAAAAATATGCAAAGTAGTTGAATGGATTGATATTGACTTTCCAAACTATTTGTCAGCTAACAGGTATGTACAATTTAGGGTTGATATTATATATCCTTTATATTAATGGTTATTAACAAATATCCAAGTCTGATGAGGAAATGACACGTGTGAACTTTATTTTGGGTTTTAGTATATATGATTGATATTATATTTGTACTTTTATATAGACTATATTATTATGTATTATGTTTTTAGTTTTATTTGGTTTATTAGATAGTTATACATTTTTTAAAATTTACATACTCTTTTAAATATTTGTAATGTGCTTATGATTTTATGATAAATAATGGTTGATGATCACATTAATTACTAAGTCTAAATTTATAATTATTACTAGGTAAGTCTCGTATGATATAACGGATTTTGTTGGTTTGTTTAGACACTTCTTAATTCTCTAAACCATTTTATTAATATTTTAAGTTTTAACAAAACCAAATAACTTTAAAATATCCAAAACCAGCACTTTTATAAGTACACCTCATTATTATATATGTGTTTATATATAGACTATATTATTTTATATTATACTATTGTATTCTTTCGATATATAGTATTTTACAAGGAATAATATTATTTTACAAAAAAAATATTTTTATAAATTTTGTCTAGCCATAATCCTTAGATATATAGTTTTTTTTACAAGGAATAATATTATTTTACAAACAAGTTTGAACATAGATTTACGAGCCTATAAACGAACATATTCGCGAGCTTAATTATCGAACCGAGCTCGAACACAAGCTAATGAGCACATGAACGAACACGTCCGCGAGCTCAATTAACGAACCGAACTCGAGCCTAAGCTCACGAGATCGTAAAACGAACCGAACTCGAGCTTAGGCTCGCGAGCCTATAAACGAATCGAACTCGAGCCTAAGCTTGCGAGCCTATAAACGAACAAACTCGAGCCAGGCTCGCGAGCCTATAAACGAACCGAACTCGAGCCCAGGCTCGCGAGCCTCTGAACGAACCAAACTCGAGCCTAAGCTCGCGAGCCTGTAAACGAACATGTTCGCGAACTTTCGAGCCGAATACCTGTAGGCTCGAGTTCGGCTCGTTTAAAAATTCGAACTCGAGTTCGAGGCTCGAGTTCGGCTCGTTAAGCTTGACGAACGATCTCGAACGAATATTTTGTCGAACCGAGACCCGAATAGCTCGCGAGCGGCTTGGTTCATTTGCAGCCCTATGCGTTGGGTTTATTAGAAGATGATAAAGAGTACATTGACGGCATCACAGAAGCGAGTCACTGGGCAAGTGCAGAAAATCTTCGGATTTTATTTGTATCAATGTTATCAATGATTCTTTGAGCAGGCGAGGAAGTGGTATGGGAAAAATGTTGGGAATATCTTTCGGATGATATTCTATACAAACGACGTCTCCTTATGCAACATCAAGGTACTAATCCAATGATTTCATATTAGATATTAATCTTTGTAAAAGAAATTTGTATATTCATTTTTAAAATAATTTTTTTAAATTAAATTATTTATTCTTTCAGATTTTTTTTTTTCTGGTAGAACGCCTACTGAGTGAGGATCAAATCAAGAACCTGTCACTTTCAGAGAGAGAAAAATTATTGCGCAGTCGTGGTAGGAGTTTGCGCGAGTTTGATACGATGTCATTTAGGATGTTGATAGTATGGATATGAGTTAAAGCAGTTGATATACGATGAGTTGCGCTATGATCGTAAGGCTCGCCGTCGAACACAATAATCTTCTTTCAAACATGGTGATGAAGCGTGGTGTGTATTCTAAAATCATGAGTGTTGTTCAATCGAATATGGGTCGTATGTTCTTTGTGTAAGTTACGGAGATAATCGGTAAAACATATTTGTGGAGGGCTTTATCTTGGGGTTGAGATCTAAAGGGCATATTGATGAATGTGGCATCCAGTAGGAATAGTCGCTTCTTCTATTGCCTGGCGGAAGGATCGCACACTCTCGATTTTTAATACCCATTAATCCAAATGAATCGTCCATGTGCGAAATCAAAATGGGGAGTCCGCTCGCCGAATTGATTGTTCGTTGTAAACTCATAATATGGGACGAAGCTCCATTGATGAACAAGTATTGCTTTCAGGCAGTGGAGAAAAGTATACGAGACATTATGAGTGCCACATTCCCGGATAATCCTAACGTCCCATTTGGTGGTAAAAATCGTGTTTGGTGGGGATTTCAGACATATTTTGCCTGTTGTACCCAAGGGAAGCCGGCAGGATATTGTGAATGCCACGATAAATTCATCGTATTTATGGAAAGATTGCAAGGTTCTTAGGTTGACGAAAAACATGCGTCTTCAAAGTCTGGGTGAAACAGATGATTACGAAGATTTGAAGAGATTTTCTGAATGGATCGCTAGCATTGGAGATGGAACAATTGGAGGAGCTAATGATGGTCGTGCCACTATTGATATTCCTGAACATAATTTGCTCCACTCATCTGGTGATCCAATTTCTACTATTGTCGAAAACACTTATCCAATGTTTAAAGACGAATCGATGATCCCACATACTTGAAGGACGATGAGCTATCTTAGCGCCGAGCCCTGGATGTCGTTGATTCCATAAATCATTATATGACTTCCATGAACTCATCGGAGGGTCATACGTATTTGAGCTCGATAAAGACTTGCAAATCAAATGCAAATGTTGACTTCTTGCATGATTTGCACACACGAATTCTTAAACGGTATAAGATGTTTGGGCGTTCCTAATCACGAAGCGCATTTGAAGGTTGGGACTCTGTAATGCTCATGCGGAACATAGACTATTCTATTGGATTGTGCAACTGTGCGAGGTTGGTGGTCATTACGGTGCTTACCACACATGTGCTTGAATGTAAAATCTAACGGAGCAAATGCTTGTCATAAAAAGTTTTGATTCCGCGAATGACGCTAACCCCATCTCGAATTAAGAATTCCCTTCAAGTTCAGTGAAAGAGTTTTCTCTTATAGTTTCCAATGCCATGACAATAAACAAAAGTCGAGGGCGATCTCTCTCATGTTGGTCTTTACCTAAAGAAAGAACCAGTTTTCGATCTAATCAGATTGTATGTTCTTTGTTAATGAGTGACCAACCCTAGGGGGTTGAAAATATTAATTTGTGGCGATGATACATCTAAGGACAAACAGACAGATAATGTAGTGTACAAAGAAGTATTTCAAAATTTGTAATAATTTTTGTTGTAATATAGCAGGGTTTTCTTTTCATATATGCATTATATTGTTTCGTAGTATATACATATATTTTATATAACCCAATGCATTACATCCCATGCATCGCACGGGTCAAAAACTAGTATATTACTAAATGAAGTCTCCTTGCCTAAGTGCTATAAGCTACTTAAACTATTTTACAAAATTAGAACTAAGAGGGTCTTATAAGCTTCTTTATTACAAAATAAAGAGTTGCAACTTAACTTATTTTTAAATTTTTAACAAACTTGTTTAATTTATAAAATAATAATTACGGAATTGTTATATTAGACAAAAAAACTTTTTTAAATATTTGGTAAAATTAATTAATGAATTTAGCTAAACATTTCTCACCTGATGCTCAAGTATATGATTAATTTATTGAGTTTTTTTTTATCCAAAAACCATTCTTTAATATCCCGGGGTTCACATATACTGATTTAACATTTCAACTAAGTTGATTTGATAATTAGGTGGTGTTCATCGAGCTAAACTGTTCAAGGTACATGTGTCATCTTAGATTGTATAGCCTTTTCCATGGATGTAATCTGAATTTTTGTATATAGAATTTTTTGTCTTCTTGATATGCAGATTGTGTTTTGGGTATTTCAAGGATGGTATGTAAGAAGGACAATTTTAACCGAATATTTTAAAAATTAGTCGGACACATGATGTGGCTCAGACAGCACCCCAAACAAATTGAGGATTTTCAGTTTTCCTGCGAAATTCTCAATTAAGTTATTTTTGAATTTAATAATATTAATTGTTAAATATATGAGAATGCATGTCATATGTGTCCGAACTAGCATCCAAATTAATAATTTCTCCGAAAAATTACTCATTCCTCAATTTGGGGTGGTGCATGGTGGCAAGCAGGCCAGTAATCCGGCTAATTGTTGAATTTTCTGGAGGATTGTCCTTAATGTGCCAATTTATTTTAAATTAAAGTTCTGAATTTCAAATTAAAAAAATAAAAGTTATAAATTGCCACTACCCAAAAGTTACAGTATAATAATTTTTCCAATTAAGCCTTAATTTTATGACAAAGTTGTAGTATTTTTCTCATTTATTTGAAAATGAAGCATTTTTTTCCACATTTAACTTATTCTCCTATTTTTCCATCTGTCATTCTTTTTTCTGATCTATTTTGTACGCCAATTCCTTTTCTTGGCCAGTTATAATAATCTAAAATGTGGTCCTCTTTCAATTATACACAGACTTTATTTCTTTTACTCTTAACTATACCCCAAGATGGTCCTGCAACACACACACACACACACAGTTGATGAGTATAGTTGTACTATTTGATAATTAAATAAAATGGACCTTATAATTATTACTTACTTCCTGAATTGGGATATTTGTAGCACTTATTTGATTATTCCGATTGAGGACCAGTGACCTTGTAAAGTAAGCCCAATTTAAAGCCCCTTGTGCTATTATATTCGAACCAATCACGATCAAGATAAAATGTTTCTCAGCAGGATGAACGTGACCTTCATTCATATTTCTGCTGAAATTAATGTAGGGCGCGTTTGGGTGGTTGAATCTAGTGATAAAGTTTATAATCATTGCTACCAGCTTGTGAGAATGAGTATTGGACCTTCTTCACTTTCATCATAGGGTTCCCAATTTGGTTTTATATATTCTCTTGGGTTCATATTTCATTATATTCCCAGTAACCAGATGCTTTTTGTGATATGTGTGTGTAGTAGTACTTAGAGCTGTAAATGGATCGAGCCAAAATTTAATCGGGACGTATTTTTTGTGGCTCAATCCAACCCAACAAGTGTATTTTGAGTGGTCCATTCAGGCTTCAGGCCACTTGGGTCGGGTCAAATGTCGCCAGGACGCTAAAAATGAAGCTCAGTCCAGTCCAGCCCAACCCTATATGCAAGCTGGCTGGACCGTCCCATCAGGCTGGGCCAATTTTGTCGGCTCTAGTAGTACTCATAGTTATGGAACTGACGTGCAACACAAACAGACGATTAAGAGGGTCCTAAGTTGTCCCAGAGAAATAAGTCATATACTGATGATAGTACAAAGTGTAGAGTAATTAAATAATTTAAAATTAGCTTACTTACAAATGAGAAGAGATGGACTATTTATACGTGGATCTTTGGGCCTCATAGACTCTATGTAGTGGTGTGGGCCTAGCTCTAGGCCATCAATATAACAATAATTGTAATTTAACCCAAAAAATACGATTTAACGGTTCATAAATATAAATTATTTAAAGGATCATGGTGAAAATAAATTATCCGCATCATCAAGAAGGATATATCAATACATGGCACACAATAAAATAGTATGACATAATAAAAGCTGATTAATGACTTAAAATGGATTGAAGCAATTATACCATCCCATATCAAGGCACTATAATATCTTCCAGCAAACATTCATTTTATGGGGAAAACTATAGCTAACTTGTTTACAAAATAAGAGATATATGGTCTTGCATCTAAGTTCCCGCTTTCAAGAATCTTTTGGACTATGTGAACTTTTGTTTCGAGAAATTGCTCGCTCTTTTCAACACGATTTCTTTAATGGGTTGGTTGAAAATTTCAATTCCAACGAAGTTTCTATTACTAATTTATATATCTCACCTTGAGATCAGCAACATTGTGTAGCATAAAATGTGGCATCGAAACAGCAAAAGTCATATAATGTTTGTTTATGCTTTTTGGAGGTAGCTTCAAAAGTGCTTCACTGATAAAAAAAAAAAAAAAAAGAATAGGTCGTCTTAATTATTGCCAAAGGCAAAAAGGGCATTTACCAAAGCAATGTACAAGTTGAAGAAGCACAATGTACGTGCAACAAAAAAAATTATGAACCACCTCCATGAGGGGCTCCACTGTGCCCTACAGCTTTGTGGAGGAGGTGAATCGCGGGATGTGGCTCAACAAGTTAGGGTTCGGAACTGCCATAGACTGAGTCATCACATAAGAAATCCTTCTCCACCGTTTTACCAGGGGGATTCGAATCCTCCACGTTGTAGTAGCAAGCAGACAACACGTCACTCAGGTCCTTTACCAGTTGAGCTGTCCCCCGTAAGCTAATGAGAAACATCTAGTTTGTACATAATGTGCCCTACGAGGAAAATCCATTGATGGATATACTCTATCATGTTGCAATGATCTTGCCTGGCCTGTACAACTAAATCTAGCAAACCAAGCCTGTGAATATTAAAAAGTTTGAGAAAAAAATGTTTCATTTTAATTATTTTTAAATGAAATTATACTTATTATGGATTTTACTATAATTTATTTTGTAAAATTAAGGTGTTTAATTCTTTGAATTCACCTTCAAGCTGGGAAATTAGTTTTCTTTTTTTTTTTTTTTTTGTCATGTAATTTGGATCTAGTCTTCTAAGTAGTCAACTTTAAATTTAATTTAGTTCAATATCTTCCAAAGGATTGGACATTTAGTTCAATTTTGAACGGAACTGTGTAATTTATCGTAATTGCTAATGTATTTGCACCTGAATGGTCATAGATATATAGTCAACAATTTACAATAAAATTACACAATCTCGGTCAAAATAATGTCCAATTTTAACTAGATATTGGACTAGAATTCAACGTGATTACTTTGGAAGACTAAATTTGAAAATTAATAGTACAAGATCAATTAAGTTACAAGAGAAACGGGATCAACATTGTGTTCTAGTGGTGGAGTCTAGTGTTGTAAGAGCGTTTGACCTGATTCGATCATGCGAGTGCGCATCCATGTCCCCTCCCATATTATCCCTCATTGTACTAAAAAAATTGTAGGAGAAACTTGACATAAACTTCTCAATTTCACTTATAAGTAGCATTGCCGCGCGCCTTTTATTCCCACAAATTTTAGTAGCTGGAAAAGGAAAAGGAAAAACTCAAATTATGTTGTCTTTTATTATGTTTACAACATTGCACTAATTTCTTTTTTTTAAGGGACGACATTGCCTAATTACGCATTTATGAATAAGGTAAGCAAATGCTACCCAAGTTGGTACAATCCAACTCCATTGCGATTGTAATATGTGTCTCACATTGATTTTCTCTTTTTGAAAAAATTCATATTTATATATCATAATGGGTCACTTGACAAAATCGCAAGAGAATTGGGTTATACCTATTTGGGCGGATCTCATTACCCTATATAAATATAAGTATAGCTATATCCCTAATCACTTGAGAATGCAAACATCAATCTGTAATTAATATGGAGTTGCATTGTCCTAAGCCTTGAGAATGCGTGTTGGCATGTGACAGACAGGCATCCTCCCTTTGAGAAAAATTAGAAGCATTTAATTCTATAAAACCAGATGTTATTTTAATTAATCATGTAGTGGGTGAATTTTTATTTTTTTTAAGAATGTATTGGATGAAGTTACGTGTACAAAATGATGTCATAATTGTACACTCGTCATTAACTAATATCTTGTACAATTCTTTTAAATATATGATACTCTGATTGAGTTAAATACAATTAATTATTTAACATGATTATTTCTTAATTAGTCACTTGATATCTTCTGATAATGCCTAGACAAGCACTAAAATTAAATTTGTTCTGGCAAAACCAATTCTGATGTAGAATTTCCCAAATTAGGAACATTTTCGGATTTTCTTAGTACTCCCGAGATTCTGTCATTGTTTATGCCAAGAAAGGAAAAAATTAATTTTCAAACACACCGAAATTTGTTCTATATATCTTTTTGACATCATTATACATAACAAATTAGTTTGTCGAAACTAAGAAGCTATGATGTAATCAGTGGGTAATGATGAAATATCACATCATTAGGGCATGATATAACATAAACTATATTGACCTATCATTTAAAAGTAAACCCTAGTCCCTATATATATGCATACATATAAAAGTAGCCACTTTTAAGTTTGCCATATTTTCCATGCTATTTTTTGCCTTTTTGAGTACTGCCAAAAAAGCCTGAAATCCCTTTTGACAAAAAGATTGATATAGTCTAGACTCTAGATACAATAGACATACAGAATTCAACCACACTGATGGTGAAATATCAAATATGTCCCCTAAAATTCAAGAATATATGAGTCAGAAAATTTAGCAGCCTCATTAAATTACTAAGATTATATTACAGTGTCTTCATAATTAACTCTTAACACTGGCAATTAATTAAATTGGGAAAAATGCAAAATTAGTAATGCATCTATAGGGGTGTTGCAATATTAGTCCTGTAACATTGAAATTGTGATTTTACTCTGTATGTTTTGATTTTTTAGCAATTTTGGTCTCATAAGTTTTGAATTTGTGCATTTTTGGTCATACAACTTTTAAGTTGGTGCAAATTTGGCGTGAGGGCTATTTCGATATTCACTAATTCCCAAAATACCATTGTAGCCAAAATATTCAATATATGTAAGATCAAGTAAAAAATGATTTTTTTTAATAACTTGGGAGTAGTGGTTGGAGGGGAGGGGGTAAATTTCAAAGAAATTGAAAGATACAGGATTCAAAACCCTGGTTAACACCCTTACAAATGTTGAGTAATACCACTTGAGTTACAAGCTGGTGGTTCAAGTAGAAAATGATATCACGACCTATGTTTTATTAGCTTACGAGTTGAGTTTATTTATCAATTATACTACATATTGTCTAATGAGAGAGAAAATTTAGAATTATGAATCGGATGAAATTTGAGATACGGTTCTATATGTATTATTTTCTAAGTATGAAAAATACAAAAACATGTACACATATGGCAGATTTGATTATTTTGACTAATAGGACCGAAACTACCATAAGTAAAAAGTACAAGACTAAAATTATCAAATCATAAAGTTACATAATTAAACTTGTTTTTTTTGTTGAGGGGCAAAATTGTCACAACACTAATTTGCAACTTTCAAAAGCTACACAACTAATAATACATGACCAATTTCGTAATTTCCCACTTAAATACATATGGTCAATTTTTTTTTATTTTTTTTGATCGGTATATATGGTCAATTAATTAAATGCCAGCTTGCTGCCAAAGGAAAAGAATCAAATACTAAAAAAAGGCTGTGTAGATGAACAACAGTAACTACAGCAATTAATACAACAACAGTAAAATTTTAACAGAAGGGTACAGAAGAACACTGCAGTCTGCAGCAATGGAAGCAACAGCATTTAACACCTCATTTAAAACAATCACTGAAAAAGCTAACCCAAAAAAAAAAAAAGCCTTGCTACAATTAATTCTAATTCAGAAAAAAAAAAAGGGACTGATAGCAGAAGGAAGTTACACAGTCTTTTTCCAGCTGAAATCTAAAACTAACCATTAGAATCCATAGTAGCAAAGCCCTCATAATTTCCTTTTTGTCGCTTCTTTAGTTATGAAGAGGGTTGGGTCCTGTGTGTACTAATCTCTTTTCCTCTTCATAAATTGAAGAATTATTTTTTATATCCGTACTACTGATGACCAATTGTGATGATGGACTTGAAATGACTCTTGACAACCTCATTTTTCTCGCCGGGGACCACCGTGTCCCGGCCGCGGCGCCAATTTTCGCGGCTGACGATAATGAGCAAACTTCTGAAAGAATTAGGAGAAACCCGAGAGAAAAAATTGCAATTCTTGAAGTTGAATCGCTTCTTTTTCTCCTCCTCCGCTTTTCGCCTTCGATAAAAAACGTCATTTTCTTCACAAAAGTAGTACGATATTAATTTCTCGCTGATAAATAGCTACTAGTATAGTAGTAGTACAAGAAAATGTGTATATGAAAAATATAATCGAACACTTGGGAAAATCTTCTAAACCCTGAAAGAGAGAGATGGAGAGAGATTTGAGAGAGAGAGAGAGAGAGAGGAGTGTGTCCTTGTCTTAAGGGTGAAGTCACATGATATTGACCCTTGATTCCTGGAACCTTCTTATTTTTTTGTTTTCTCTGTTTTTCTGAATCTTTCGAACTTCGAAACTATTTTAGTTGCAATCTAAACAAAAGAATGGGGTTTTTGATGTGCATGTTAGTTGTGTGGACGTCTGGTTTGTTGCATATATACAAATGTATGTGCTTGGGGAGAGAGAGAGTGGGTAGTGAATTACTGTCCAGTATTAATAGCCGCTGTCTGCGGACTCAATATGAAATTAGTAATTTCGAATATGTAAATAGAGGGGATCTTTTTTTTTGTTGTCAACCCTAAGTATCCCACACCAGTCCGGTACAGACCTCACACTTCATTTGGATTATGGAACATTTATCTTTCTTAGGTATAGTTTAGACCTCACACTTCCTTCAGACTATGGAACATCCGTACTTACAGAATATGTAAAATTCGACATTTCCTGGAATAGTTTATACCCCACACTTCCTTCAGACTATAGAACATCTGTCTTTCCCATGGACTATTGAACATTCGTCATCCCCAGGAATAGTTTAGACCTCACAGTTTCTTCATATTATGGAACATCCGTCCTTATCATGAATAGTTCTAATATCTGGGGTTTGAATTCAGGACCTTGAAATTGCAATGGCCTCTAGCCTCTAGGCCAACCCATGGGGGTTAAATAGAGGCTTTGTGAAATGTGATCTTTCATTTTCTATTTCACTTGGTGTTTAATTTCACCAGATAACGTGTATAAGATTATATCATTATTTTGTATGGCAAAAATTGCAAAAACTACTCTAAGATTTGGTGTAATTAAAAAAAATTCCAAAGAAGTTCAAAATTGTAAAAACCTATGAAGTTTGATTTTGTCTAATATATAAGGGGGTAACTGTAATAATTTTATAAATATAAAGAGGATGTTTGAATTGTATTTCTTTATAAAAGGGATAAAGTGTAATCAAGAATCAAATCTCGATTGGATTTTTGTGATTTTCAAAAATTTATGGATTTTTGTAATTACCTCAAACTTCATGAGTAGTTTATTGTAAACATAGAATTCATTCTAAATATTGAAACACAAAATAAAAAATGTATTGTAAGAAACTGGAGATCCCACGATCTTTATCATACCACTTGTGTGCAGGGGCAGAGCTAGACAAGTAATTTTGGGGGAGCTAAATAATTTTGGGGGGCTAAATTAATAAAAAATAATTATTTAGTACTAAAAATTTAATATTTTAAAATGTAATATAAATAGAAATAATTAATTTTCAAAATTTTGGGGGGCTCATGTGCAGAGGATCTGCCTCTGCTTGTGTGTCGGATGGGATCTTATATTCCATAATAATTTCATCTCATATTCTACCGGATGATATTGTTACGTGTATAAAATTATCTTTTTAAAAACTCTTAATTTAGGCTTGATTTATTTATGTTTCAAATGATCCATTCGGAACACAAGTTACCATCCACTTGTGTGCACCGTCTGAAAGCAACTTATTTTCTTTCCTTTCTAACTTCACCTTAGCTCTGGTCTATGAGAATTGGGGTTTGGGGTGGGGGGTCCTAGGGGTAGTTTAGTTAAATTCTTTTTAACTTGAGGTACCTTTCTTAAAAGTTTGCTTCTATTTTGTAGTTTAAATAGTCAGGCCCTTGATGCTAGGTTTGACTTGCCCTGTTACATCTCTATATGTGTGTCAGAGTGTGTTTAATATTATTTGCATTTCTATCGATTTTTTATATGGACTATGGAATTCGATGGACAAATCCGTTTATCTGTTTTTTTTTTTCTTTTTTCCATGCAAGTATAAAATTTTATAACATAAATTGAAGAAATAGATCGGGTCAGGGTTCGCCAATTTTGTTTATATCGGAACGGAAACATAGATTAATTCATTGTTAAACCCAATACAATATTCGTGTTTTTTTGTAGACTCATAGTATCCTCACACTAGTTGGGGCCACAGACCCCGCACCATACTTCATTCGGATTATGGGAAATTCGTCATTTCCAGGAATGGTTCTAATCTTCGGGGGAAATTGGGCAAACTCAACCCTAATAGTACTCCGGTTCCTTCATACTATAGACAAGGTTGTTCCCTTGTTGTATCATGTGGGGGTTTTACTCTCCCCACCACCCCCCACCACCCCAATTTAAGTGTTTTGCTTCACCCCTGATTATGGCCTAATCTCTAGGAGAGGTGATGGAAACCTAACCCGAACACTTCGCGTTAGTCAAGTTTCGAACCTAATATTTTAGAAATGCAATTGCAACCCCTCACTACTAGGCCCAACCCCTGGGGCTAGGATATCGGGTATTTGAATCATTGAATGTATGTTTTTATGTAGATGTTTTGAACTTTAAATTATTTTAAGATGAAAATAATATTTAAATTGAAATTCCATTTCACAATATAGGTCTTGAGTTGTAATGAAGTAAATTCGGATCCACGTTAACTAAAGCTAGCCAAATGCTCCAAAGTGTCGACTCGAGTACTATGTAATGAGAAATAGGCATTCCTAGGCAACCACTTTTTAAAAAACGACAAGCAAACGCATCCAAAAAACATTAACTCACAGTAATTACAATATTATATATATATATATATATATATATAGGAATAGGATCAAATTAGAGAGTAAGACAGTATGGACTAATCTTGACCACAAATATCAAATTTTAGATGGTTGGATTTTTCCAATTTAATAATTATTTTTGTTTAATTTTAAAGCTGGAAAGGGCAGGATGGTAATTTAATTATTAGAAATTTCATTCCCATTTTCATCGCCCCTCCGCCCTCGAAGGTGTAATTCAAGACGTCGTAGTTCTTGGGGTAGAGAATGGAGCCGCCGGCCTGGAAGGTCTCGCCGGCGATGGTGACGATGGCCATCCGGCCTCCCACGGCGCCATTTCGCTCGAAAATCGTGATCTGGCCGATTGCCCGAGGTCTCGAGTAGCGGCGGAGAAATTGGGCGACAGAGACTCGCCGATGCCACCGCCAACTATCTGTTTGTGTGTGTGCGTGTGCGTGTAAGGAATGTAGTAGGAGTAGATAGTACAGAATAGGAGGGATGCGATTTGACGATGATGCTTGTTCATCGTGCTTTGATGTTAGTACCAAGTTGTAGCAGCTTTGAATACTATGTCTAGATTTTGTATCTAATATTGTGATTTGTGAATGTGTTTTTCTTTTGAATATGTGTTTGAATATGTGTTTGTGAACTCGGGGTGGTGGTGGTGGTGGTGAATTGCCACTGGTGATAGCTCGGGTTGGATGTTGACTTCGGACAGGGCCGTGCCTACCATGAGGCAAATGAGGCCATGGACTCAGGCCCCAAAAAAATTTGTAAAATTAGGGGCCCAATAAATTTATAAATTAATATATATATATATAGGATTTGGTTCAAATGGGACACCCCCCTTATATGAGACGGTGGGGATTTATCCAAGCCATTGGATTGATATTTTGTACGGCTAAGATTTATTCCTTTAATTTAGGCTGTTTTTTAACTGATACAATTAAAAAAGGTCAAAGTGGTAATTTTCGAAATATTCAGTAAGGGGCGTTTAGTAATTTTGTAAAAGGTAAGTTATTTATTCCTTTCTTAATTCGCGCTATTTTTGGGGAGTTCAAACATGGTATCTCTGTGTATTCTCTATCTGATATGCACGTCCCTTCACGTCTTCTCCCCTCAAACACTCCATATCCTCTCAAACACTACTTTTTCTCTCACCGTCAACCATTTTCTTCTCCTCTCAGTCACTTTTTTTCCATCGCCGTCAACAACAGTCTTCCCCCTCAAACACTCCCTTTTTTTCTCTCCCCGTGCTCTCCCTCCTGGTGAAGTTGCGACCGACCGCCTCGAGCATCCACATCTTCCCACCGTCACTCTCACTGTGCCGGCTCAACCCGTGACCGACCGAAGTGGAGGAAACTCTCTTGATTTTCAACAATGACGCACCACCCTCAGCCCTTTTCCACCGTTCGACCGACGATTAGTTTTGGTACATATTTGTTTAATTTCTTGTATTTGTAATTTTTACCTAAATCTTGAAATTGTTTTTAGAATTAGTGTGTGTAGTTTTTAGAAGAGAAAAAGAGGGAAAAAGAAGAAGAGAAAAAGAGAGAAAAAAAAAAGAGAAAAAAATAGGGAAAAAAGAGAAAATAGAAGAAATTAAAAAAATTGATGGTAGTGATTTATTTTCGGAGTTATCATTTTTGAAGTGCTCTTTATCAAGAGAAACGAAATCTGCAATTGGAATGGTGGATTATTTGAAGAAACTGGATGGTTGTTTTCCAAATGCTTATATTGCTTATAAGATCTTGTTGACAATACCAGTTACTGTAGCAAGTGCAGAAAGAAGTTTCTCAAAGTTGAAGCCCATTAAAACTTTTCTCCGATCAACCATGTCACAAGAGAGATTGAATGGGTTAGCTATGTTATCAATTGAGAAAGAAATTATTGAGCAACTTGGTTATACAGACTTAATTAATACTTTTGTTGCCAAAACTGTAAGACGAGTTGTATTTAAATAATTACTTTGAACATGATTGTCATATTATTTAACTAATTTTGTACATTATAGAAAGCCTATTTTTTTTAATAATAATTTATATTATCTTTAAATTAGTAAAAAAAAGGGCACATTTAAAAGTTCGACTCAGGCCGAAGAATTGCTAGGCACGGCCCTGACTTCGGACAGGTGGAAATAACAACAATGGATTGGTGAAGAAGACGATTCTGACGTGGAAAAAACGAGGGCTACAAGAAGGCAATTAGGATTAATGTACACTTAGATGTTTTTCGATGTATACTTATATGTGTTTTGTTGTATAAGTAGTTAATTTTTTATGTATGTATTTATATTGCTGTATACTTATGTTTTTTGATGTATACTTATATGTGTTTTGTTGTATAATTATATTTTTTGTTTGACCATTTTAATATGCAGTAAAATTATGTTAAATATACAACAAAATAGTGTTAAGTATACATCAAATATATGATAAATTTACAACATAATAATAAGCATTATTTTCTCTCTCTATAATTGATTTACTTAATCCACGGTCCACACATGTTAATGAACGTGATTTTCTCTCTCTATAATTGATTCCTTAATTAATGGTCCCCACATATTTTTGTTTGACCATTTTATTATGCAGTAAAATTATGTTAAACATACAGCAAAATAGTGTTAAGTATACAACAAATCATTGATAAGTGTACAACATACTGCATGATTGAGCACATGCGTGATTTTCTCTCTCCAACGCGATTTTTCGCGATTTTCTCTCTCACGTGATTTTCTCTCCCATAATAACGATTCCATATTTGGATGGTCCCCCACATGTTTGTTTTGACAATTATACCTTTATTTTGCCTTAATTAAATGTTTAATGTAATTTTAACCCTATTTATCTTAGTCATTGATATAACTAAAGGAGGATTGAGATGAGTCGCGTTACCACATGTCTCACATTATAATATGTGGTCATTTTAACCTCCCCTATATATATATATATATATATATATATATATATATATATTGAGAGAGAGAGAGAGAGAGAGAGGAAATTTTAGGGACCATGGAATTAATGGCAGCTAAACATAGACGGGACAAGACCAAAGGCAGAATTTATTAATTTAATACGGTCAAAGATTATAAGTGGTGTTCAATAATAAAGTAATCAACATTTTCATATGATTTTCATAAGGGTTCAGAATTAGAGCAATGGCCAATGTTAGAGAGAATGTACTATTTAATATTTTCTTTAACTTTGAACAATTTTATAGCTTTACTTCACTTGCACGAGTATTTAATTATTCTGTTGGTGAATATTTTCCAATTGTGTTTGAATGGAGGAATTTAAACTTAAAAGAGTGGAAAAGTGGCCACGTTAATATGGGACAAGTTCATCCAATATAAATTGGAAGACCCACTGAAATAGAATAAAGTGGTGTGTAAATATATCATATAAGCTAGGGAAGAAAATACAATAAATTTTTGAGTAGGTCTTTTGTGAGACCGTCTCACGAATCTAAATCCGTGAGACGGGTCTACCCAGCCCAAACTCGGATTCATACTCAACCCATTCCAAAAAAAAAAAAAGGAAAATCTCTCCCCAGTCCCCACGTCTCTTTCACCTCTTCCTATCACCATAGCAACTCTTTTCACCAACCTTATCATCGTCTCTCTGAATTTGCTCCTCTTTTTCCTTCAATTTCCTCATCACCCCTTCTCCTATTAGTCACCAACAACTTTTCTTCTTGTTATTGTCTCTCACGTAATTCCAATATGATTTTCTTGATTTGCAAATTCACCAAGAAGAAAATAAAAATAATTAAATCAGTGAGATGAACGAAAAAATTGCAAAAAAATATAAACACATAGAGATTCATCTACAGATCGATAAAGATAAAAAAATTTGTTTATTTGACTGAACTATATTTTCCAGGGTACTACCAATACTTTTCAAATTAAAGATTAATATATTTCAAGGAAAAGACTAATATCTTTTACGGGAACAACTAATATTTTTTAGGAAGACTACTAATATTTTTTAGTGGAAAACTAATACTTTTTTAGGTGACTATTAAATATTTTTCAGGGGTCTACTAACATTTTTAAAGGGGATCACTAATACTTTTAAGGGAAAAGACTGATATTTTTTAGGGAAAAAAGTTATAATTAATTTTACAAGTAAATAATATTAGTTTTATTAATTTTGAAAATGTATACATTTCAGATTAAAAAGTGATACTTTTTTTTCATAAAAATGATACTCTGTTAATAAAATGTAATACTCTTATATAACTGTGTAAGTAAACAATGTCGGCTATCTATACAAGAGGGGAAAAAATAATACTTTTCGAGGACTGGTAAATATTTTTCAAGGGGACTATTAATATTTTCCAAAAGAAACTAATACTTTTACGAGGAGCAATTAATACTTTTCATAGAAAAATCAATACTTTTCAAGAAAACTACTAATATCAGTTTTGTTACTTTGAAAAATATATATTTTTTAGAGTAAAAGTGATACTTTTCAAACAAAAAGTGGTACTGTTAATCAAGATTGTATATAACTTTTAAGTAAATAATATCAGTTTTATTACTTTTTAAGCATATACTTTTCAGAGTATAAATGATACCTTTTTTTTTAAATAAAAGTGATACTATTTTTTAAAATAAAAGTGATACTTTTTTAATATCAATGTACCTACAAAACTGTAATACTTTTCAGTTCAATGTGTAATACTTCTCCGTTTAAAATGTAATATTTTTTACTAAAGAGCAGAGGTCTCTTGTAAGACGGTCGCACGGTCCAACGGATTGCACTTTTAGTGTAAAAATTGATACTTTTAGGGTAAAAATTGATATTTTCAATGTAAAAAGTGATACTTTTAAGGTAAAAATGATACTTTCAAAGTAAAGAATGATACTTTATCTGAATACACTTAAATTTAGTGTATTCAGACAAGGTATCAATTTTTACACTAAAAGTCTTACACAAGTTTTTGCCTTTACTATTATTTCAAACAAGATCAACTCTAAGCCTGTAAAAAAACGAAACTTCTTGTCTTTTTTACAATCCTAAGTTATCGGTGGAATTTAGGTATATGAAATTGATTTACAATCATTTTTGAAAAAGGGGTGGTTGGTTCCTTCTTAATTTCTTTTAATGAAATAACCTGCAACTTATCAAGAATTTTACGAAATGGTTTGATGCAAGTGTTTGATAAGGGTCTTTTTATGCATGTTTTATGTGTATATTTGAGTAGTATTCGAGTTATTTTATTGTTAGTTTTATAAATTTTTGATTGTACATAGTTCATATTACTCCGAGGTGCTTTTATTGATGTAGATTGACCATTTGGGGCTAATTTTGGTGAATTTCGGACCATGGATTCATGTCAAAACATACCGGGGAGTTTAAGGATGCAAAAACGCTCGAAATTCCAAGCCAAACGCGTCATTTCGGGGCCTTTTTGGTCCAACACGGGCAGGGGTGTCGGGCAACACGGCCGTGTTCACGGAGCTAAAAACTCGATTTTTCGCAAGACAAAAACGACCTCCGACCACGGCCAGGCCGTGTTCCCTAACACGGCCGTGTCGGAGACACGGCCTGGCCGTGTTGGGGAGCACGCCATGTTTCCTCGAGTCCCTGTGTGATAAAACAAAGACGGCCGGCCGCGTTCGGGGCGACACGGGCGTGTCCGGACCTCTTTTGCAACTTTTCTTTGCGGAATTTGGGAAAACTCACCAACCAACCCATTTTGGCCACTTTTGTACACTTTTAACACCCTATTTTATGAAACATGTCTCCATGTCCCTTCCTCATCACTTGAATACAAGAATTCACCAACCAACAAAGAAAATGGAGGCAATTGTTTAACAAAAAGAGTACTATCAATGTATTGGTTGCCTATAAAAGCCAGGTTGAAGTTGGGGAGAGGCATTCATTAGATACTCGGAAAATATTCATTGTATTCATTTCATTAAGTAGAATTGGGATCAAGGGGTCTTGGAGGAGAAAGCTTGGGCAATATGGAGAAGAAGGCTTGGAGCAACATCATCAATCAAGAAAGAAGTCAATTGAGATTTTGAGAAAGATAAGTACACCATGTCTACAATACTTAAATCTTCTTGTGTAATTTATTCTTTGGTCAAAATCATGTGTAGCTAAACTCTAGTGTTTGAATGTAATGAACTCTAGAATGGATTTGTGATTAAGGTGTGTATGTTTTTAATAAAATCTTCATATTTTGTGTGATTCACTTATATTATGCTTCGTTCATTCGAATTGATATATGCGCAATATTGATTTGAAGTTTATTTTTCATCCGGGAAATCGAGAGATTCATGGTGAAATAGAACCTATATAAGTGAAAAGAGTTGCATGCAATCCTAGATATGGGACGACATAAATCTTCCGGATTAGGGTCAAACCTAATATGGGAATTCACAAATCGTTATAATCTTTGTCTTGGGGTTTTAACTAGAAAGAGATTTGATTAATCAACTTGAGATTAGAAGTTTTTCGCCTTGAGAAAGGGTTTAACTTAAATTGGGAATTTCTACGGTCCACAAGACATGAGATTTTATTAAAAGAGGTTGGTTTTTGCTTAGGGCTTACGGTTGTATTTTTAACTTGTCAAATCACAAAAACATTCTAGAGGATTTACATTCAAACACATTTCTATCTCTTGATTTCTTATTTTACAAATCTTCCTTCATTTTTACAATTTATAATTTGTTTTCCTTTTTCATCAAACAAAAACTCGAAAATTGTTAGATTAAATAACAAAAAGACGGTAATTATTAGTACTTACAATCCTCGTGGGAATGACACTCGGTACTCAATAATCTATACTATAAAACGATAGGTGCACTTGCCTACGGTTTTAAAGGTAGCTTTTGAGCCATCAAGTTTTTGGCGCCGTTGCGGAGATTGTAATATTAAGAACACCTTATTTTTGTTAATTTAATCATTTTTTTATTTTCATCAATTATCTTTCTAGGTATCTATCTTTGTAAGTCTTGGATTATACTTATCCTCCTTGTTTACTACGATTGTGCATGCCTACTCATCGCCGAATGGAAGCGCGACACCGCCGGTAGCAACACGAGAGGAAAGTATTAATACGACAACGAGGAGGATATTAACGAAGGCAAGGATCCTAATATGGCGGATGAACAACAAAGAACCATGTACGACTATGCCAAGCCGTCTATGGACGGACGCCGCTCCCTAAGATCGTAAGGCCCATTTGTTGCGACCCAATAATTTCAAATCAAACCAAATGTCATTCAAATGGTGCAACAATTTGTTCAATTCGATTTGACCTACCGGACGAAGATCCAAATAATCATATCGCGAATTTCCTTGAAATTTGCGATACCTTCAAAATAAATGGGGTCTCACGATGATGCCATCCGTTTACGCCTATTCCCATTTACTCTTGGCGGACGGGCTAAACAATGGCTAAATACTTTGCCAAAGGAAACGATTACAACGTGGAACATCATGGCGAAAAGTTCCTTTTGAAATACTTTCCACCGGCCAAAGCGCACGATTGAGGAATGAAATCTCTTCATTCACTCAAGAAGATAGAGACGAGACCAGACGACACTTGGGAGAGATTCAAAGAATTGTTGCGGAAATGCCCACACCATGGCCTACCTATTTGGATGCAAGTCCAAACATTTTATAATGGGCTACTTTTGCACTGCAACAAGACAAATGATCGAAATGTCGGGGAACTCTTAATAACAAAACGCGGAAGCCGCTCGGGATTTGATCGAGGAATGGCCATGAACGGCTACCAATGGCAATCCATACGAGGTAAAACTAACGAGGTATGTTGGTGTGTATAATGCAGATCACGTAGTGAATTCGCCGCCGCACAGTCGAAGCGTTAACCCAAAAGATCGATGATTTGGCAATTCCTAAACCACCACCGCACGTTTTATCTTGTGAAACTTGTGGGGGATTACATAATCATCAGGATTGCCCACACACAATACCTCACACTGAACATGCTAATTACGTTGGGAATCAAGGCAAAAATTACCCAAGTAATCCTTACAAAGAACACATATAATCCTGGGTGGCGACAACATCCTAATTTTGGTTGGAGAAATCAAGGTCAACCACGACCTAATCCCAATCATGATCTACACACGTCTCCCGAATTTCAGCCAAATCAAGGTAAGCCTAACTTGGAAGATCTTATAACAAAGTTTGTGCAATCAACAGATACCCGATTCCAGGCGGTGGAAACATCCTTGAGAAATCAAGAGGCATCTATCCATAACTGGAAAACCAAATAGGCGGATTGCGAAGATGATTTCCGAAAGGCCACAAGGTAGTTTGCCGGGTAATACTGAGCCAAACCCAAGGGAGCACGTAAAGGCAATCACCATCAGTTTTCCACATGAGTATGATTATGCCAATGCCGCCATGCAGAAATACGTGGAGGATGACATGCCCAAAGAAAATCTCATGAAAAAGGAGGTTGCAGAATACAAGCCCAAGATCCCATACCGGAGTCTAACCGAAGAAGATAGAAGGGAGGACAAATTTGGTAAGTACCTTAATTATTTCAAACAATTACATGCCAATATTCCATTTGTTGACCCTCCTTCAAAGCATGTTAGGGATCTTAATGACATCATTCCTAGTGAAAATAAGCTTAACAAATTATCAAATGTGCAATTGAATGATAAATGTCCTTCCAATGAACTACCACAAAAATTTAATGATCCTGGAAGCTTTATTATCCCTTGCACAATTGATGATTTACCTGTTGATAGGGCACTAGCCGACTTGGGAGCTAGTATCAATGTGATGTCTTATGAAACATTCAAGCATGCGGAATTAAGTGAACTTAAACCTATTAGGATGGACATTCAATTAGCCGATAAATCGATTAAACATCCTAGAGGTATTGTTAAAGATGTGCTAGTTAAGATTGATAAATTCATATTCCCGATTGATTTTGTTATTCTTGACATGCATGATGATATAAGTTCCCTTAATTCTAGGGCGTCCATTTTTGGCTACCGCTAAATCTCTCATTGATGTGCATGATGGAAAGCTTACTTTGAGAGTAGGGGGTGAACAAGTTATCTTTAAAATTCCTTTGAGAAATCCTATAAATGATACTTGTTTTCCTATAAACTTGATTGAGACAAGGATAAATGATTCTTTGCTTGATATGTCTTCTAATAAATCCTTGAAAGTATGCGATGTTCAATGTGCAAAAGTTTCCACAGATAAATCCCATTTTGAGAATAACATATAGAAAAATAGGACCATGAAGGTCAATTGTTCAAAATCGATACGGTGGCGATGTTGTTCAAAGAGATAAATTTTTTCATAAGTTCAAGGCTCCGCCCCGATTAAATCTTCACATTCATGTGAAATGGTCCAACTATACGACGTTAAAAAGCGCTACCCTAGGGAGGCAACCCGATGTTTGTGTGCAATTGTTTTCATTTATTTTTATTTTTTTATTTTATTTTCTTTCAAAATAATCACAAGTCCTGTGAGTCATTTTCAAATCAAAAAAAAAAAAAAAAACTCTTGAACATCTTCTTGGTTGTCCTAATGGGAATATTTGAGATTTCACGGTATTCGAGTTGTGTGTTGCTTAACTTTGATTAGGTATGAAGATGCCGTTGAAGGTCCCATACCAAAACAACCCAATGATCGCCCAACACCGATTCCACTATTGTAGAAAGGTCGTATTTTTCTTTTTCCACCTCTTTTATATCATTCTAATTTCTTTGCTTTTTGAGTGTTTTGTGTGTGTTTGTCCATTTCGTTTGTTTCACATTGAGGACAATGTGAATTTTAAAAGTTGGAGGTGGGTACAATAACATTTTCGGAATGCTTGTATGCTTGTTTGTGAGAGATGTGTTTCTTATTTTTATTTTTAACAAATTGAATGTTGCTAGTCAATAACTTCGCCCAATTATACCTACATTAACTTGTTAATTTGTGTTTTCAAGGTGAAGCAATTGATTGTTTAAGATAGATTGAGCGTGGATGCAGGCAAAATTTTGATGAGATTTCTAACACCATAAATACTTGATGTGTTAAGGCATATACGATGATACCTAGCGCTATGAACGCCGTCGAGAACTCGTGATTTAGTAGTGGTTAACGAGTTGTTAAACCAAGCTTGCGAATAAAAAAAAAGAGAAAGAGAAAAATGAAAAAAAGAAAAAAAAGAAAAAAAAAAGGACCAATCGAGGTTATACTCCTCTATTTGTTGTTCTTAGTAACTAGGAGCATTCATGAGCCCCATGTTTGTCTTTTTACGTAAAACGGCGACACGAATATGAGTATGGGAAACCACCTAGGAGTGTTTGAAGAAATTCAAAATATAAACCTAGTGGAAGCATGTCTCGAAAGGTCCAAAAAAAAAGAAAAAAAAAAAAAAAAGGAGAATGCATACTCCTTGACTTCTCATTCCAATAAAGTTCAAGAAGCTTGGTTATATGACTAGTAAGCTAACTACTATGATCCATTGAGTTCTTGTATTTTCATAGCATTATTGAATTGAAGTTGTTCATAACTATCAATATTTGTGGCGTGATGATTTCAAGTCTCAATAATGCCTCGATATTACGGTCTTTCTTGACGATCGATCGCTTTGCAAAATAATTTTTTTCTTGAATGGTTAATTCGGGTTGAGAAGGCTAAGAACTTGACTGCTTGTGTTCAATGTGTTGAAAAAAAAAAAAAATAGAAAAAAATTTTTGTGTTGTGATTTATTAAATCCCTCTTTTTGATATAATGTTTTGCTTGAGGACAAGCAAAGTTCAAAGTTGGAGGTGGTTTGATAAGGGTCTTTTTATGCATGTTTTATGTGTATATTTGAGTAGTATTCGAGTTATTTTATTGTTAGTTTTATAAATTTTTGATTGTACATAGTTCATATTACTCCGAGGTGCTTTTATTGATGTAGATTGACCATTTGGGGCTAATTTTGGTGAATTTCGGACCATGGATTCATGTCAAAACATACCGGGAGTTTAAGGATGCAAAAACGCTCGAAATTCCAAGCCAAACGCGCGTCATTTGGGGCCTTTTTGGTCCAACACGGGGGGGTGTCGGGCAACACGACCGTGTTCGCACGGAGCTAAAAACTCGATTTTTTCGCACAAAACAGCCTCCGACACGGCCAGGCCGTGTTCCCAACACACCGGCGTGTCCAGAGACACGGCCTGGCCGTGTTGGGAGCACGGCCATGTTTCCCTGAGTCCCTGTGTGATAAAACAGCACGGCCGGCCGTTTCGGGCGACACGGGCGTGTCCGGACCTCTTTTTGCAACTTTTCTTTGCGGAATTTGGGGAAAACTCACCAACCAACCCATTTTGGCCACTTTTGTACACTTTTAACACCCTATTTTGCTGAAACATGTCTCCATGTCCCTTCCTCATCACTTGAATACAAGAATTCACCAACCAACAAAGAAAATGGAGGCAATTGTTTAACAAAAAGAGTACTATCAATGTATTGGTTGCCTATAAAAGCCAAGGGTTGAAGTTGGGAGAGGCATTCATTAGATACTCGAGAAAATATTCATTGTATTCATTTCATTAAGTAGAATTGGGATCAAGGGTCTTGGAGGAGAAAGCTTGGGGCAATATTGGAGAAGAAGGCTTGGAGCAACATCATCAATCAAGAAAAGAAGTCAATTGAGATTTTGAGAAAGATAAGTACACCATGTCTACAATACTTAAATCTTCTTGTGTAATTTATTCTTTGGTCAAAATCATGTGTAGCTAAACTCCTAGTGTTTGAATGTAATGAACTAGAATGGATTTGTGATTAAGGTGTGTATGTTTTTAATAAAATCTTCATATTTTGTGTGATTCACTTATATTATGCTTCGTTCATTCGAATTGATATATGCGCAATATTGATTTGAAGTTTATTTTTCATCCGGGAAATCGAGAGATTCATGGTGAAATAGAACTATATAAGTGAAAAGAGTTGCATGCAATCCTAGATATAGGGACGACATAAATCTTCCGGATTAGGGTCAAACCTAATATGGGAATTCACAAATCGTTATAATCTTTGTCTTGGGGTTTTAACTAGAAAGAGATTTCGCTTAATCAACTTGAGATTAGAAGTTTTTCGCCTTGAGAAAGGGTTTAACTTAAATTGGGAATTTCTACGGTCCACAAGACATGAGATTTTATTAAAAGAGGTTGGTTTTTGCTTAAGGGCTTACGGTTGTATTTTTAACTTGTCAAATCACAAAAACATTCTAGAGGATTTACATTCAAACACATTTCTATCTCTTGATTTCTTATTTTACAAATCTTCCTTCATTTTTACAATTTATAATTTGTTTTCCTTTTTCATCAAACAAAAACTCTGAAAATTGTTAGATTAAATAACAAAAAGACGGTAATTATTAGTACTTACAATCCTCGTGGGAATGACACTCGGTACTCAATAATCTATACTATAAAACGATAGGTGCACTTGCCTACGGTTTTAAAGGTAGCTTTTGAGCCATCAAGTTTTTTGCGCGCTGTTTGCGGGATTGTAATATTAAGAACACCTTATTTTTGTTAATTTAATCATTTTTTTATTTTCATCAATTATCTTTCTAGGTATCTATCTTTGTAAGTCTTGGATTATACTTATCCTCCTTGTTTTACTAAGTGCATGCCTACGTCGCCGAATCACGGAAGCGCGACACCGCCGGTAGCAACACGAGGAAAGTATTAATGACAACGAGGAGGATATTAACGAAGGCAAGGATCCTAATATGGCGGATGAACAACAAAGAACCATGTACGACTATGCCAAGCCGTCTATGGACGGCACGCGTCGTCTAGTATCGTAAGGCCCATTACAAACCGATAATTTGAAATCAAACCAAATGTCATTCAAATGGTGCAACAATTTGTTCAATTCGACGGCCTACCGGACGAAGATCCAAATAATCATATCGCGAATTTCCTTGAAATTTGCGATACCTTCAAAATAAATGGGGTCTCACGATGATGCCATCCGTTTACGCTATTCCCATTTACTCTTGGCGGACGAGCTAAACAATGGCTAAATACTTTGCCAAAGGAAACGATTATAACGTGGAACATCATGGCGAAAAGTTCCTTTTGAAATACTTTCCGCCAAAATCGCACGATTGAGGAATGAAATCTCTTCATTCACTCAAGAAGATGACGAGACCTTGTACGACACTTGGGAGAGATTCAAAGAATTGTTGCGGAAATGCCCACACCATGGCCTACCTATTTGGATGCAAGTCCAAACATTTTATAATGGGCTACTTTTCGCAACAAGACAAATGATCGATCACGGCGGGGAACTCTTAATAACAAAACGCCGGAAGCCGCTCAGGATTTGATCGAGGGAATGGCCATGAACGGCTACCAATGGCAATCCATACGAGGTAAAACTAACAGGTATGTTGGTGTGTATAATGCAGATGCGGTAGTTACGCTCGCCGCACAGGTCGAAGCGTTAACCCAAAAGATCGATGATTTGGCAATTCCTAAACCACCACCGCACGTTTTATCTTGTGAAACTTGTGGGGATTACATAATCATCGGGATTGCCCACACACAATACCTCACACTGAACATGCTAATTACGTTGGGAATCAAGGCAAAAATTACCCAAGTAATCCTTACAGCAACACATATAATCCTGGGTGGCGACAACATCCTAATTTTGGTTGGAGAAATCAAGGTCAACCACGACCTAATCCCAATCATGATCTACACACGTCTCCCGAATTTCACCCAAATCAAGGTAAGCCTAACTTGGAAGATCTTATAACAAAGTTTGTGCAATCAACGGATACCGATTCGAGGCGGTGGAAACATCCTTGAGAAATCAAGGCATCTATCCATAATCTGGAAAACCAAATAGGCAGATTGCGAAGATGATTTCGAAAGGCCACAAGGTAGTTTAGGGTAATCTTCGAGCCAAACCCAAGGGAGCACGTAAAGGCAATCACCATCAGTTTTCCACATGAGTATGATTATGCCAATGCCGCCATGCAGAAATACGTGGAGGATGACATGCCCAAAGAAAATCTCATGAAAAAGGAGGTTGCGAATACAAGCCCAAGATCCCATACCGAGTCTAACCAAGAAGAAGATAGAAGGGAGGACAAATTTGGTAAGTATCTTAATTATTTCAAACAATTACATGCCAATATTCCATTTGTTGACCCTCCTTCAAAGCATGTTAGGGATCTTAATGACATCATTCCTAGTGAAAATAAGCTTAACAAATTATCAAATGTGCAATTGAATGATAAATGTCCTTCCAATGAACTACCACAAAAATTTAATGATCCTGGAAGCTTTATTATCCTTGCACAATTGATGATTTACCTGTTGATAGGGCACTAGCCGACTTGGGAGCTAGTATCAATGTGATGTCTTATGAAACATTCAAGCATGCGGAATTAAGTGAACTTAAACCTATTAGGATGGACATTCAATTAGCCGATAAATCGATTAAACATCCTAGAGGTATTGTTAAAGATGTGCTAGTTAAGATTGATAAATTCATATTCCCGATTGATTTTGTTATTCTTGACATGCATGATGATATAAGTTCCCTTAATTCTAGGGCGTCCCTTTTGGCTACCGCTAAATCTCTCATTGATGTGCATGATGGAAAGCTTACTTTGAGAGTAGGGGTGAACAAGTTATCTTTAAAATTCCTTTGAGAAATCCTATAAATGATACTTGTTTTCCTATAAACTTGATTGAGACAAGGATAAATGATTCTTTGTTTGATATGTCTTCTAATAAATCATTGAAAGTATGTGATGTTCAATGTGCAAAAGTTTCCACAGATAAATCCCATTTTGAGAATAACATACAGAAAAATAGGACCATGAAGGTCAATTGTTCGAAAATCGATACGGGTGGCGATGTTGTTCAAAGAGATAAATTTTTTTCATAAGTTTAAGGCTCCGCCCGATTAAATCTTCACATTCAGGTGAAATGGTCCAGCTATACGACGTTAAAGAAGCGCTACCCGGGAGGCAACCCGATGTTTGTGTGCAATTGTTTTCATTTATTTTTATTTTTTTATTTTATTTTCTTTCAAAATAATCACAAGTCCTTAGAGTCATTTTCAAATCAAAAAAAAAAAAAAACTCTTGAACATCTTCTTGGTTGTCCTAACTGGGAATATTTGAGATTTCACGGTATTCGAGTTGTGTGTTGCTTAACTTTGATTAGGTATGAAGATGCCGTTGAAGGTCCCATACCAAAACAACCCAATGATCGCCCAACACCGATTCCACTATTGTAGAAAGGTCGTATTTTTCTTTTTCCACCTCTTTTATATCATTCTAATTTCTTTGCTTTTTGAGTGTTTTGTGTGTGTTTGTCCATTTCGTTGTTTCACATTGAGGACAATGTGAATTTTAAAAGTTGGAGGTGGGTACAATAACATTTTCGGAATGCTTGTATGCTTGTTTGTGAGAGATGTGTTTCTTATTTTTTATTTTTAACAAATTGAATGTTGCTAGTCAATAACTTGGCCCAATTATACCTACATTAACTTGTTAATTTGTGTTTTCAAGGTGAAGCAATTGATTGTTTAAGATAGATTGACGTGGATGCAGGCAAAATTTTGATGAGATTTCTAACACCATAAATACTTGATGTGTTAAGGCATATACGACGATACCTAGCGCTATGAACGTCTGAGAACTCGTGATTTAGTAGTGGTTAACGAGTTGTTAAACCAAGCTTGCGAATAAAAAAAAAAGAGAAAGAGAAAAATGAAAAAAAAAAGAAAAAGAAGAAGAAAAAAAAAGGACCAATCGAGGTTATACTCCTCTATTTGTTGTTGCTTAGTAACTAGGAGCATTCATGAGCCCCATGTTTGTCTTTTACGTAAAACGGCGACACGAATATGAGTATGGGAAACCACCCTAGGAGTGTTTGAACAGAAATTCAAAATATAAACCTAGTGGAAGCATGTCTCGAAGGTCCCAAAAAAAAAAAAAAAACGAAAAAAAAAAAAAAAAAAAGGAGAATGCATACTCCTTGACTTCTCATTCCAATAAAGTTCAAGAAGCTTGGTTATATGACTAGTAAGCTAACTACTATGATCCATTGAGTTCTTGTATTTTCATAGCATTATTGAATTGAAGTTGTTCATAACTATCAATATTTGTGGCGTGATGATTTCAAGTCTCAATAATGCCTACTGATATTACGGTCTTTCTTGACAGTCGATCGCTTTGCAAAATAATTTTTTTCTTGAATGGTTAATTCGGGTTGAGAAGGCTAAGAACTTGACCGCTTGTGTTCAATGTGTTGAAAAAAAAAAAAAAAAAACAGAAAAAAATTTTTGTGTTGTGATTTATGAATCCCTCTTTTTGATATAATGTTTTGCTGAGGACAAGCAAAGTTCAAAGTTGGAGGTGGTTTGATAAGGGTCTTTTTATGCATGTTTTATGTGTATATTTGAGTAGTATTCGAGTTATTTTATTGTTAGTTTTATAAATTTTTGATTGTACATAGTTCATATTACTCCTAAAAGAGGTGCTTTTATTGATGTAGATTGACCATTTGGGGCTAATTTTGGTGAATTTCGGACCATGGATTCATGTCAAAACATACCGGGAGTTTAAGGATGCAAAAACGCTCGAAATTCCAAGCCAAACGCGCGTCATTTCGGGGCCTTTTTGGTCCAACACGGGCAGGGGTGTCGGGCAACACGACCGTGTTCACGGGAGCTAAAAACTCGATTTTTTTCGCACAAAACAGCCCCGACACGGCCAGGCCGTGTTCCCAACACGGCCGTGTCCAGAGACACGGCCTGGCCGTGTTGGGAGCACGGCCATGTTTCCCGAGTCCCTGTGTGATAAAAGCCAAGACGGCCGGCCGTTCGGGCGACTCGGGCGTGTCAGGGACCTCTTTTTGCAACTTTTCTTTGCGGAATTTGGGGAAAACTCACCAACCAACCCATTTTGGCCACTTTTGTACACTTTTAACACCCTATTTTCTTTGAAACATGTCTCCATGTCCCCTCCTCATCACTTGAATACAAGAATTCACCAACCAACAAAGAAAATGGAGGCAATTGTTTAACAAAAGAGAGTCTATCAATGTATTGGTTGCCTATAAAAGCCAAGGGTTGAAGTTGGGAGAGGCATTCATTAGATACTCGAGAAAATATTCATTGTATTCATTTCATTAAGTAGAATTGGGATCAAGGGTCTTGGAGGAGAAAGCTTGGGGCAATATTGGAGAGAAGAAGGCTTGGAGCAACATCATCAATCAAGAAAGAAGTCAATTGAGATTTTGAGAAAGATAAGTACACCATGTCTACAATACTTAAATCTTCTTGTGTAATTTATTCTTTGGTCAAAATCATGTGTAGCTAAACTCCTAGTGTTTGAATGTAATGAACTCTAGAATGGATTTGTGATTAAGGTGTGTATGTTTTTAATAAAATCTTCATATTTTGTGTGATTCACTTATATTATGCTTCGTTCATTCGAATTGATATACGCAATATTGATTTGAAGTTTATTTTTCATCCGGGAAATCGAGAGATTCATGGTGAAATAGAACTATATAAGTGAAAAGAGTTGCATGCAATCCTAGATATGGGACGACATAAATCTTCCGGATTAGGGTCAAACCTAATATGGGAATTCACAAATCGTTATAATCTTTGTCTTGGGGTTTTAACTAGAAAGAGATTTGATTAATCAACTTGAGATTAGAAGTTTTTCGCCTTGAGAAAGGGTTTAACTTAAATTGGGAATTTCTACGGTCCACAAGACATGAGATTTTATTAAAAGAGGTTGGTTTTTTGCTTAAGGGCTTACGGTTGTATTTTTAACTTGTCAAATCACAAAAACATTCTAGAGGATTTACATTCAAACACATTTCTATCTCTTGATTTCTTATTTTACAAATCTTCCTTCATTTTTACAATTTATAATTTGTTTTCCTTTTTCATCAAACAAAAACTCTGAAAATTGTTAGATTAAATAACAAAAACACGGTAATTATTAGTACTTACAATCCTCGTGGGAATGACACTCGGTACTCAATAATCTATACTATAAAACGATAGGTGCACTTGCCTACGGTTTTAAAGGTAGCTTTTGAGCCATCAGTGTTCAAGCCCAATATTTCAAATATTTCTCCATATCTGCAATAGTAGAAACTTGAGATCCTTAAATTCAACAATGGAGAATCTATAATTTGTGAGACCCAAGCTTCAAATGGTTATGTCCTCATTATCTCATTTTCCTCACCATCTTCAAAATTATAATTATTATCCCTTTCATGGTCGGCGGGTCCGCAGAAAACAAAATTAGTAGCATTAAACTCTCTCTCTCTCTCTCATGTTTTTCGGCATATTATTTCCCTTTTTCCTTCTTTTTAGATTTACCTATGAATTCCTCATAATTCCCAAAATGCCACCGCCTACTGAGATGGGTTTGGATATAGGACATGGGTTTGGATATGGAGCTCCGTCTCACAGATTTAGACTTGTAAGACGGTCTCATATAAGTTTTTGCCTAAATTTTTTGGAATTAATAATCAATTTTTTGTCCATGTTAGTTTGACTCCTTAATTTCACCAGTAAATTAAACAAAAAGTGAACTCATAATTTTTTAATTTAATTAAATAGTTAAAATAACATCCAACTCCCAATGCAGTTTTGCATAAAAAAAATACCAGGTTTTGTTATAAAAAGATCGTGCATGTTCAGTTTAAACTTTTGATGATAATAAATTGAAAAAAATATTTTATTAATTTTACAAACTTTTTAAGTGTTGGTGCACATGCTAATGGTCATATTTTATTTTCAGAATTGAAGATATTAAAAAAAGTGTTAACAAAATAAATCACATTCCAATAGAAGTATTAAAATATATTATGATTACATTTCTCCAATACATCCAATATTGCTTATAAAATTATTCACAATACTTGTAATTATTGTTACTGCTGAAATAAGTTTTTCAAAATTAAAATTGATTAATCAAGTATGTTAAAAGATAGATTGAATGAAGTAGATATATTTTATAATAAAGAATGAAATGTTAGAAATGCTTTATTATAAAACTTCAATAATTGATTGGAAAAAATGCAAAAACAGTTCTGTAACTTTACATAGTTGGCAATTTTGGTCATGTCCGATTTGTGTTTTGCAAATTTAGTCCTATAACTTTAAAATTGTCGCAATTTTGGTCCTCAATTGTCCGATTGGCACATGGCCCGTTATGAGGCTGACTTGGACCCGTTATGAGCAAAAATGGTCCTGTAACTTTACCTAGTTGGCAAAATTGATCCTGTAACTTATTTTAACTCTTAAAAAAAGATTTTTTTATTTTTCTCAATTTGGAATTTATTCATGTGATTAAATTTATTTTAAAATCTAAAAATTAAAATATAAAAACTATAATAATCTATTTAAAAAACTTAAAACAACAAAAAAATCGAATTTACAATGAAAAATTGTTAAAACAATAAATATGAAAATTAAATACACTTTTTAAACATTTAAAATTTATTTAAAATATTTTAAAATTCTAAGTAAAAAAACCCAAAATTATTTTCAAAAAGTTTTGAGTTTTTTATTTTATTTTAAATTTCCAGAATTTATTAAAATAAATTCAAATTTTTAAAAAGAGTTTTGAGTTTTTTATTTTATTTTGGAATTTAAAATATTTTAAATAAATGTCAATTTTTAAAAGATGATTTATAGTTTTTCAATAATTTCCATATTTTTTTATAATTTTTGGACTTTCAAAATAATTTCAATCTTTTTACTATTATTTTAAAATAATTTCCATTTATAGTTTTTTTACTATTATTTTAAAATTATTTCAATTTATTGTTTCGATTTTTTGATAAAATAATTTTTGGATTTTAAAATAATTCTGATTTTTTGGTAAAATATTTCAAAAGTCTTCAATAGTTTTCAGTTTTAATTCATTTTCAGATTTTTAGACAAATCTCCATATTTTAAATAATTTTCCACATTTTTTATTTTATATTGAATTTATTTTTAATATTTGAAGTAATTGACAGATTTTCAACACAACCTTTAGTTTTTTTAACAAAATTTCAGATTTTCAAAACATCATTTAATTTTAAAAACAACTTTTTGAAGATAATTTTGAGTTTTTTTATTTAGAATTTTAAAATATGTTAAATAAATTTTAAATGTTTTAAAAAATGTATTTAATTTTCATATTTATTTCTTTAACAATTTTTCAATGTAAATTCAATTTTTTTTACCGTTTTAAGTTTTTTAAAAAATTATTATAGTTTTTATATTTTAATTTTTAGATTTTAAAATAAATTTAATCACATGAATAAATTTCAAATGAGAAAAATAAAAACTCTTTTTTAAGAGTTAAATAAGTTACAAGACCAATTTTACCAACTAGGTAAAGTTACAGTACCAATTTTGCTCATAACGGGTCCAAGTCAGCCTCATAACGGGCCATGTGCCGATCACGTGACCTTTTGCGGCCGGAATTTATAGTTTCGGTTAATTGAGGACCAAAATTACGACAATTTTAAAGTTATAGGACTAAATTTGCAAAACGCAAATCGGATAGGACCAAAATTGCCAACTAGGTAAAGTTACAGGACTATTTTTGCATTTTTCCCTAATTGATTGGGTGAGACTACTCACACGCTATTTTTTTCTAATTAACTACACCAACTTCTAAGTACACACCCATCTTTTAATTTTAACCCATCCAAATGTTGGAATTTGGTTTGGTAAAATGGGTATTGACTCGATTTTGACCAAATATTTAAGTGGTTTTCATTAGTGAAAAATGAAATTAAATTATTTGTAAAAATTCTACTAAGTGAGTAGATGAGAATAGCATTTGGAATTTCTCAAAACCAATTCCGGGTGAATGAGAAATTAATGCTAGAATTTATCCACTTAAAACTAGAAAATGGTATGGAAAATGGAAAATGTGGGAACGAGAAATGTTCCATCCCACATAAAGTAGATAGCTAAAGTTTGCTCTCACTTAATAAATCACAAGTTAGACATATGGTTTTGGGTCCTTGGGGGCACCCACGTTTTTAAATGGGTAAGGACCTACATGCTTGTAGTTTTGGTTCAAAACATACACGCGCGCCGCCACCGTCGATCGGGTCGCGGGCCATGAGCCTGGGCTTGGGCTTCAACGCCCTTATATTTTTTGGACGCAAAAGCGCAGTTGTGCACGAGCGCACAGGTGTGCGCGGGCGTACACGTTTCGAACTGATGCACCTATTTGGGCTACCAAGTGCATTTTTTGACTATAGACATGTCTTTTTGAGCCAAAATACATGTTCTTTCCATCAGGGCACCTTGATGCCTATAAATACAAGACCCCTGCAGATTAAACAAGACGCGAAAATACAAGCCTAAAATCGACTTATTTGCATCAGCATATTGATATTCTTCATGTTCAAAGCTTGAAAGCCTTAAACATTTTCTGTTCGCTGTAGTTTCGACTTTCCAAGTGCTGTGAAGTCGAACAGATTAAGGTCGTTGTATCTTAGGGATAAATATCGTAACTATAAGCACTTCGAATACGGGGCGTTTTGGTCTTACAGAGACTGTATATTATATAGGCATCGACTTATGCCTAAACACTTAGCCATATTTTGAAAACAGTGAACCTTCCTTCCAACACCAAATACTAAATTTAGTGAATAGAAATTAGTACTTTATAGGCTTTTTTCTGGAATTATTGCTTAAAATGGCTGACAATTAGTTTAAGGTGGATTTTTGGTGTTGATAAAATGTTGGTTTAACGTTGAGGGTGTGAAATTTTGGTTTTTAGGGGCAAGGCTTGTTTGTACAAAGGGGAAAAAGGGAACAAAAGCAAGAAAAGTATGAAGAACAACATTGTAAATTATTCACATTGTACTATTCATGTAACAACATACAACTCTTTTTTTTTTTTTTTACCATTTTCCCACGTGCACATGATTAGTTCTCGGGGAAACAGTCTCGATCCTTTAGAAATTGTCTCATGTAAGCCACGAGAATATACAATGGCTCTCAAGTCCCTAACATCCTCAACTAACGCGAACAAAGAATCGTCCTCCAAGTGATTGCTCCATGCTGGATTTCCTCTATCCAGCCATAGATTCCCACGCACTAAGTTCCAGCTTCCCGCACTGCCACTTAAAACCCTCAATATTAATTATTTCACCATTGTGCCCGAGCGCTCGAACCCTTGACCTCTCCAAAGAGAAACCAAGAGTTACTCCTCATTGACTAATTGGTCAAGTATCATTGGATACAACATACAACTTTAGTCCGCCATAGTTGATTTTTGCTACATCGTGGGTTTTATAAAATTTAAATTTCAAGAAAAAATTTTGAATATAATGGGGATAATAGGAGAAGGAACACATGCATTCGTATGAGATCGAACTCGGGTCAATCGCCCTTACAACACAAGACACAACTACTGGAGCACAAGGTTGAATGGTTAGTCCCATAAGGTTAAAAATCTTTGGTAGGTATATACGGTCGTGGCTTAAATGGCTTTCCACTACCCTAAATTTCAAATATTTTTTCTCCTAATCCAACTATTTTTTCCCATAAAAATATTTTTTTTTATATTTTTCCCAACTGAAAAAAAAAGTGTATAAAATAATATGGGGTGCGCGGTGGCCGGTGGGTCCCCTTTGCCCTTTGGATCCGCACATGGGTGTATAAAGAAATATGGTGGGTTTAAGGAGGGCATTTTAGTATTTTTATTAACTTGAGGACATTCTTGTCCAAAACTTTCGAATGTTTTTTTTTTTTTTTGAGTCAGAATGAATTTCATAGAAAACGGGGGAATAGGAATAGCCTTTCCCTAATTGATTTTGCAGCTGGAAAAGCATGAAAATCATAATAAGATTAATGATGCATGCCCTACTAAAATTTTGCTGCATCAAATAGACATGGTTCTGATTGGACCAATCGTCGTTCTCGACTTCCCTATTGCTAATCTCATTTCTGTTCAAGGGGCCAGAATTCTTATTTCTCGGGTAATTTTCTCTCTATACCATGGCAATTCTCGTTGTTGGATTAATTAGTTTCTTTGATTTTTTGTGCAAATCTGTGGTGCAATGCAACTAGCTTAATGCTTGGTTATGTTTATTTGACGATTATTTAGGTAATCTGCTTATTAAACTCTTTAAGCATCTGGGCAAAATCTCTGGATTATTCGCTTTAGAACGAATCATGAACCCAATTGTGCCTTTTCTTGAATTTGACATTGTCAATCTGCATATTTTGTGTTTTTTTAATTAATTTTGATGCTTAAAATCTGTTGATTATGTTAATGCTCCATCTGTGAACTCCACCTCAAGAGATTATTAAGAAAATGCATAAAATTATTTTGGAAATTCGAATTTTGGTTGCCGATCAAGTGTTGTTTTATCATACACCAACCAATGAAAGAAAAAGATAAAAGTAAAAAAAAAAATTGTCTATTGTGTATACAAAATAAAAACTTGGATAGACCTAAATAATGATCCATATTAACTGAAGCAGGGTAGGAGCAAAAAGAGTGGGACATTAATGAGAAAATTAAGATAATTTTTATTGAAAGCATTCCAAAGTGTTTGTTTATGAAATAATTGGGCATACCAGTTAATTAGGAACATGCTGCAAATATAGTTCCATTGGTTATATAATAAATGTTTTACCGTTTAGTTTGAAATTTTGGTTGGTACTTGTTATTGCATCATGTATTTCCATTCTAATGTTTTAGCTAGGTGGAGTTTCTGATATCCAGAGGAAGTTATTATTTTATTTGTACTTCATAAATTGCAGTGACAACCATTGTTGTATCCCTCCATATTGAGGCCCATATATGTTACTTAAGGCAATCATTCCCAAATAGCATATGACACTTGAGAGTGCACTGAAGCCTACCGAACCCTTAAATGGAACACAAAAACTTGTGCGAGACTCACCATTTACATTGCAAAAGATAAAGCAACGTGGCTATTTCGATCAGTCGGTTTGTGGAACTTCCAACATGATTGGGAGCAACCAACGGCTAATAACTCACTGAGTCTAGATTCCCTATTGCTTAACATTTGATTCTGGTGTTTTCTTTGTACCAGATTATAGAGAAAAGTATTATAGACTAGATAACTATTTGTTTTTACCATCATTCCATTTTATCAGGAAATTTTGGCAGCAAAGAATTTCTTGTCTGAGGCCCATCAATTGTGATCTTAATGGTATTCCAGGCACAAAATGATATTCAGTCCAAAAGAAGTATCTGTCTACTGTTTTTCTCTTACCATTCGTTTTTTCTTTTCTTTCTTTTTGGCCTCTCTGCACTAATGAAAATATTTACTCTGTCTCAGGTGATAGAAATCATGTTAAAACAGTTGCTATATATTGTGCTTACTTCATTTCCTTTTATTGCCTTTGAAATCCATTCCCCAAGTTTATAATGTTATATCCATCAACATTGCATTACAAATGAAAGTTTTGTGTCACTTCTAATAGTTTTTGTTGGCTGAGGCAGGATAATCTTAATCGTACAATTTACGCAAATTCATTAAATTATAGACCTTTGTTTTAATGGCATTGTGTTACTAAGTTAATTATATTCCTTTGGTCTGTAGTTTGCTAATGAGAAACATTAGTTTCTTTAACTAAAATGAATGAATCCAACTTCTCGTACTGTGATGTCGTGCATTTGATCTCTTCTAGGGAAGAGGTAATACGCCACAAAAAGGTATATTGTATGCCTGTACTTTTGATTTATAATATATCAGCAGAAGGAATGAATGCATATAGATATTTTGAGATCTCAAAAATTAGCTCTTCGAAAACCCAGATTAATCTAGAAGCCATAATTATAAGAAAGCAATATATGTAAAAGATAGTATCTATATCAGAACTCCTAGGAGAAAAATATCAAAATAGATTATATCTCAAAAATCATGTACAAACACGAAGTTTTATGTAATTATGTGTACTATGCATTTTCTAATGCTAATAAAAGTATATCTTCTACAAGTGGAGTGTGTGGCCTTGTTTTATCTTTGTTGGCTCACTTTGCTGCAGCAACTTGATTCCTTTTGCAGTGCCCATCAACTGTTGAAATTCTCTAATAGTGGATTATGTTGGGTAATACGGGTCTAAATGTGTAGATGTGAGAGACAAAAAAATAGATGGAGGCTAAAATATTTAAATTACTATACAGTAATTTCAGTTTACAATAAAAACTGCACTCTCAATCTTGCTCACAAATTTTTGTATACAAACTCTCGTATTTTCTCACGCACTCTGTTGCTTACACTTAAAGCTTTGAATTGGATTCACTCGGATGATTTGAATGTGCAGGATGCAAGCCTACTTACACGCATAATCCATCATTCATTTGTTAATCAAATAATCTAACACTAACAAAGCATTATTAAGTGGGGTTAGTAAGGGTAATTTCCAACCATTCTTTCTACCAGTGGGTTTGGTGAATTTTGTCTACTTATACCAACTGTAAAAATAAAAAAGACGATCTTTATTTACCTCCTACCATTGGTTTATTGCAATCTGAAAAGGATTTATGGATTAGATTCTTCTAAATCCTCTCAAATCCCTTTCTGTAGATGGTGTAAGATTTAGTTGGGAAGATGGCTCTAGGAACCTAATCAGATATGCTTTTATAAACTTTGTGCATCACAGAGTTAAAGTTTCTTAATTATTTTTTCGCTATAATTAGGATAATGGAAAATTAACCATTTTAGATTATGAATCATTTATGCTTAAATTAAATGAAATAATGGAGATAGTGAAAATTTGACCACTGTACCTCATGAGCCATTTCGTGTCTACTTTAATTTATTTAACATTATCTCATTTGGCCCATGAATCACAATAAGAAGCAAATACATGAATCATGGTGATAGGTTCTCTAAAGATGAGTAGTATCTTCCATGTATTACAATGTATTGTGTCTTTTATTACCAGCTCAAAAATTTGTCGGAAAAAGTGAATAAAAAGTGGCCCATGAGGAATATTGATCAAATTTCCACTATCTCCATTATCTCATTATGTCGCATGGACTATCTTGAGAGGAGCTTTTGCTTTGTATGATATCTTTGGAAATACAAATGATGCATTTTGCTATAAATACATCCGCGACTTTGTATGATATCCTTGGAAATGCAAACGAAGCAATTTGCTAAAAATACATCCGCCAAAGCTCCTCTCAAGATAGTGCATGCAGAGATTTGTGGTCCAAAACAAAAATACCATCATTCAACGACAGTGGTACTTTCTATTGTTCATTGATGATTATACCATAATGATGTGGGTCTGTATCTTAAAGCAAACGTCGAAGCATAGTGAACTTCGTCATCAAGAGTCTCGTTAATGATCAACAAATTTAATTGGAGTATGTGAATTGGGAAGAGCAATTAGCATATGGTTTTATCAAAGCAGTTAATCTGGAAAAACTGGAGCAACTTCGGAAAGTTATAAGAACTACATTAAGTGAAGAAGTTGAAAGAATAATTTGTAAATGGAAAGCGGAGCACGGGCAAGTAGACAAAATTCACCAAACCCACTAGCAAAAAGAATGGCTGAAAACTAGCCTTACCAAAACCCAGTTAATAATTTTGTTAGTGTTAGATTATTTAATTAAGAAATGAATGATGAATTATGCCTATAAATAAGCTTGTAATAGATCGAGGCTAAAATACTTGAATTACTATTTTTTCTCGCACACCCTATCGCTTACACTTAAAATGCTTTGAATTGGATTCACTCAGATGATTGGAATGTGCAGGGTACAAGCCTATTTATAGACAAAATCCATCATTCATTTGTTAATTAAATAATCAAGTATTATTAGGTGGGTTTGGTAAGACTAATTTTGAGCCATTCTTTCTCCTAGTGGGTTTGGTGAATTTTGTCTATTTGCTCTAGCTTATGCTCCCCTGTCCATTTAGAAATTATCTTTCAAAAGATTAATGATAAATTTATTGCTGAATATCTGGGTTTTAGCTTCATTGTCATGCCACTGTAATTGTTTTCTTGATCTATTCTATTATTTTATAATTGTTTTCTGGATCTTTTTAGTTGCTTAATCACTGTAAGTATAATTATTTTATAATGGTTCCTAAGTACATTCTTTTTTTCTTTTAATTTTGGTCTCAGTAGAGAAGTTGTTCGACAGGAATGATGCATGATATTCATAGGTATGGCAAATAAAGGAGTATGTCATAGTCCACAGAGGCGTAGATAGGGGGTTGGGGGCTCTAAGACACCCCAAATTTTTTTGTCCGATTTTTTTGTGGAAAAAAATTTAAAAAAATTTATATGTGTTTTTTAAAGAGAAAAAATAATTGAAAGGGGAAAATGAGGGAAAAATTTTTTGCATTTAGGGTAGCGGGTAGGCTGTCTACGCCTGATAGTCCACAAAAAAGTTTTTGTTCAATTGGAGAAATGATCTGGTTTTCCAAGAATCAAGCTTCACAGGAAAGATTTCAATTGCGACCAACCGATCTCCTTCTACATGTGCAATGGAATTTGACGAGTTTTAGAGTAGGAAACGAAGTATATTCATAAAGTCATAGAAAGGATGATCAGTTAGGAAAACGTTTTGAGTTTTAAGAGTTAAAGATTGCGAATCTAACAAATATAGTTTGTGTAATTTAACAATAAATTAGAGTGGCATAGCGGAAGCATGGTGGGCCCATAACCCACAGGTCCATGATCGAAACCTGGCTCTGATAGCCATTCTCAGCAAATTTCTGGGTCTCCAGTGCTCGTCATTTGGCGTTTGAGGTGAGGTGAATGCCTTAAATTGAGCATCTGGCAAAAAATCCCTCCTTGAAGTCAACACGAGAATGATGTCAATTTAAATAGGGAAGTATTAGTTACTTTAAATCCTAATTTTTATTATGTAAAACTTTGGTAATAGCATATTGTTTTGTCTCTATGATATTTGATATTGAATTTCATTAAATGTTGTGTCGATTTCAATTTCTGATGTGTATTTGCATTTACATTTAAGTGATATTGTAACATCACTTGAAACATAATAATTTTGATATACTGATTGATTAAGGAATAATTACAAAAACAACCCTGAGGTTTGGATTAATTACAAAAAAAACCAGACATGTTTCAAAATTACAAAAACCCTTTTAGGTTTCTTTTTGTCTTAAATTTAAGGGGGTAACTGTAATATTTTTGTAAATACAAGGGTTTTTTTTTTTAAATATTCTCGAAATCACCAGGAAAAATGTAAGACGTACGAAATCAAAAATCAAGGGATTTTTTGTAATTTTCAAAGAATTCTGGATTTTTTTGTAATTAGCCCAAACCTTAGGGGTGTTTTTGTAATTATCCCATTATTATATAGTTGAACATGGGGCACCAAATTCTACATATTTATATGTTTACTTCGTCCTCTAAATTCTAATTGTTTTACTCGAGCGGTAGTGAATGCTTTTAATCCGCAACAATCACAGTAAATGAAGGGCATTTGTCATTTATTTTGTGCAGATGTATACAGTTTAAATATGGTTGAAGTTCCTTAAACAAATCGGTCCTTTATTCGGACAAACTCACTTATTAAAAGATAATTCATTTGGTTTTTCCTTTCCACCAACTCGAACACTCTACTTTGAGCCTTATTTTCTTCTTGGAACATCATTTTGGACAAATAAATATATGATTTTGATGTTCTCACAAAGTAGAACACCATTCCAATACTATCTTTGCCATTAGACAAACAAAATACAAACAAAAGCATGCCGGTTCCAAAACTGGAACTGGAACTATGTAGACCGGTTCCGATTCCTTGGTCTCAAAAATCGTGGAGCCGGTGGTTTTAACCACTGGTTAGAACCGTCGATTTCAAGTTTACAACCAACAGTATTGATTTTTTTTTCGTAAAAATATGCTAGAAGAAAAGTGAGTGTTTATTATAATGTTTTATATTCTAACTACATGTGACATGTTTTAAATAAAATGTTGTGAGTGAACTACGTGAAGTTTGATTCTCTATACTCTAATAGTATATAGGTAGTTTAATATTATTATTAATATTAAGTATACAACTTAATTGAATATTAAGTCCAAATTTTTTTTTCTCTTTTTTGCAACTAATTAAATATGATAAATCATTTTAAAAAATTAACAATTATCAAAAGATAAACAAACGATTTCGACTAAAACCGGAACTGTTTACAGTAAGGAACCGGCGGTTTTGGAACCGGGGCTAGTGGTTCCAGAATCGTGGCCACCCCTATTTGATTCTGCTTTAAATGTAGTTATAAATGTAAACGAAGTGTTTGATATATTTTTGCTTATGAATGGGGTAAAGTGTAACACAAAATCAAATATCATGTGGATTTTTTTAAAATTTTCAAAATCCTCTGGGTTTTTTTTGTGATGACCCCAAACCTCTAGGTAGCTTTTGTAATTATTCTAAAAATAATAATAATTGAGAAAATAAATACTTAGGGAGGACTTTTGGCAAATTCAGTTGCAAGACTATTGAAGCTCAGAAAATCGATTTCCTACTCCACATGGTTAGTCGTTAGAAACATGAGTAGCAATAAAGGGACATAATAATGAATATAGTTGCACGAGTGCATAATAATAAGTGCACAACAATGTATGTAATAATGTCAGAAACCATAATTCTTCAATAATGCATTAAATTAGCTAATACTTCTTGATGTAGCTAGCATAAAACACACTGATCACAATAGCTAGGAAGAGTCAAAAGGAGGAGTGAAATTTAAGGCAATTATGAATCTTCATCCAACTTCTTGGGGTAGACACAAAAACTAAATTGTGGGGTGAGTGGTGTAGTTGAGCATTTATCAAGAATAAGCAAAATCTTGTAGTTTGTACATGTATTATTCAATATTCCATCTTATATGTGTATATTTTAGTGGCCAGTTAAAGTTATTAAATATTATTATTCTCTTTTTAATAATATATGTTATAGAGAAGTTGATAAATAAAAATGATTTAATTGCAAAATTGGTGCCGTAACTACAAGGGACTAGCAACATTCGTCCTGCAAATATATTGGGTAGCAATTTTAATTCCGTAAGATTTTGATACCGTACAATTTTGACCCCATAAGTTCTAATTTGTATAATTTGATCCTACAAGTTTGATTTTTTGCGATTTTGGTCACAACTGAGTGTTTCAATATTTCATTTATTTTTATTATACTCTTGTCCTTTAAGCCAAAATACATATCATGACCAGTAATTTTTTTTTTACGGAACAATAGCAAATATATTCAGAACTCGAGAACAAATTTGACACTGTCAAATGGCAAAAGGGCCACCTTGAACAAACATAGATGTCAATGGGAAAGCTTCGGACGAGATGAAAACAATCACTTATCAAGAGAGTAAAACAAGACTCAAAAAACACAAACTAAAAAACAACAAAGCAAAATAAAAACAAAGCACTCCGACCGGAGACTAAACCAGTACCCACAAAAGGAGGACTAGACACTCCGTAAGGGAGACCCACAACTGGAACAATCTAGGCATGAGCTACGATATTCACTGCAAGACAGTAACTACAGTGTCGCCTACGAGTTTCGCAAATCAACTGGGAAAATAAAGACACAAAAAAAAATTGCAGTAAACCCAACGAACAACGAAAAAAGAAAAAAAGGAAATTGGGTCTTTCACTCCCCCACATCCCGACACCACCACTCCCAGCTAATCTGCCACCGGCCCACTATTGGTCCGCCACCACAAAGAAACTTCCAAAGCCCAGAAGCAAGAGGTGGAGGGTGAGGGGAATGGAGCGGAACAACTGGGTGTGGAAGAGGGAGAAGAAAAAAAGGATTAAAGTCTTGGGGGTTTTTTTAGAGAGAAGGGAGAGGGAAAAAAGTAGAGAGAGAAAGAATAAGATTTTTTACCATTAAAAGTTACATGATTGAAATTAATATTTTGTAAAATCGTCAAGGACCAAAATTGTCACATCAAAAAATTACAGGACTAACATTATCCACCCCTAAGAGTTACGTGATTAAAATTGCAATCAGCCAATAAAAACTGAGTCATATACATTGGATAGAGCCTACCGTATTTTTTGGTTCATTGTCGAACACTAAATTCTAACCGTCCTACATAACCTAATATAACCACCAAAACCCCTTAAAATTCAATTATCATAATTGAATTATATACATTGCAACATCCAAGAATTTCACTTATTTGACAATCACACACTTGTCATAATCTCATCATTGTCACGTCGCTTTTAGCATCCAACTCCCCAAAAATCTCCCAAAATTTCACACCTAGACCTTTGCCATTTCTTTCAATTTTTTTGTCCCATTTGTCCTTTAAAATGTGAATACATGTATGCTCGTTCCTTGTAAACCCAAAAAACAAAAAATCCCCATTCTCCTTGTTTCCTCAATTTGCACATTCACTCCTTTTTGTTTCCTTGTTAAGTCTTTATCTATGAAACTCAGAAATCCCATATAGTTTCCCTTTTGTACAAAATATGTATACCTTAATTATATAGCATGTTACATCTTCTAATTTAATTTTACTTCTCTTACAATCAAAAAAACAAACCATAATGTGGATAGTTGAGTGTAATAACCATGGCCAAAATTCAAAAATGTGGATCAATCCCCTACCGATGTTTCAGCCTCTAATGCCATTTTCTAACACATTTTCTACTCACAACTTTAACATCCCCGCATGGAACCAAACCCTAAGTATGCAATAATGTTTTCATTGTGAAACAAAATTTCTTTATTCTCGAAAAATATAAGCTTTTAAATGAGTTGGTCATTTTTTATAGGTAGTCTGAGTGGTTATGGAGCAAAAAGAGATGTAAGTAACAAAGTGCCATTAGTGAGCTCAAGATGGAACCCTACTCCAGAGCAACTTCAAGCCCTTGAAGAAATGTATCGAAGCGGAATTAAAACGCCGTCGACTGAACAAATTCAGCAAATTGCTGCGAAGCTTCGGAGATTTGGTAAAATTGAAGGCAAGAATGTGTTCTACTGGTTTCAAAACCATAAAGCTAGAGAGAGGCAGAAAAAGCGTCGGCAATTAGAGTTATTGCGCAATGTTGAGACCCCAGAACGAAAACAATCAGGTTATATAAGTTTTTGAATTTACCTTATAATTCTGGTTTCTTTATAGTTGGAATTAATGTTGCATGTAAATAATAATTTCCTTAGTTCACTTCCACATTAACTAGGTTATTTTAAACAATTATCCTCCAAAATCATAACTTGAAAATAATGTAAGATAAAAATGCTATAATGCATGGTTGTTCAGACCTTTAAAAGCCTACATCACGCGCACGCACGCTACAAGAAAATTCCAGTTTACCGATTGAAATGATTTTGTCACTAAATTTTACAATTATGTACAGAATACCTACAGAATAAAAAATATCATTTCTCCCAAATTATACCGACAGATCACCAACAGTTTTTCAATTACCGACAAATTTTCCGTAGGCACTTACAAACAGTTTTAGATTCTGTAGGTAAATATTTTACCTACACTTTACAATTTTCTTAATACTTACCTATAGATTTTTCTATAGGTAAACTGGTTTTTTCTTGTAGATATTAGTCCATGGTGTGGTTTTTTTCATATTTGTATTTTACTTGCACAAGAAGTACTATTTCACATCAAAATGTTTTGTTGACGTCTCTAACGTCAAACTTGAATAATTCCCCCCGTCACAAAATTATAGTAATAATTTGACAAGAGAATGAATTTGAGACTTGATTTGGATTTCAAATCTATAATAATAATAATCCATTAAACTTGTTCGGGTAAGGTTATTACCCAGTATTGTTTGAGTTATTGGGGTGGATTTCAAATACATCTTAAATTGAGTCATTTAAAATTCTTTCTAGAAATCCTCCCCTAAAAATCCAAATAGTCTAGTTTTATGTACTTTTACACGTTTGTCATTAAGAAAATGGTGGATGAAAGTTAATGACTGAGATGACAACTTGAACAAAAACATAAATTTAAGGAAAAACAGCTGTTTTTTAAGAAACTATAAAAAGAAAATGAAAACAAAATAAATTTTAGTGGGCACATTTTGGTAGTAGAATAATGTGTGTTTTCTTTTAATAAAACATTATTCTTATGCAAAGTAAAATTTTCTCAAAAACAAGGTTTAATTTGCAGGAGTACTGAGCAGGAGATATATGGAAACTAATAAACATCCTAAGAAATTGCCTACACCCTCAACCTGCAGCACAGCTTCAGAGGTATGTATATAAATACATTTTCCTGTAAGAAAACTTGTACCATATTTACCCTATCTTTAAGGGATAATTACAAAAGATATAACTGATGTTTTGGCTAATTTTTGAAAAAAAAACAAAGATTTTTTAAAATTACAAAAAAAAAACCTTTAAGATTTGATTTGTCTAATATTTTCCCCCTTAATAAGCAAAACACATTTCAAAAATCCCCTGATATTTGTAGAAATATTACAGCTACTCCCTTAAATTTAAGAAAAAATCAAACAATAAGGGCCTTTTTGTAATTTCATCTACGGGCTTTTTTGTAATTAGCCCAAATTAAAACTTAGGGGGTCTTGTGTAATTATCCCTTTTACAAAATTCAAAACCTGACTTGATCACTTACAATACATAACCAGAAAGCAAAATTATGGGCCAATAATAACCATGAAGGTCAAAGAATTGAATGCAAAAATGAAGTAAGCTTTTGCATGATGGAAAAAAGAATGAGACTAATTAAAAAGCTACACTTTTTAATACTTTCTGTTGGGGCTGTTCCGCTGTTGATCTGTAGAAGCTAGAATTTCTTGGGCAGAGTGTAAAAAATTTATCCAGCTTTTTCATGAACTTTAATTTTATTTTTTTACAGTATTCTGTATCAATGCATGGAGAAGAATGTAAACAGAAAGTGTGGACACAATTGGAATTGCAGCAACAGAACATAACAGCAAATAGTACTGAAATATGCTGGCAATTGGATTTATCTTCTTGCATTAATAATAAAGTTACTGCTCAGAAAGCTCCTGGTCAAGAAAATGAAAAGCCCTTTTTTGCAATTAATGGTAGCAAATTGTGGACAGTTAAAAATGATGATTTTAGAATTATTGAGAGTGGGATCAAAGAAAATCAAACTCTTCAGCTCTTTCCAGTTAGGAGCAATGATTTGAGCAGCATTGAGGAACAGAGTCATGATGTTTCAAGCTTAGGAACAAAAATGGCAACTAATCAATTTTTTGAGTTTCTTCCTACAAAAAATTGAGGATTGGGGGTTTTCATAGTACTATGTGGTTGCAATTTGGCTTTCATTTCATTATTTTCATTTTTATATATCCCTTGGTTTAATTGTCCTTATCTAGCATATGATAATTTTGATTTATTGTGGTTAAATTCTATACAACCAACCTAAATGTGAGTGAATTAGATTGTATTATCCAACTTCACTGAGTAGAGTGACAAATCGTGTAATTGTATTGATACGATAACGACACGACATGACAAACTCAAACACGAGTATGACACGATAAGGTATTGTACCAACAAGAACACGAACACGAACATGAAGTTTTTCGTGTTGACACGGCACGACATGATTTGACATGATAAGTAAAAAAAAAATTAACACATTAATAAACGATGGCAAATTGCACGATATTACATGATAATACACAATAAAAACTACAAACTATCAGGTAATTGTGTCACTAATAGGTAAACGTGTCATTATCTTATCAATTAATAGGTTGTTAGCAGGTCAACGTTCAATCTATTATTTTTTTATCGTGTTTACAAGAACACGACACGAAATTTTCGTGTGCTTATTGTGTAAGGCTAAACACTAACTTGTTATTTTCGTATCGTTTTCGTGTCGTGTTAAGAATTGTCACCCTAACACTAAGGCCTTGTTTGAAATTATGGATTGGGCTTGATGTATTATATAATTATGGAGGGACAAATACTTGGAATCTTGATTTGGGGGCCATAAAAATAAAAAAAGATAAACAATCCGACTTTTGGGCTTGGATCACCTAACGAGTATGGAATATGTGATAAAATATCCTAAGTAATCTCTCTTGGTAGAGTACCCAAGTCTGAGACTGTAAAAGATGTGTATTGTAGGTCTCAGCTCAGCCCTGCCTTGTCCCAGCTAGACAAAAATGAACAGAGCACAAATCAAAATTGGACCAGTTCTTTTGACTTGTAAAAATGTCCATTTTCTAGCCACCTGTTTGGTGGTTTTTTTTTTCAACATATATATTCACTCTTCTTCTTGTACTGCCCACAAACTCATGAGTGGCAATTTGGATCATCGATTCGTATCATGTTCAATTTTTGGATCAATTTCGGGCCATGTTCAAAATACATCAAAAATAAGTAAAATACAAGATAACTATATTATAATACAAACGATAACATCGTGTTAAATTCTTTCGTGTGTTCATATTTCTCGTGTTCGAATTTCTCTCGGCATATTCTAGGGAAGATCTGGTCAAAGGAGGGGGAGAGGAAGACCCAGCAGTCAATTTCGGAGTTGTGGAAGTTCTCGAAGAGTATAGCAGACCTTTAGTTCATAAAGAGACTGAAAACATTCCAGGTCAAATATAATCAAAGCAAGAATGGTATAGAATATGAGGGGTCGACCTGTCTGGAGTAGCTCTTAATAAAGTCGACCTACCAAAGAATAAATAGAGGTAGACGGGAAAACAATTCTTCGAAGCGATCGACCTGATAAGGAATCACAAGTTTTGGCCGACCTGACAAAGAGTTACTAAGTCATGGTCGACCTGGAGAGGAGTCACTAAAAGTCTTGGTCGACCTGACAGAGAGTTACCAAAGACATGGGCCGACCTGACAAGCATTTAATGAAGATATCAGCAAGATAAAAAATACAGGATTCGAGGTCGCTGACCTGACACAGAGTTACTAAAAGATACGACTGACCTGACATGGAGTTACTAAAAGATATGATTAACCTAACATGGAGTTACTAAAAGATATAGTCGAGCTGACCAATAGTTACTAGGAAGTACAACCGACCTGACAAGTAGTTAATGAGCATACAGAAGAGGTATGCGGAAACATATATCGAGGGAAGCCGACCTAACTAAAGTTACTAAGTGTCAGCTTGAACCTACGACCATTAAATATCCTTTAAGGAAAACCTGACAAACATTTAATATCATGGGAGACCGATTCGACAGGAAGTAACTACTTCCAGGACCGACCTGACAGATGTGACTTATCGCGAATTTCCACCTTCTTTTGACCTCCAATCTAGGACGGTCACGTGGACATCAAGGACAAGATAGGTTGGGTATTAACGGAGGAGGAAGGTGAGAAAATCAGGGTATCTTAATTCACATATATCAGCTTTTATATTTTTATACACTTTTTACATACTCTTTCTCCCGTGACTAACTTGATCGTCGGAATGCTTACGCTCGTGTTCTACCGGTAAGTCTTGTGCAGGCTAGCTGAGGATCAAGTTGGATTCTTGAGACGATCTCGCGAAAAAGGCCTTTTCAAGTTGATTCGGCATACTTTAGGGAGACCAGGCATTTTATATTCCCCTAGCTTAGATCTACGCTCAAACTAAGAGAGTATGGGGACTAGTTGATTCAGCATACTTTAGGGAGACTTGGCATTTTATACTCCCCTAGTTTAGATCTACACTCAAATTAGGAGAGTAGGGGGACTAGTTGATTCGGCATACTTTAGGGAAGATCTGGTCAAAGGAGGGAGAGAGGAGGACACGACAGTCAAGTTCGGAGCTGTGGAAGTTCTCGAAGAGTATAGTAGACCAGTAGTTCATAAAGAGACTGAAAACATTCCAGGTTTAATATAATCAAAGCAAAAATGGTATAAAATACGAGGGGTCTGTTAGTTAAAATGTTTTTATCATGATTTTGATGATTTTGTTCAACTGTGTTTTTATACAAAAACAATGTCCCTAAATATTGTCTAAATACTTCCGATTGATTTAAAATGTTTTCACTATTTTTTGGAGTATTTCTTGGAGTTTATTTTCGATATAAAATTGGACAACACTTTTGTTTCAGCTCGACTTGGCCGCCCTATAGGCAACCTGCACTGAGTTGAGTTTTGAAAAGAAAATGGGACGTATAAAAAATAGGGGAGAGGCGACCTGTCGACCAGGTCGACCGTGGGACGACCGTGCACCGGGAAGCCCTCCTCAAGAGCAGACTTCTCTGTTTCGTTTTTTGACAACCCCCCAACCGGTCAAGCATAAGGGCGACCGGTCGAACCCCCCTTCGACCGGTCACCCTGTGTAAAATTTTGCGATCTACTTTCAAATTTCTATCTCTGCGCGACCGTTCAACCTCTATTTTTGACAGCAAAATTCAAACCGTTGGATAACCATTATCACCAAGATTTACTTTATCAATTTTGTACTATATTTCTACATTTTGTGATCTTCTTTTTGTAGACAAAAGTGAAGATGGATGAGCTTATATTGGAGATCCAATCTTGAAGACTTTCCTATAAATAGAAGAAGATTTGAAGCAAACATGACATAACACACAAGCATACAATACAACAAGAAATCTGCAAAATTCTCAAAGCTTTCATTTTTACATTTTTGTTGTAATAGCCTAAGTTCTTGCACTTGCACAATCTTGAGGTCTAGGCTTTTTGTTCTTACACTTACACTCAAAAGTTTGTATACTTCATTTATTGAGTTGTAATCTTGAATTTTTCTATCATCCAAAATAAGATATCCTTGTTTGTGTTCTTGTGGTAAGAACACACTTGGGTGATCTTAGGTGTTGAAGAGTGTGGTACTCTTCATAGGTGTTGAAGGAAGATTGTGGTAATCTCCTTGAAGGTGTTGTAAGAAGATTGTGGTAATCTTCAAAGGTGGTGGTGTATTAATTGTGGTAATTAATAAAATCTTTTTTTCTTTTGAAATCCACTTCGGATATACCGGGGTGGTAGTAGATTAGACCCTAGGTGGGTTGAACTACTATAAATCATCGAGTGTTGTTTATTTTCCGGATTTACATTCTTGTCAATTACGTGTTCATTCGAAAAAGAGGACAATTTGCGAAAAATCGGCATAATCTATTCACCCCCCTCTAGATTATCGTAGCCACTTGGACTAACAAGTGGTATCAGAGCCAAACTCTTTGGCTAGCTCGTTTCGAGTAAAGAGGAAAGATCCATGGCTACGAACGAAAGCTACCTCACCACCGGCGCCTCCACCAACAAGCCACCACTATTCGACGCCAACAACTACGCATTTTGGAAAGACCATATGTAGTGCTTTCTACAAGGGTGCGGGTTTGACATTTGGAATGTGGTCATTGAAGGAGTTGATCAACCAACCAAGAAACTGGAGGACGGCACCACGACTCCTAAACCTTTCAAGGAGTTCGATGAAAATGACAAGAAGGTCTTCTCTCTAAACGGTAAGGCTTTAAATATTTTGCATTGCTCTCTTACCGCCACCGAGTATAATCGTATAAGAGGCATAAGGTCGGCACATGAAGTTTGGGAAAAATTAGAAACCATCTGAGGGCACAAAGAAAGTGAAGCAAGCAAGAAAACAATGCTTGTGAAAGACTTTGAAAATTTCAATATGCATGATGGTGAAAGCATATCAAAAATGGTGGAAAAGCTTGACAACATTGTCAATCCTCTTGTGGCTCTTGGAAAGGTCATCTCCGAAGAAGACAAGGTGACCAAAGTTTTGAACACTCTTCCCGGCTCATGGTCCGAAAAGGTGACGGCTATCACGGAAGCACAAAATCTCGAGACATTCAAATTCGATGAGCTCATCGGGAACCTCCTCATCTACGAAGTCTATCTCAAGGAGAGGAAAAATTCCAAACCATTCATCAGTCAATCGGGTATGCAAAATATTCCTAAAGGTCTTGCATCTTCTTCTAATAATGTATACTATGGTATTGATGATGATGAGGAGGAGATGGCCGCACTTGTTCGTAAAAATTTGCAAAATTTGTGAATGAAAATAAGGCGAGAAAACCAAGAGACAACTCGTGTTTTAAATGCGGAAAATCCGGGCACTTCATAGCCGATTGCCCAAAACTCGAGGAAGAGGAACAAAAGAAGAAGAAGCATTTTCCGAAAAAAAAGGCTCTAAATGCGGAAGTCAAAACTTGGGATGAGCTACTTGAAACAACCGACGAAGAAGGAGAATCCGAACATGGTCTTATGGCCATAGACGACGAAAACAACGAGGTACATTCTAATGCTTCATCTTCTTCCTTAGTTGATGATTTACAATGTGATTTTGATGAATTACAAAATGAGTTTCAAAATTTGATTGTTAAATACAAAACTTTAAAAAAGGAGCATAAAGAGCTTAAATTAGAAAAGGATAAAGTGTTTACTTCTTATGAATCTCTTGATAAAGCTCATGCTATTACTCTTACTAAAGTCCGTACTCTTGAAACCGAAAAACAAATGCTCACAAATGATCTTGAATGTTTGAAAAAGGATGTGCATCGTTTTAACTTAAGTACGGATAAAGTTACAAAACTTTTAGATGCACAAAGAGGTGAGCATTCTAAATTAGGACTTGGCTATAAACCTTTTCAACCTCTTTCAAAGAAAAAAGACCAAGGTCCGACTTTTGTACGTGCTAGTAGTGCTCATAATCTTATTTGTTTTTATTGTGGTAAAGTTGGTCACTATGCTATCCATTGTAAATTGAAGAATAATTTTAGCTTTGTTTGGAGACCCAAAGGTCTCAAGGTTAACCCCCATGGACCCCAAAACTATAGGGTACCTAAAAATAATTCTTTTGTAGGTCATAGGGGCTATAACAACTATGGAGGATTCAAAATGGCTCGTGGACAGCGGATGTTCACGCCATATGACCGGAAAGAGAGAACTTTTTACCAACATCAAGCTCCAAGAAGAGGGTATGGTCATGTTCGGCAATGGCAAAGGAAGAATTCTTGGAAATGGAGAAATTAGTAACTCTTCTTTCTCTCTTAGTAATGTTCTTTTAGTAGAAGGGCTTAAGTTTAATTTGATAAGTGTTAGCCAACTTTGTGATCAAATTATAATGTTGTTTTTAATAAAGAAAAATGTCTTATTTCCAAAAATGATAAAATTATTTGTGAAGCAATTAGAAAAGACAATCTTTACAAAATTTGTACAAGTGATTTGGTTAAGCAAAATATTTCTTGTCTTGTCGCCAAAAATGATTTAACTAGTTTATGGCATAGGCGACTTGAACATGTTGGATATAAAAATTTGCAAACTATTTACAAAAACCAACATGTAAAAGGACTACCCAAATTGAATTTTGAAAATCTTGGCTTATGTGACACTTGCCAAAAGAACAAATTAGTTAAGAGTAGTTTTAAGCCCAAAAATGAAATTTCCACAACCAAGCCTCTACAACTTCTTCATTTAGATTTGTATGGGGATATTGGTACGACAAGTCTAAGTGGAAAACATTACACTTTTGTTATAGTTGATGATTTTTCTAGATATACATTTTTTTAGCAAAATAACACCCCAGGGGGTGGGGGATTGAGGCGTGATCCCCTACCTGTATATCAAATAATCAAAATGTCATACAATGTCATGCCCGTCAAGGCGGAGAAAATCAAAGAACAAATAACATATCACTACGATATCTAGAAAACTATCATAGAGAGAAATCTAAAGAATAAAAGGAGAACCAATTATCTATGAAAATATGAAGCTCGGATATCCATTTACCGGTCATCCGAATGAGCGCAAGAAGGTGGTGAGAAGTCGTGCCCTCATCAACAATGTGATCGCGAAGGCGGCGACTCCCAACTCGCTAGGTGATCTGGGTCGATTCCCTCTCTCGTGTATGTGGGAAATCGACATCAAGGTCCTCAAAGATGTTCCGAATGCGAATCGGTGTCTTGAACCCGCCAAGAGCAAGACCACCGGAAGTGATCGTGGTGACCACCGCCATTGCGTCCAACTCGATCCAAATCAAGAGAAAAGCGGCGAGCATGTCGCAGATCCCATCTCGATCTAGTAGCTCAAAGCATGAAAGCTAGACACCGCCTGGAGAGAACAATGAAAAGCCAACATAAGTCCGCCGAATGATCTCGAATCAATCCCCTCCGCCAAAGAATCAAGGTGTCTCGATCAAACGAACCATCCGTGTTCGACTTGATCCGAGGAGACCGAGGAGCTCGCTAAATCACCAACCTAGGCCTGCGTGAAACATGTGGTGGGGCATTCCCCTGCAAAAAACTCACAGTAGGGAGGCATCCAGACCAATCCGAAGGGCTCAAACGCCGACCTGAAACAAGAATCCAGAGATACCGCTCCACCTGCCAAATAATGTGAGAAGCAAGAAAGGAATGTGTCGATGTTTGACACTATTCCTTTAAAATCCGCACAAATAAAAGCGATGTCGTTAATGAGTTTGTTAAGTTGTGTAGACTTATTGAGAATGAAAAGGAAGATACTATTAAGTCTATTCGAAGTGATCGAGGTGGAGAATTTGATGGAGAATTTAGAGTCTTTTGTGAAACCAAGGGATATAGTCACAATTTTTCGGCTCCAAGGACACCTCAACAAAATGGAGTAGCCGAAAGGAAGAATCGGATACTTCAAGAAATGAGTCGGTCCATGCTCAATGAATTTTCACTTCCAAAATATTTTTGGGCGGCCGTAAGTACCGCTTGCTATGTCATTAATCGAGTTTATATTCGTCCTAAAATGAATAAAACTCCATATGAACTTTGGAAAGGAAGAACTCCAAATATTAGCTATTTCAAAATATTGGGATGTAAATGTTTTATTTTGAATACTAAGGATCAATTGGACAAACTTGATCCTAAAGCCGATGAAGGAATATTTATAGGGTATTCAACCAAGAGCAAAGCATATCGGGTTTACAATAAGGTAGTGGGGTTGTTGAAGAATCCATCCATGTCAAATTCAATGAAGCTTCGGGTGTTGAAAGGATACCCAATGATGAAAGTGATGAAGAGGATATTGTTGAACCCATTGTTCAAGATGATACTCAAAATGATCAACCTTCAAGCTCAAATGTTCCTCAAGAAGATAAAGGTGATACTTCGGATCTTCCCGTAGCATTGAAATTTAAGGGAGATCACCCAAAAGATCTTATTATTGGTGATCCCCTTGATAAAGCAATGACTCAAGGAAAATTTGCCGAGAAAGCTCTTATATCTCAAAAAGAGCCTAAAAATGCTAAGGAAGCTATTGAAGATGAAGATTGGTTTTTAGAAATCCAAGAGGAGTTGAATCAATTTGAAAGGAATGATGTATGGGAATTAGTACATTGTCCTCCATCTCAAACCATTATTGGTACAAAATGGGTATTTCGGAACAAGCTCGATGACCAAGGCAATATTGTTCGAAACAAAGCAAGGTTAATAGCTCACAGTTATTGTCAAGAAGAAGGTATTGATTATGATGGAACATTTGCACCCGTAGCACGTTTAGAAGCTATTCGTATTTTACTTGCCTATTTTTGTTTTAAAAATTTCAAGCTTTACCAAATGCATGTAAAATCCGCATTTTTAAATGGTCTTATTAAAGAAGAAGTCTATGTAAAACAACCTCCACGGTTTCAAAATTTTTCTAGGCCTAATGATGTTTATAAACTTAAAAAGGTCTTGTATGGTTTGAAACAAGCACCCCGTGCATGGTATGATAGACTTAGCTCTTTTCTTTTGCAAAATGGTTTTACGAGAGGTAAAGTTGATACTACTCTCTTTGTTTTTGGAAAAGGGCAAGATTGCTTATTAGTGCAAATTTATGTTGATGATATTATTTTTGGTGCTACTAATGAATCCTTGTCTAATAAATTTTCTAAGTTAATGCGAGGTGAATTTGAAATGAGCATGATGGGGAGCTCGCCTTCTTCCTTGGACTTCAAATTAAGCAATGCCAAGAAGGAATTTATATTTCACAATCAAAATATACAAAGGAACTTTTGAAGAAGTTTGACATTGAAGAAGGAAGAATCGTCTCTACCCCAATGGCAACAAACGTCAAGATTGACAAAGATGAAAAAGGCAAGCCGATTGATGAATCCAAATATCGAGGTATGATTGGTAGTTTACTTTAATTAACCGCTAGTAGACCGGATATTCTTCATGTCGTATTCCTATGTGATCGTTTTCAAAGCAATCCCAAAGAATCTCATATGAGTGTCGTTAAAAGGATTTTTCGATATTTGAAATGCACTATTCAATATGGTTTATTTTATCCAAAGAATGAAAAATTTTCTCTTAAAGGGTATAGTGATTCGGATTATGCGGGAAATTTTGACGATCGTAAAAGTACTTCAGGATCATGTCAATTTCTAGGTGATTGCCTAGTTTCTTGGTTTTCAAAGAAACAAAATTATGTTTCACTTTCAACGGCCGAAGCCGAGTATATTTCCACGGCCTTTCGTTGTACTCAATTGCTTTGGATGAAACAAACTTTAGCGGATTATAAATGTTCTTTTGAAAGTGTTCCTATTTTTTGTGATAACATATCCGCTATAAATATTGCTCAAAACCGGTTCATCATAAATACTAAACATATTGAGATTCGACATCATTTTCTAAGGGATTGTGTTTCAAAACGAAAAATTGAGATATCTTTTGTACCATCTCAAGATCAATTGGCGGATATTTTTACGAAACCGCTATCTTCCGAGACTTTTGCATCTATACGAGCTCGGTTAGGCATAATGCATATTGAATGAGGTTTACGTTTTCATTTTGCACGTTTTTAAAACTTAGGGGCGAAAAATCGGATTTTTTGGTTGAAAATTCGGATTTTGGAAAATAAGTTGAGACAGTGGGCGATTTGCAGGGTGATGAGGTCGAGGTGACCGTCGCCCTCACCGCCGATCTGGTCACCACCGCAATTTTTGGTTTAAAACGCGTCTCTGTCTTGACTTAGCCATTTTGCCTCAAAATGTTCATTTTTCGTCCCCTTCGCCAAATGCACATAAATTTCACTTCAAATTTGTTTTCTTGCATACATTTCATATCTTGGGCTTAATGAGGCTCGATTATCATCATCATTGCTCAGTCTTTACCGATTGAATGGTAAGAATTTTACTTTCTTTGCTCAATTGGGTTGAACCCTTGAGTTTTTTGGCTTATTTGCAATTTTATTGATGGAAGTTTCATATGATTGAGATGAGCTTGTTAATTATGATGTATTGAATAATGTTTGAACTGATTTGGTGATGAAAATTTTTGGCTTGATTCATTTACAAGGGCCTTATACAACTTCTTTTATTTTTCACGCCCACAAAGTGTTCGATGAATTGTCGCAAAGAAAATTTCAACTTATACATGACTCTTATGCTTTCAAAAGTCTTATATATTTATTGAGATCATGTCTTGACACTCAAATGTACTTTTGCAAATAAAATGATCAATTTTTCCCTTTTTATTTGGAATTTAAGCTTATATTTTCAAAATGCTCAATAAAACGTTTAAATTGCGCACTTTGATATAATTGTATGATGTTTTTATCGTGCTAACATTCTTTTTGATGATTCCAAAGGGGGAGAAACAGGAAAAACGCTCATACGCTCAAAGAAGTAAAAATAAGCTCGCAAGAAAAGCTATAAGCTAGGGCTCTTAAAAGCCAAAAGTTGTGAATAAAACTGAGTCCATGTGATGTATTATGGACTTGTATGCTTTACTAATGTGTCTTTGTGACATGGGGAGCTTTTAAGCTCATGAAATTCAAGCTTTTAGCTTATAGTTGTTTGCTTCTACTTATTTTTGTTATGCATGTTGATAGGGGGAGCTTGTGCTAAAATGTTTTGAAAATTTTTGCTCCTATCCTTGTATGTTTTACTTATGGAAAATCTTGCTTGTAATGGATTGATGTTTTAGACCGGAAAATTTGTTTTGTTTTTAAAAATCGATCTCCTAAAATTGTTTTGGTTTGTAATCATCAAAAAGGGGGAGTTTGTTAGTTAAAATGTTTTTATCATGATTTTGATGATTTTGTTCAAATGTGTTTTTATACCAAAACAATGTCCCTAAATGTTGTCTAAATACTTCCGATCGATTTAAAATGTTTTTACTATTTTTCGGAGTATTTCTTGGAGTTTATTTTCGATATAAAATTGGACAATATTTTTGTTTCAGTTTCGACCGGCCGCCCCATAGGGCAACTTGCACTGAGTTGAGTTTTGAAAACGTAAAAGCGGGACGTATGAAAAATAGGGAAGGAGCGGCCGATCGGCCGTGGGCGGCCGGTCGCCCACTAAGGCAACCAAGCACAGGAAGCCCACCTCAAGAGCAGACTTCTCTATTTCGTTTTTTGACAACCCCCAACCGGTCAAGCATAAGGGCGACCGGTCGAACCCTCCTTCGACCGGTCACCCTGTGTAAAATTTTGCGATCTACTTTCAAATTTCTATCTCTGCGCGACCGTTCAACCTCTATTTTTGATAGCAAAATTCAAACCGTTGGATAACCATTATCAGCAAGATTTACTTTATCAATTTTGTACTATATTTCTACATCTTGTGATCTTCTTTTTGTAGACAAAAGTGAAGATGGAGGAGCCTATGTTGGAGATCGAATCTTGAAGACTCTCCTATAAATAGAGGAAGATTTGAAGCAAACATGACATAACACACAAGCATACAATACAACAAGAAATCTGCAAAATTCTCAAAGCTTTCATTTTTACATTCTTGTTGTAATAGCCTAAATTCTTGCACTTGCACAATCTTGAGGTCTAGGCTTTTTGTTCTTGATTACACTTGCACTCAAAAGTTTGTATACTTCATTTATTGAGTTGTAATCTTGAATTTTTCTATCATCCAAAACAAGATATCATTGTTAGTGTTCTTGTGGTAAGAACACACTTGGGTGATCTTAAATTGAAGAGTGTGGTACTCTTCATAGGTGTTGAAGGAAGATTGTGGTAATCTCCTTGAAGGTGTTATAAGAAGATTGTGGTAATTTTCAAAGGTGGTGTTGTATTAATTGTGGTAATTAATAAAATCTTTTTTTCTTTTGAAATCCACTTCGGATATACCGAGGTGGTAGTAGATTAGGACCTAGGTGGGTTGAACTACTATAAATCATCGAGTGTTGTTTATTTTCCGTATTTACATTTTTGTCAATTACGTGTTCATTCGAAAAAGAGGGTGATTTGCGAAAAATCGGCATAATCTATTCACCCCCCTTCTAGATTATCGTAGCCACTTGGACTAACAAGGTCAACCTGTCTGGTGTAGCTCTTAATAAAGTCGACCTACCAAAGAATAAATAGAGGTAGACGGGAAAACAAGTCTTCGAAGCGGTCGACCTGATAAGGAATCACAAGTTTTGGCCGACCTGAGGAGTTACTAATTCTTGGTCGACCTGGAGAGGAGTCGCTAAAAGTCTTGGTCGACCTGGAGAGGAGTTACTAAAAGTCTTGGTCGACCTGACAGAGAGTTACTAAAGTCTTAGTCGACCTGACAGAGAGTTACTAAAGACATGGGTCGACCTGACAAGTATTTAATGAAGATATCAGCAAGATATAATATACAGGATTCGAGGTCGTTGACCTGAGTACCTGACACAGAGTTACTAAAAGATGCGGCTGACCTGACATGGAGTTACTAAAAGATATAGTCGAGCTAACTAATAATTACTAGGAAGTACAGCCGACCTAACAAGTAGTTAATGAACATGAGGAAGAGGTATGCGGAAACATATATCGAGGGAAGCCGACTTGACTAAAGTTAACATTAAATATCCTTTAAGGAAAATCGGATAAGCATTTAATATCCTGGGAGACAGATACGAGTTACTTCCTGGACCGACCCGACAGATGTGACTTATTCTTTTGGCCGACCTGGCGCGAGTTTCCACCTTCTTTTGACCTCCAATCTAGGGCGGCCACGTGGACATCAAGGACAAAATAGGTTGGGTATAAAAGGAGGAAGGTGGGGAAATTAGGGGATCTTAATTCACATATATTCAGCTATTATATTTTTATACACTTTTTACACACTCTTTCTCCCGTTACTAACTTGATCATCGGAGTGCTTACGCTGGAGTTCTCTCCGGTAAGTCTTATGCAGGCTAGCTGAGAATCAAGTTGGATTCTTGAGAGGATCTCGCGAAAGAAGCCTTTTCCATCTTGTTAAATTCTTTCGTATATTCATATTTCTCGTATTCGCATTTCTCTCAGTAACTTCAGGTTTGTGTCGTCTCGAGATTGCCACCCATACTCTAAAACTACCTAGAGCATACCTCATCCAAGTTACCATATGGGGCTGGTCAAAGATTGGTTATTTACTACCCCAGTAATATAGGAATCACAAGAAAGTTTCTCAAAGGCAGATTCTTAAAAGAATTGGTAAAGCTGTGATCCACATATAAATTTCTTTCAGCCTATGAGAAATCAATGAAATTTCATTTTCTGAACTATATCACAGAAAACTTGCAAAATATTGATCTCAATTGAAGCAACAAATCTTTCGCTAAATTTCCCCGTCTTTCTTCAGAATAACAAACAGAATCCCTTTGATCAGTTATTACATTTTCAAATGATTGTGAAGACTGGTCGACTAAGGTAGTGTTTGAAACACTAAAAAAAAGTGATTCTCGGCTTTTATTTGGAAAAAAAATCACTTTTTTATGTTTGCATATAACAGCTTTTGTTTTAGTTGGGGATGGGGTGCTTCTCATTTTAGGAAACTGCTTTTTAGTATTTTTGTAAATAAAAATAAGTTTGTTTTCAACATTCTTATCCTCAATTTTTTTTTCAACATCCAAAATGCCCTTCCTCTCTCAAAAATACCCATATCTTCAGACTGGTGTTTTTGCTTTTCTAACCAAAATTTATTTAATTTGCGTATATTACTTGCAGCATAAATATCATGAACCTGCAGTTTAAATTCAATAACAAATTTGAAACTTTAGAGTGTCTGCAATACCTTATGATGCAAAAATCATGCAATTATTGATGAATTAAGCCTGATAGAGGAGGCATATCCAACCTTTGGCTTTCAAAACATGTAAACACTAGAATTTTAACTGATAAAAGTTCCTTATAAAAGCATCCAAACAAATTGAATATGTACAGAAAGTGAGATTTTCAATTAACAATACATAGTTCACCCATACGCTACGAATATGGGGGGAAAGTAAAAACTATAGAAAGGCCAAAAAAGAGCAACGATATTAATATAAGCTAATCAACTCCGTTTTCAGATCATTATTTTGAGAAAAGTATCCTCTCGTATGCAGATGTGAACTAATTTAAAAACTGAACCAAGTTTAGTTTTACTTTAGTAACGAACCTCAGGAAGAATACAGAGGCTCAGGATCAACCTTTCTTCGGATCCTGTTAAGAAATTGAAACAGAAATACATTTCTTAACACACTTGTGGCTTGTGGCGATCAGTAAGAGATAGCTCAAAAGCATTAAGTTACAAGCAGAATATGCTGTACCGATGCAGTAACTTCATGAAAACAGGTCATTTTTTTAAGGATATGTCAACACAGTTTTCCTCAAGTAGTTTGATTAAGAACTTTACAGATTGTTTCACCAGTCACTAAATGGAAAAGATAAAGAGAAAGAACAATTTTTTCCATCACTTACCAATTATCATCGGCCCATTTACAGCCATCAGTATCTACCACATGCAGGCTGTACGCGTGCCGTGATGTTGGAGACTTGTTCTCAAAACTGTATATCAAACATATGAGAACACAACATAAAAACAAGGGGATAATTATGAAACATCCTTGAGGTTTGGGCTAATTACAAAAAAAAAAACAGAAGTTCAAATTTTCAAATAAAACAAATACCCTCAAGTTTGATTCTGCCTTAAATTTAAGGGGATAACTGTAATGTTTCTATGAATGTTAGGAGGTTTTTGAAATATTTTTTTGCTTATGAAGGGAAAAATGTAAGACAGAATCAAGCATCGAAGGTGGTTTTGCAATTTTAAAAAAACTGAGTTTTTTTTGTAATTAGCCCGAACCTGGGTTTTTTTGTAATTATCCCTAAAAACAATGTGCATCATGTAAATTATTTCAACTCAATGCAAACTTATAGTTAGAGATCAGTTAAAAAGGGGACCTCTGATGAATCAAATCCCCATGAATGACAACCAAGGAGCCAGCTTTTACTTCAATTGGAACAAAATCCTTCTGGTCATAAGATGGGGATGGCTTATCAAAGTGAACCCCCGTCTCATCTCTGATGAATCTTCTCACAAGGCCATCTAAAACGAGAATATAAAAAAACTTAATGCCCATTGAGATTCTTATAATAAGAAAAAAGGAAGGTGCTACCTTTGTGAGATCCAGGAATAGCCCAGAGGCAACCATTTGTAATTGTTGCGTCTTCTAGAGCAAGCCATAAACCCGTGCAAGTTGGTGGATTTGTGTATAGAAATGAATTGTCCTGATGTGGCACTACCTCACCACCAATTCCGGGTTGCTGGAAAATGAAAAATTCATGTGATGCACTAATAAAACTGATATTTAAAAAAGAAGGCGAGCGTTCACAAGAATTTGACACCAATGCACCAACTTAAAATGTCATTTCAGTGTGCAAAATTAGAAAGCATGTGATAACACCCATATGAATTGGTTTCAATTTTATGTGCAGGGCAGCACGTGCTTTATACATACTAATACTAGGCTTTGCTAACTTCATGTTACGGAATAAATAGAATGGGTAAGCATTTACTTTTAGGCTCATCTGATAAGATACCTTACAAGTTACAAACCATGGAGAAATATAATTAACTAAAAAAATTAGGGGTAATCACAAAGAAAACCTTGAGGTTCGGGATAATTACAAAAAACTCCAGAGTTTTTGGAAAATTACAAAAAGCCCCTTGAGGTTTGATTCCATATTTTTCCCATTCATAAGCAAAAGACATTTCAAAAAAAAAACCTGATACAATTGCCCCTTAAATTTAAGACATAATCAAACCTGAGGGGGCTTTTTGTAATTTTGAAACATCTCAGGATTGTTTGGGGTTTTGTAATTATCCCACAAAATTAATAATTCCTTGAGTACAGCACATCAACAACATACAACATCATATCGTAGTGATGTTAGAAATGTAAATCTCAAATGCAAATACGGAGAACCTATGACAGGAAACAGTTCCTTTAGAATATAAGATATTTAAGATTCAAAGTTTGACAACCTAAAGGCTAAAATTACAACATGCTATTTTCTTCTCGCTATACGTCTAAGCAAACTGAGATGTCTTCTAACAAAACTGAAATAGACATGCTGCACTCAGACAGGAAAGTTATCTGCTTAATGAACTGCGTGGGCTTCACATGTTTAAAAACTTAAAAACAAATTTTCGGAAAAACAATCCAAATGAATAAATGACAATGAAGATATACAGAATTATCAGTTAGCTATTTGCATAGTTATGTAAAAGAATACCTTGAAAATGTACATGGACTGAATGACTACTGGCTTTCTGTAACCCAGAGAGTACAGTAAGCTTAAAAACTTCTCTGAGCTCGAGAAGCTCTTAAATATTGGGTCTCTTTCATGTAATGCTGCAAGAAAACACATGGCACTCAATTCCATATGAAGAACACAACACAAACGCATTGAAATATATTCGAGTCACACACGAATGAGTTTTTAAAACTAAGATACGAAACCCAAATTCGAATTATGGAGGAGAGGTGGAAAACAAAATTTTTATGCCAAAATACACTAAATCAATGCAAGGTCGGGTTCAAGTATACCATGCCCGACTTTGTTTATTGAGAGTTTCTTTGGTTGCTTCAAGTTGCCGTTATCATCAAATGCTTTTTCTGTCAAAACAGCAAATGATGTACATTTTAAAAAACAGAAAACTCCAAATACACCAAATTATTCAAGTAACCAGCAGAATACAATTACAGTTAAGCTAAGAAAAAAGTCAAAAAAATTAATTATTTACATAACGAAAATTGATATACGGAACATAAAAAAGTGCTAATCAACACTGAAAATGAAAAAGAGAATCATAGGAAATCATCTAAAATTCATTTTCCAACCAACACCTAGAACATCATCTAAAATTTGACAACTGTAGCCAATCTTTGCTAAAAGTACACATACTAAACATGAAAACGAACTTAGGATGTCTAGCAAACCAAAAACTTCACCTCTTAACATGAAATCTTAGGTATTCCAACTTAACTAATCGTCTTATGTGGTTTCGATTTTTTCTACCTTTTCTATGCAAGTTCCTTGGGTCATCAAAGGCAGGCTTATTCTCTTATTCCGTCGTCTTCGTCTCGTTCATTTCCGGGCGTCTCATGTTTATCGGGAGGCTAATCGAGCGGCTGACACCCTTTCTAAGAAGGCGTATGCGGTTGGTAATACTTGGTGGGATGCGGCGCCAGATTTTCTTCAGGAGGTTATTGCTGCGGATCGCACTCTACTTTATCACCTCAGACATTAGTGGGGAGGATTCCTTTGTTGCTGTTTCGCGTCGCTTCGGGCTATTCATCAGATAGTTTTTGCGATTTGTTTTGCCTTTCTTTCTGGGGTACTCTTTTTCCTACCAAGGGTTTTTCCCACAAGGATGGGTTTTACTTTGGTAGGTTTTAATGAGGCCCCATTTTGGCTTCCAGGTCGGCATGTGACTTGATTTCATCTTTTTGTCTGATTTCCTATTGTTTTTCGTTATTCTTTATTGTTTGGCTTTGTAAACAGCATTTTACTCTTTTATTTTTTATATATTCCGAATTTATTCAAAAAAAAAAAAATCTCATTCCCTTCCTTTTAACCGACTTCAAAACAAAATCGGCAAAATTCTTAATTCATGGATAAAAATCAGAACTCAGAAAACGTATTGACACTATTTTGACTTCAAAATAAAAACAGATAATATTCCGTACCTTCAAAAAAGAAGGAAATATTCTCAGCGCTTTCAAAGAAGTAATCATCAGTGGTTTGTTGCTGTACCCAGAAAACCAAACACAAAACGACGTCGACTCTGTTACTTGCTAATTAGATAATCACAATAACTCTAGAGGAAATTAAAAAAAGAAAAAGAAAAAAAGGAAAAAGGCTCAATCGAGATAAGATTTTTTACTTGGTTTCTGGTGGAGAATATGGAGGCTCTGCTGGAACAATCAAATTGATCAAGTAATTGCTCCATTTTCAACCTGAGGGATTTAATCTCATCTGGGCTGGCGAAAGACTCCAACACCAAATACCCCTCGGAGTTGAAGAACTGAAGCTGGTTTGAATTGAGATTTCCAACAATTCCCATCGCTGGTATACTTAGGTTTGGGGTAAAATCTTCAATGATAGGTTTTTCTTTCGTTGAGGGTTTCTTTGAGACTTTAAACTTGCAGATAGAAAAATGAGTATGATAAGTAGATTACTACGGTTACGGTAGACATATAAATAAAAATTTCATTTCAAATTTTTTACTTTTTTTTTTCAAGTTGGAATGTTTCATTTAGTCAAAAATTTAAAAAAAAAAATCAATGAACATCATTAAAATAAAAATTCTATGTGATTTGGGTTAGGTTGGCGTGTATTATTCTTCAAGACATATAAAGTTGAAGAAATAATTAAATTATTCCATATCCCGATTTGAGATTATTTTTTAAAAAATTATTTGAGCCAACTCATTAACGTAATAAAGTAATAAACCAAGTTTATACACATTTTTCGAACAGCCTGATTCAATTAGTGAAAAAAAATAGGGCAAAATACATTATTCCCCCTTGAATTTGACCTAATGTACCAAATACCCCCCTGAACTTGTCAATATAACACTTACTCCCCTCAATCAAAGTGAGTGAACAAAATTACCCTTAATAATAATTATATTTTAGCATATTTTAATAATTGTACCTTAATTTGATTTTATATTCTTTATTAAATTATTTTTTTAGAAAAAACAACTAGTAACTTAACTAGTTCAAATATTAAAAATATTTTAATAATAGATGAGTATAACAAATATACAGATATATTGAATCTAGAAACTATTTTGATTATTTGAGTTCAATGTATTTCACTCTTTTAAATAATACGAAAAAAATAAAAGTATTACTTATCTAATTAAATAACCTTTCAATATTAGAAAAAATATGAATATATATATACTAAAATCTAATTTAGTTATATATTTTTTTACACTTCTTAATTTATTTATTATTTATTCTGTATGATTCTTAGTCCAAAACATTAAGCTTCAATAAATTAACATCTCAATCGATGTTATGACTAAATTAAAAGCACACCAAATTAGTTATATTAAAATAATTTAGACACTAATCTTATTATTTGGGCAAATATTTTCAAATAGTTTAATATTACCAAAGAAATAGAGAATGTGTATGTATATTCAATAAACAACAATATTTTTGTTCGTATTATTTAAAAGAGTAAAATACATTGAACTCAAATAATCAAAATAATTTCTACATTCAATAATTTTGTATTTTTTTATATTCATCTATTATTAAAATATTTTTAATTTGAACTAGTTAAGTTACTATTTGCTTTTTTCTAAAAAAAATAATTTAATAAAGAATCTAAAATCAAATTAAGGTACAATTATTAAAACATGCTAAAAAATAATTGTTATTAAGGGTAATTTTGTCCACACACTTTGATTGAGGGGGTAAGTGTTACATTAGCAAATTCAGGAGGTATTTGGTACATTAGGTTAAGTTCAAGGGGGTATAATGTATTTTGCCCAAAAAAATAAAATATATATGTAAAAAACACTTGGGTAATCCGTGTTGTCCAGCAAATGAGCAGCATTTGACCTCAGCAGTTCTCTTTAGCCTTGAATATTCTTATTCACATAAGATAACTAAAAACCCTACATGTGAATATAAATCCAAAATTACTGCAACAATTAAAGAAAATTTACAAATAAATATCCACACATTATAATGAAACAGCATTGGACCTTCTTACTTGGTACAAAAAGACACATATTTTTCCCTTTTACCATAAAAGACAATAGGAACAAAGAAGAGAGAGTTTGTCCTATAAAAAAAATAGAGATGAAAAGAATCCACAAACAAACGTGATCACATAGACCATAAATCTTCGATCCCAAATTTAGAACTTTTGATTAATGTATAATGTTCATCATCCTGCCCTATTGTCTTGTACAACTGAAACCACTAATGTACATTACAAACATGGACACATAACATGTCCAAACTTCTCGAGCCAATTTACGACTTGTCAGAAACAGTAACTAGCTAAGATGAAGAATCGATGTATAAGTAACGCCTGGGTAATTCGTGTTGTCCAGCAAAACTATACCTTCTATCGGCATCATGCACAAAAAGATGCAAGTTCAAATACCCGGCAACCAATCACATTCTTACTACACAACCCTATCCCTCTTACAAAAAAACAACCGTCAGCCCTCTCTCTAAGAGAGGGAAAAAATGAAAGAATCACAATATCAAGGTATGGGGTTAGCAGCCACATGTGCAACACTACTAAAATGAAGAGAACCCACTCTCTGTTTGTTCTGTCCCTAAACCAATCACGTCGCAGATGATGATGACAATGATGATGATGATGGTTTTGAATCATCTGTCTTATTCACTTTGCACATGCAATCCGGACAAGGGTATGAATATATAGAGTCATTTGGTCTCTTGATTTCAATACCTTTCGAATCGCTATGTGCTCGCATATTTAGCATTTGCCGCTTGAAGCTTCTCCACCTGGGGGAACAACCAACGAGAATATTAAATTAATTGGACTTGGTAAAGAGAGCGTCGTAAAATCAAAATCAGATACTCTTTAAACAGACACGATGAGAAAATGTAGAAGAAAAACTATTTTCGTCTATGATAAGACAAATCGTATTTCTACAATAAGTATCCATTTTCATACGTTTAGAACTAAAAAGTTGAAACAACATGAGCTAAAATGAGCATGATCATCGCTCCACTGGTAGCAAAACATTGGGAAACCAAATTACCAAAAAAAAAAAATGCTTTACCCTATATTTGGATTATCAAATAACAACGCCAACTTCCGCTTGTCAGGCTTGATTGTCCTGGAGTGTCCACCAAACAAATATCTTCTGTGCCCTAAAAGAAATTGGGGAAAATTTCCACCTTGAGTTGTGACAAATACTTCACTGTGAAGACAAACAGTGTAGTCTATAGCAGCCATTCTGGATGAGTAATTCTGAAAAATAAGTAACTCAAAAGTCAAAACATTTAACAGCATAAAAACAAGAAAAGGGAATACAAAAAGATGTGAGAAAAAAAAAGGACAGAGAGAGGGATGGAGATAGTTCCGATTTATACCTGAAACGGAGCTAGTTCCTCTGCAGATGCCAGCATCTCTTTTGTTTGCAGAAATGGAAACATTTCCAACAGTGGAGCCATATACCTCTCAGAGTCGTATATTCTTCCAGATGCTAAATAGATAGAGGTACTTCTGTCAAAGCCCATCCCCCTGAGCATTAAACCTACCTGATCAATAAAACATCAATAAGAGTTCATAGATGGTATTAAAAGATTATGAAGAGAGACCTTGTTATTCAGAAAACATTTATGAATGGCAAGTTTCAAGAGGGTCAGGGTGAATCAGACAGATAAAACACATGTGATGGATATGAGGTTTAAGATCGATCATGAAATGTCAAGATTACGAATTAACACATACGACACTGCCAACATGGTAGTCTTTGTGAAGAAAGGCCTCACATGAATAGTAACAAATAGAAGGGAATCATTCAAGGCTCAAGCCCATCTAAAGTGAATATAATACAAGGGATAATTAAAAAAAAAAAAAAACATGCGGTTCAGGCTAATTACAAAAAACTCTTAAGGTTTGATTCCGTCTTACATTTTCCCCCTTCATAAGCAAAAAACATTTCAAAAAACCCCTGATATTTACAGAAATATTGCAGTTACCCCCTTAAATTTAAGACATAATCAAACTTTAGGGGGGATTTTTGTAATTTTGAAACATCTCTGGATATTTTTGTAATTAGCCCAAACCTCAGGGTTTTTTATAATTATCCCTATACACAATGAAATACATTTCATCCAGACACAATTCATATCAAAACGGAAAAGGATGAGTTATATCATTGATTTACACAATTTCCCACAAGTCATCATGAATCTTCCGAGCTAAATAAACAGTTTTGACACCTCCGCACCATCATCACTTGCAACAAGATAATTTCATCAAACAAACACCAAAATCTAAAACAAGGAAAATGGTTTTTCACAAAGAATCTTCAAGAGATACATTTTCAGCCAGAAATATAGATGGAATCAATCAGGGAAGCCACCTAAAAAACCTTCCTAATCCCGAGTCTGATTAAATTACCTAAACCTTCCCTATTCGTCTTTAAGAAGTCTCCAATGCAACCAGACAACTTCCTCCCTCAAAAAAACTTCATAATCATTTTCACATCCATTTCTAACTAAGAATCATAAAACAAAGGGTTAATTACACTTACTGTCCCTTTAGAATAGCTAAATTATTTTCCCTGTTCTTTCACAATTATAAAAACATTAAATTCGATTCATTAGAAAGCCCAGAAAGAAGACATGAGTTGGCCATTTTGCTCTCAACTTAAAAGCTAATAAAATGCTCAAAATATTCATTTATTAAATGACCAGTCTACCATTGGATGTCTTCGTAATATTTATATTTGAAAATGGGTTCTGTAGCTGACAGGTGTCTTTGTAATACATCATGATAAATTTCTCTGCTCTAAAAATTCCAAAATACATAAATTGAAAAAGATCATATGTTTAGATCTTGAAATAGACTCAATCTAAACTTTTTGTTCTTTGGATTTAATTTAAGAAACCCAATCCCATAAACTCTAAGTCAGCCTCACACTCTTCATCCACAGCCACCCATCTCCTTTCCTCTCTCTCTCTCCAACCCCCTCCTCTCTCTCCTCATCTCGGTTCCTCCGCTTCACTACAGTCAAAGTTACCTCTTCCTCTTCAACCTCTACATCACCATGCCCTTCCCCCTCATCCAAAGGATGGCAATAGGGGAGATGCTAAAAAGGGAGAAAGAAACAGAGGGAAAGAAAAGCATAATAAATGGAAGTTTTTCAAATATTTTTCAATATAAGACTAAATCTAATTATTTTTTCATGTAAATATCTTTTCCATTTTAATCCTGCAATACCAGAAGCAGTACTTGAACAAATCATTTGTTTCTGACAAATGCAAATACAATTGTCAGTCAACCACTTACATGCAACGCAGGGCTAAAAGGAAAAAAAAATAGCCAGAACTGCCCTTTAACAAACTCACAGGTAAAGATAAAATATGTATATGAAAAAGGAAAGGAAAAGATAGTACCTCTAAAGGTGTTAAAGGACACTTCCCGTTTAATCTGATGCCTCCAGGATGATAGACTCGACCACGTTTAGTAAATTTTCCCTTCCAACCTCTTTCCCTAGCAGCATCCATGTCTAGTTTTTCTTGCTCCCCACCATCATACACACAACAAGAGAAAGCAACCATATCCTACAGAAGAAGATAATAAGTGTTTTTTTTTACTGTTCAGGTAAAATGAAAATCCCATTCTGTCTTAACTAACCTCCTCAAAGCGAAGATGTACAGAGATATACTTGCCGCTATTATTGGTACTTCGCTCTTTCATTCTTGCAACCAAAGTTTCACCTAAAGTCGATATAGGATCTGCAAACCTTAGAGCTTGATAGTTTGCCAAGCATCTAAGTCGTTGTACTTCTGGTGGAGCATCGAACGACAGCCGATTTGCAAAGGGAGAAATCCTTATAATCCTGAGTCAGCCAAAAAAGATTTACTAGTTCAAAAAGTGTAGAATTAAGTGAAACTGGTAAGGACAAGGAATGAAAATAAACAGTTGCAACAAGAAAAATCCCGTACGGAAATAATGATATCCATCTATTATAAATAAACAGGTGAATTCAAAACAAGAAAAATAAGAAATATCTAACTAGAGCAGTATACAGCATTATCTTAGTGTTTAGTGAAATTCAAGGCAGTGTCAGACTTGAATACAGGAAGCTGCAAAATAAAATCATCCGGAAAATTCATTCTCACACATAATATTGAAATATCACAAGATAACATGTGATTAAAAGGAATTAAGCTAACCTATAATGCATAGTGCGCCAGATGAGCCCAAGATAGAAAAAAGAAAAGGGGAAGAAAAGAAAAAGTCCAACAATAAAAGTGAAGAGAAGAGATAAGCAACAGGCAGTTGGTAGTAATGTTAGCAAGGAGATGTCTACTATGATTCATATTGCAATATCTTTCAATTACCAGAAGTGAGTATAGCATAAAACTCAAACTTTCTCCTTCAGAATGAAAAATCATCTATATGACTTACAATCAGTCCCCACAGCGTACAAATTGAGCGTTCTGAGAAGAGCATATCAACAAAGAATGTTGTTCCAATTCATTCTGACTTGTATAACGTTATTAAAATATTTCAGAAACCAAAAACTGCAAGCTGTATGTCGTATGAAGACTGAAGAGTGATATCATCCTTATCATTCAGAAATCACAAATGCATTTTACAGAATCATTAAGAAACGCATTATGCAGACTCATTAAAAATGGAAACAGAAGAATGTTAAAAAATGAGCACACGAACCCTGAAAGACTCACTTTTCTTCAAGTAGCTTTGGGAGAACTGTGTTGCTATAATACTGGATAGATGACCATGCTTTTATCCTGAAGTTGTACACATTGGTCATGTTATAGTCAAATCGCTCCATTATATGCCCCGGAATTGTTTTAACTATCCGAACATCATTTTCTAGTGTTTTTATAAAGAACTCTTCGTCATATATATCACCAAATTTGCTGCACAAAGAAAAGCAGTATCAGACATTTTAATTTCTCTGAAATAGAAAAGGATGTCATTTTCATATGTTAAATAATGCTATAAGCATTTATTCCATGACAAGGCAATTTCCCAAAGTGATTAATTGCTAATCTGGACAATAGACAACCATAACATTGTGAAATAAATACAAATATTCATCGAACTAGAAACAAACCCAATACAACCTGACTGTCCTTACAGTGTCCAAAAATATTCATTGAACTAAAAAAAACTGCAATGCAACCTGACAGACCTTACAGTATCCAAAATTATAGAGGCATTCTCAAACAGGTAGCTGCACAAGTCCTCTAATTTGCATGAAGTAAAGAGTTTAGAAATGAGCAACTCAATGTTATTGATTAAGGCGACGACTTACCATTTAGAAAAAACAAAAAGTTATCTAGGGCCTGCCCCAGAAAAAAGAGGCTACTTCAACCCCGGATGGAGATAAGTCATCCTCCTACTTATCTCGAAAACTATGTTGACCAATAGTATGCTAAAAATCATACATTTTTGCGCCTTAATTTGAAAAGAGCTCAGCTTACCCTTGTGCTTAATCCCCAACAAAACTTTGGAACCTTGATGAGCCTAGGCATTAACCACCATGAGCTAAGAAACACTAGGTACATAATATATAACAAAGAAACTGAAGTTGTAATACTGTTTGTCTAGTTTAAAATATATTCAAGAATAGCTCATTAAGAATTAATTCCACTGAAAGCACAGTTTCAAGAGTGCTGGAGAGATTCAATAATCTTCAACAACCTTCCCTTGACTCACACTATTTGTTTATATTCATTTCATATTCAATAATATGATAATAGATCAAATCTAGGAATTTCTCGGAAAAAAAGGCCGTGCATATTTGGATATATATGTACATATAACCAAAATATCACATCATCATGAACAAACAAATACAAGAATTCATTTGATTGGATGATTCAAGAAATCAAAGCAATTTTAAAGATAAAAATCGATAATGGAACTAATCAAACCAAAAACAACAATCAGCTAAAAGACGGTAAAATCAAATAAATGCACATATTGCATACATGGGGCATTTCATTTTCCATAGGAACCTTGCCATAGCCAAACACACATTTTTCATCTTTAACATTAGCATATCTTTAGTTAACTATTGAGCCGTGTCATGGTGATGACAAATTACCCACCTTGGATCTCTCCAAATACTGTGAAAATGGAAGTTTGGAATTACAAGAGTTGCATTTAGGTAGCCTGCCACAGCCACAGCATTGCATATCTGGAAGCACCAATATCAGTGATAGTGAGTGATTTTTTACCACAATACAAACATAGAAGACAAATAAAAAAACCTACCGATGTTCTCTGCTGATTCAGACCACCATTGGCCTCAACAAAAATATATCCATTTGATTCAGGTACCCCTACAATAATGATAAAAAAGAAAAAGATTTATGGATACATATCACACATTCAGTTAAAGCACAATCATAAGAAGAGATGCAGAAAATCATGGCACCACAACAGGAAGTTAGGAAGAAACATGCATGAATGAAGGCAAAAGAGAAGGAAGACATAAGATAGCATTAGCATCGAATCCTAACTTCCTGATAAGACATTAAGCTACTCAGGAGTTAATCACAATGGAGTATAAATAATATCATCGACCTCAAGTATGCAAATAGAATTCATCAAGTGGCGGATACAACCAAGAGATAATGCATTAGTGCTATCATACATTTTCATGAACCTGATGACAAATCGCAGTGGTAATAAAGTAGTTATATGTGTTGCTGATAAAAATAACAAAATAGGTTAGATTACGAAGCTACTTTTATCATCAATTCCCTTGGTGAGATCAACGTCAGCCATCTGAATTCGATATTTACAGATTTTTACATGTTTTAATCAAGTAACTAGTAGGTGTAAGTTAACCTGCCTTTCTACCTCCAAGTATCCAACATCAGGAATCATAAATGTTACCAAAATAGAGATATCCTAATATGATGGCAAACCCAAGAATTATGAACCAAACCTAAGGGCACGCAGGAACATCAAGACCAGCAAACAACCTGCTTATTTCTTATGAAGAAAAAAAGTTATCAGGTGATGTAGTTGACAGAAATCATATAAGCTGCAATTTGTTGCATATTTTCATTTTAGAAGTGGCAAACAGTCGGATACTAAGTGTGCCTAAAAGGAGGGAGAAAAAAAAGGGCACTCAAACAAACAACAGTTAAGCTGATGTGCAGGAATTATTGAACCACGCATGCTTTTAATTTTGTATTCTTGTATTGATTAGAAGGAAAAACAGAGAAAAATTCACTGTAAGCATCACAAACTTTTCATTCTTTTTTCTCGAATAAATTATGAACTTCAGAAGTATGCAGTTATAGTCAGTGAATATGTAGGGTTCAAATCCATGTCAAATCATGGAGGATAAAAGGTTAAAGCTTCAGTAATTTGGAAAAATTCTTCCTTCACATCCAGTAAGTATCTACAATTATCTTATATGCATATGCTGCTACTTAGATCTTCGAAGTTTGAACAATATTAGATAGCTATGTTTATAGCAAGAACGATTACGAGCCTAAATTTTGGAGAAAAGAAGTAGAAGTATAAATATGAAGAAGCTTCATACCTTCAGAAGATTTGTTGATGCAAGGTCTCCACTCACCACCTTTATAAGAGTGTTTCCATATTGTTGATATCTGCAGTGATTTAAATAAAAACTTTCATTAACCAACATTTTGCAGATGAGAAATGAAACATTCAGAACTTTCGGGTAACAAGACAGTTGAGGCTATTTTTCTCATCAACATGCATATGTTCTTACATATACGTATAATCATACAAAGATAAGGGTCCCTTCTGAAATAAATACATCAATACTTTAAAAGAAACACTCTAGGTTAACACGTGATTTTACTGTTGTGGCAAGATAGTAAATCCAACTTAAGAAGCACTGAGATTGAAATTTAAAAGAAAAAGTTCGGCAAAAAATTTAACACTGGGGTATAATGTGTGGAAACTCAAACAAGTGCACCTATGCAAGGACCAGCCAAATATAGTTAAAAATCTGGTCATTTCGAAAAGCAATATATACATTATTAATTCAAGGGCATTTCCAAACTTATAAGCAACTGAAAGACTTAGTCAGACTACTAGTTCTAAAATTAGCAAATGCTTTAGCCTGCAATAACCAGCACAGAGACAATACATAGTCTGACATGTGTTACAAGGTCTCTCCATTATGGTCAATAACCTACTCAATTTCTCCTTCATCAGTTATAAACCACTCCATAATCTATTTAGACCACTCTCATTGTGTTTATTAGATCGAATAAGGATCAGAAGGTCAAAGTAGTCTGTTGTTTAAAGTTTTCATTGCATTTGGCTTACGCAATACACATATGGCCCCCTATTTCCACCAAAGATTTCGGATTGAATATGTATTGGAGGTGTGAAATGAATAGTCTGGCATTTACATGTTAAAATGTCTTTACGATTTCCCATTTAAGATACGTGGTACCTATATGAACTATAAAAGTGAAAACATCTTTATCTTTCCTTAGCTGCTTAGCATAGTCTGCATAGCAGTAGCCCTTCCCTTCTCCCTTATCCATTTCTAATTCCTCTTCAATCACAAACCACAGGAAGCCTTCTCACTGGATAGAACTCCATCGCAATAAGTTTCAGTATGCTATGGTGTTTATAAGTACTTTTTGGTGGTTAAGTTAAAATCTTGATTGGAACTTCAATTACTTGTCCCTCCAATCTCCATCCCTATTTCCAAATACTGAACTTCTGCTCTAGCACAAAAAAGCTTTCTCCTCCATTCAAATAGTAGTATTTTATGGTTCATTATATGTCCAACAGCTTACACAATTATAGGATGAAAACCACGCATAAGTTTCAACAAAGGTTCATTTCATAAAGTTAATCCAAAAATGTGACGACAATAAGTTTGAAAAGTTTAACATCTGGCCCAAAATTCCCAATAAATGTGTGATTCGGAAAGTTCAACAAGCATCATATCCATTATCTTTTATCCCAAACATAGTATATGCCGCATATTGCAGAAATCGAGTGAAGAACTATCCAGTGTAAACTTACACAGTATTACCTTCATCCCTAAATTGGATGCCCCGTTTTAATGGGGTACGTACTTCTAAGTGAGAACTAGCAAAAAGGAAGTTTTGGTATCTTCACTTTATTGCTCTCAAATTTAATGGGCTTGTGTGAGTGCTATCATATTACCACTACTTTAACTGAGAAGATATTTTAGAAAATATGATTGCCATTTTTGAAAAAGGGACATTACTTTTCCGAAAGAAGGGAATGAAATATCCCCAAAAAAATCAAAGTATCACTTGAACAGACCATCACATAACCACATAATTATGTGGATTAATGCAGTCAGTGATCCAAATGTGGCCTTAGTGTAAATAAATTGTCAATAATCAGGTTTTGTGATTATTTAAAGGCATGCTGATTATGGCATCTCAAGACTTTGATTCTCATAGTTGTGTCAAGCAACTCGACCTAATTATACTGCTAATCAATTTTTCCAAAAGTAAAGTTGACCACTCATAAACTAATGATTGCAATTGGTGCCAGAAGAGAGTTTGCAAATATTTGCTCACACTCATCCACAGCCATGAAAATTGGAATACATGGATAGCATCCTCAATTCGCAATCAACAGAAGTATGCATTTTTAATCAGATAAACAACGTTTTGGTAATGAAAATACAATGATGACTCGATCTTAGCATTACCTGAAGTCCAATTTAACATGATGTTAATATTACTGAATTTACGCTATTATTTCCCCCAAATGCTATCAAGTAATCCGATAAAACCTTTATTTCTCATTTTATCCGTATTCAAAATCTATACCACTTTAGATGTAGATGGGACCACATACGACTAATCCTCAAGAGTTTGGTACATAAACTTAGTGCTTTCTCCCCTTTCCAAGATATCCTACATCATTGAAATCACTCCATTTTTCCAGTTAATCCTACGTATTGAGGTTATTGCAACGATCCAAATTGATGGCAAAACTCGGTACGATGTTCAAATCAGAAAACAAGTATACTCTAAACTCTAATGCAACTAACAAGATTTTAATTAATGCAGTTTGCAACGCCACAATAATGACAACATGGGCCCATCAAGTAGAGTAATTTTAGTTCTTAAATCAAATTCAACAACGCACAGCTAACAGAAAGCTATATCTTGAATGAAAGAGATCTCAAACAAAGTAACAGGCCTCAATCACAAATGCTTAAAGATATGCCCTTTGTTCTTGACAGAATACTAAATCACGCCAGAATTGAATAAAACATTAGCAGCAAAAATAAAATTATTCTAAGTTCTAAACTAACTGAAAATTACCCGACGTAATTATTACTCGAATACTAGGAAACTGAAGTGTCAAATCACCAAAAAAGTTGAAGTCACTTTCAATCTCTATCACAATAACTTACAATTTCCAGAAATTAGGAAAATTAAAAAAGACCAGAAAATTTTTAAAAATTGAAGGAAATATAAAAATACTAACCGCATCGGCGGATGAATTATCGGAGTCCATTTCAGGTCGGACCTTGGCGTACAACTGTGGGCTCCGGTAAACAGACCCGGGGGCGGGCCGGTGCTTAATCACCGGAACGACATCAAACGACACCGTGCCCATGTAGAACAGCATCCCCGCAATATACAATAGAGGGGCGAACAGAAAAATCCCCTGTCGCTTCAAGAGAACGGAGAGTAGGATCCACGCGAGGCGCTGCGCGAGTGTCTTGGGAGGCGGTCGTCCCGATTTGGAACCCCGGTGGCGGTATCTCGGGGAGCGGCTGAGCGGCGACGCCGGCGGCGATGATGGGCTGCTATTTCCGCTGCTCGGGAGCCGATTGTACGCGTGCATCGCGCTTTTCTTCACATCATAGTAATGATAATAAATTTTGACACACACAAACAATTGATTCAAAAATGATGGTGGTGGTGGATAGATACAGGGTGTGTGTGTGTGTCTGTAGGCGGAAAGAGAAGAGAAGGAGCTGGAGCGGTGGTGGGGCACGTGACGTGAGAGAGAGAGAGACGCACGTGCTTGGAACAGGGTAGAGTGAGGGACAGGACAACAAACAGTGGGAGAGAGAAAGAGAATGCTTGAAGATGATGGCAGGAAATTGTGCGAGGAGTTTAACGGGATTGGGGTGTGTTTGGGTACTGGGATTGATTTTGACCGTCTTGATTGGGGGTCAACGATCTATTTTGTGTTTTTGCTAATTTCTTTACTTTTTCCTTTTCTGAATTAGCAACTAAGGAAATGAAGAGAAAAAAACTAAAGGCCAATGTATTCCAATTTCTTGTTTCCAATATTAGAAAATGAATTTTCAAATTTTATTAATTTTCGTGTGAAAATTAAAAATATATTTGATTTATGTCTGAACTTCAGTTATGATTATGTTTGATTATAGTTTTCTGAATGTATTTTTAACATATATTTGCGTGATTCTAGCGTATCTACACATAAATATGCGTTACATGAAAAATTGTTTGATAATATTTTTAAAATAATACTTTTATAAAAAAAATAAAACTGAAAATAATTTAATTTCTAATGAAAATTTTCTAAACAAATATAAACTCAATTCCGTAAGAGTTAGAAAGTGAAAATTCACCTTTGAAAACACCACTATACATGGCTTAATATTCTTAAGCCACGACTCAATACATGAGCCAATTTTGAAAAGTTAGGTTGGGGATGAAACTGGTTTTACTATCGGTTTACTGTTCAATCGATCAGTTGATATATCCAACCATTAATCCAATTATTTTAATGACAATTAATTATATTTTTTATTATATTGTATAAAATAATAATGTAATTCATTAATATCAAAGAAAATATTTTATGTATCTAGTTAGTTTTTTATTTGTGTTATGTAATATTTGATTGGTTGTATGTGCCTTATTGATAGGGATTCGTCTAGATATAGAACATTTTATAATTAATTAGAATCCTTTATCGATTTGGGTTAGAAGGGGAAACAATTAATTTGGATTAGAATAAAAACATACTATACTTAAATTTTGCACTCTTCTATGTACATACAGTACATTCAACTTTATCAAAGAAAAAGTTGAGCCATCAATATTCTATTTCACATTTAAGTATTATTTAGTACATTTTGAAGATGAAAATTATATAAATAATCAACTTAAAATAATCTGTCATAATACAAAATTCAATAATCACATAAATGTAACAAAATTCTAAGCTAAAAACTTTAAATTTATATAAAAAGGCAAAACAAAATCAGTGGACTAATTTTTCTATATAATTTGTAGATTAACCTCAACCAATCAGTGGACCAAACTTGAGAAATTTATTTATACTTATATAAATAAATTAAACTACAAGTAACGGTAAAACTGAACTTATAATTCAACATGGACAATACGATTTTAATTTTAAATCATTACCAAACTGTTTATGTAGTGTGATTTTAGTTTGAATTTTTGAAGTGGTGATTTGTATAATTAATCAACATAACATCAGTGTGGTACAAAGCAGTTCATGAATTTGAAATCATTTTAAAAATATTTAATCAGCCCTAACAACTTGTAAAAAGATATCAATGATCATATAATCTTATAAGCAACGCCACGTCTGCGGACCAATAAGATTAAGTAGTTACTCTGGACCGGCTCGTCAGACACTCGGGCCTATGATAGGGTGGGGCTGTGATATTATAAGCCCGAAGTCTGAAAATAGTTCGTCAAGCTCAAAATCTCGGACTGATCTGATTTTCTCTTTGGTTGGGCGGCTAACACGGCCGACCACCCATTCGACAAATTTCTAATTTTTAGTTATGAGAAGTACATGTCATTTTTCTTAGTACAATGGGGAGATAGTAAGGGAGATTACACATATTCGCACGGGACACCACTTTAGATCCAAACGCTATTCGTTTTTTCGCCAGAAGAAATATCAAAAAGCGTTGAATATTGTTTTCATCGCCTTATTTAATAGTTTAAAACAAAATTAAATATTTAGTAGCTAGTTACTACGAAAGTTGCAGCTATTATTAAACTTGTATGTGACGGAGCCGCCAAGATGCACGCCTTCATATGTAGGCCTTCGCCTAAAAAATTAAAGGACCCAATATTTGCGGTAATAGGTCAACTAATTTCCTATTACGTATTAAACTATAAAAGGAAATTCATTTATACCTCTTCGTTTTACAGGCCAAATAAGAAAAACAAAGGAATTACTACAAATGGAAAACTTGTATTGCCAAATTTACCCTAATGTTTCTCAAATTCAAGGGGTTGTATGGTTTTCATTATATTGGAGTTTTTCCTATTTTTACTATTTGAATATATAAATCATGTTTATTTTACCCACTTTTATTAGAAATATTTCATTTTTAACTTCTCATTGAATTACAACTCTACTTCCTCAATCATCACACACATACTCAATTTCTAGTCTTATGTTATCCCCTACGACCACCTACGTTATATCATTATTTCCAAATTAATTTCCAATGTAGACCTCACTAATAATTTCGTCCCATTATATATTATTATTTGTTGAAATTTCTGGTGTTTATTTCTGTAAACTGGATTACAAGGAAACTTATCTATTACAGAGAATAGAAAAATTGCAGAAAAGCTGAGGCGAGTTAAAACTATATCCGCAAGATAAACACGCCCCGTATAGTCTTTAACAGGACGTGTTATCCCCAAAGATACAACAGCCTTTGTCCTTGAAATAGCAAAGACGCAAATTTCAAGGCACCTTTCGAACTGAAATATGAAAAACTGAGTACATTTTATGCAAGTACAAGAAAGAAAATGTGTATGAAAGTGTTATTCTGAACAACAACAATGCTCTTATTTATAGGACTTCCAACCAGGCCTTGGGACTCTTTTATTGCAGTAAAGAAATTGAGATAATGGATGTAACTTCCGGTAGTGGGCACTCCACTATGTCAGTAACCTCCAAGTAGTGGTCACTCCACTATCTTGTCAGAATTCCAAGTAGTGGGAGAGTTGTGTTGTTTCACTTTAAAAGTCGCATTTTCACTTTTAACTTGCAAATCGGTCTGCTTTTTTATTCTTTAAAAATTAAAAACAAATATTTTCTCAGGCAAAACTAGGCCCAGTTCGATCGGGGCACGGACTCGGGCTCGGCCCTCGGCTCCGGCGCCGGTGTCGGGCCGGCCGGGCGCGCTCGCACGTGTGGCCTTGCCCACCACACCTCACATGTGTATAGTTATTTCATCTTGCACACTCTTACAAACCCACTTACTTATAAATTGAATAAAATTATCATTTTATGCCCATGTGGGATGGTGTCTTTTCACCTTCCCATCATCCATTATCCCATTTCCAAGTGACTAACTTGTGGATTTTATTTTTCACTCACCACTAAATGATTTTGAGAAGTTAAATATACCACACTTACCCTTTCGAAACGAATTTTATTTTAATATTTAATTTCTCTGAAATTAAATAATTAGTGACTAAAAAATTGGTCAAAGTTAGGTATTAAACCATTACTTCTCAAACCAATTTCCAACAATCCTCCACATGAGTGGAAATCAAATGCACATGAAGATGCGCAGACTCTTGTACTCGTTTAATTGAAACCATATTGATCGTGACGGGTAGTTTGCGACTTTGAACCTTCCTTTGTAAATATCATCGATATATCTTGCGGCGGCTAGTGGGACGAACGCCTTGAACTATTCCTCCTTCGTGTACACCTAGTCAATGACATTTACACAATATGACTTCTGTCACATTCCGTTCTTCAGTTGTGTCCTTTTTGTCCATGGACAACATCTTTGGATTCATAAGTGTTACATTGAAGCGGCCCTCACTTCTCACTTATATAGGTGATCTCTTTTAACCGAGTCAACTTATCATTAAAAGTCCTTATGACTTAACCTTACCACAACCAACAAGCTTAGTGCGCTTGTTTTGCCTTCTAGGGATGGGTACACTGATATACAAGTGCTTAACTGAACTTTTAAAGTTTAGTTTTCCCATTGAACCAAGTTCTTGGGATCTCCAATACCAAGGTCAGTTACCACTTTAATCGTTCTTTAAATTGTGGATTTTAATCCCATTCCTCTAGCAATTTACTCAATTGATCTCTGTTAAGCCCTTTCGTGAGCGGATCCGCTATGTTATCTTTTGACTTTACATAGTCAATTGATATAACACCATTAGAGATCAATTGTCTTACGGTATTATGTCTACGACGGATGTGTCTAGACTTACCGTTATACATATTACTTTATGCTCTCCCTATAGTAGCTTGACTATCACAGTGAATCATCACATGAGGCACTTCAAGTATTGGAGGGTATTTCGAGTAGTGTATTCCATAACTCATGAGTGTATTTTAAATATCTTAGTACCCTAGTTAGTGCTTTCCAATGTTCTTGACTTGGATTGCTTGTACCTACTTAACTTGTTAACAGGATAGGCAAGATCTGGACGTGTACAATTTGTAATGTACATCAAACTTCCTATTACCTTCGAGTATTCCAACTAAGGTACTGGTCTAGCTTTATTTACTACCAGATTTATGCTCAGATCAATGGGCGTTTTGCATGGTGGACCATCAAAAGCATTGAACTTCTTGAGCACTTTCTCCACATAGTGGGATTGTGTCAAGCTAATTCCTTCAGATGTTTTGCCAATTTTGATTCCGAGAATCATATCAGCAATTCCCATGTCTTTCATGTCAAAATTTCTTTTCAACGTTTTCTTAGTGTCCATGATTATATCATGACTACTACCCATTATTAACATATCGTCTATGTATAGACAAACTATGACAAATGCATTTGATGTGCTTTTAACATAAACACACTTGTCACATTCGTTGATTTTAAAGCCATTTGACAACATTGTTGTGTCAAATTTAAGATGACACTATTTCGGGCCTTGTTTAAGTCCATACAACGATCTTATCAATTTGCACACATTTTTCTCTTGACCAGGTGCTATAAATCCTTCAGGCTGTTCCATATATATTTCTTCTTCCAATTCACCATTTAAAAACGCAGTTTTTACATCCATTTGGTGAATCTTGAGATTGTGCAAAGCAACAATCGCAATAAGCACTCGAATGGATGCAATTCTTGTTACAGGTGAATATGTGTCGAAGAAATCACTTCCTTCTTTTTGTTTGAAGCCTTTAGCCACTAACCTGGCTTTATATTTATCAATAGTTCCATCTGCCTTATATTTCTTTTTTAATATCTATTTACATCCTAAAGGTTTACTACCTACAGGGAGATCAACCAACTCCAGGTATGATTTTGTAAAATAGATTCTATTTCACTATTGATGGTTTCTTTCCAGAGCGGAGCATCTGGACTAGACAGAGCCTCTTTAACTGTACTTGGCTCACCGTCTAACAAGTAAGTGACAAAATCAGGACCAAATGACGTAGCAATTTTAGTCCTTTTACTTCGTTTTGGTTCTTCATTCTCTTATGAAGAACTACTTACTTTCTCATAAGTTCTTTTGTTAGAACTTATTTCAACCCTTTCTTTACAAGGATACACATTTTCAAATAATATTGCATTTCTTGATTCAATTATGGTACCTTCAGAAATTTCTGGATTTTCTGACTTGTGTACCAAGAACCGATATGCACTACTGTTGTATGTATATCCTATAAAAATAAAATCAACCGTCTTTGGCCCAATTTTGACTTGTTTGGGTTCAGGTATTGCTACCTTAGCCAAACACCCCCACACTTTAAGGTACTTATAAGATGTCTTATGATTTTTCTACAATTCATAAGGTGTCTTATTTTTTCCTTTAAGTGGAATTTTATTTAAAATGCGGTTTGCTGTTAAAACAGCTTCCCCCCACATGTTCTGAGGTAGCCCATAACTAATCAACATGGCATTCATCATTTCTTTTAAAGTTCGATTTTTACGTTCAGCAATGCCATTAGATTGTAGTGAATATGGAGTAGTAGTTTGATGAATTATTCCACATTGGTTACATAATTCTTCAAAAGGTGCAACATATTCTCCACCTCTATCACTCCAAATTATTTTAATCCGGCTGCCAAGTTGATTTTCAACCTCATTTTTATAATTTTTGAAGGCTTCCAACGCTTCATCTTTGCTTCTTAATAAATATAAGTAGCAAAATCTTGTGCAATCATCAATAAAAGTGATGAAATATTTTTTACCACCTCTAGTTTGCACAAATTTCAGATCACATATATCAGTATGTATCAATTCTAGAGGTACTGTATTTCTTTACACTGAATGAAAAGGTAACTTATCCATTTTAGCTTCAATACAGATTTCATATCTCTTTTGAGAATCAATTTTTTAAGTTGGAAGTAATTCCAAGTTCATTAATCTTTTATAACATTTAGATTAACATGCCCTAATCTAACATGCCACAAATCGAATACTCAAGCATATAAAAACGTATAGGCTCAATTTTATTCTTTGTCTTGAATCGGTTACACGATTTAATCACTGTCATTACATTCTTTTTGAACGGTCCATTATACAGATAACCTTTTCATAGGAACTGTCCAAACTTAGTTAAAATAAACTTTCCAGACTCAAACATAAGTCTAAAATCATGGTTTACAAGAAGAGATCCTGACACTAGATTCTTCCGAATTTCTGGGACATTAAGAACATCCTTCAGAAGCAGCTCTTTTCCAGAAGTGAGATTCAGAACCACGTTGCCAAAACCTGCAACATTAGAAGAGGAAGAATTACCCATATTAAGTTTTCTACCTGTACAAGGGGTGTAGGTAGAGAACGCATCCTTGTCAGAACAGACATGTCGAGTGGCCCCCGTGTCAATATACCACTCTCTTGAATTATCCACAAGGTTTGCCTCAAAAAACCACTGCAGATAGATCCATATCAGTCAGCTCTTGGATCATACCACTGTGCTCAACCACATTAACATTAGGTTGTCTATAATTTGGTTTTTTAGGAAGCCGACAGTCCTTAGCCATGTGGTTAGGCTTACCACAATTGTGACAATTTCTTGTAAATGGCTTTTTGTTTACAGGCTTCTTTCCCTTGTAGTTGTTGTTATTGTCACGTTTTCTTTTGCTGCTGTTACTAGAATTGCCATGTTCTAGCAAATTCACCTTTGCATCAACAACACCCTTTTCAAACCTTGAATCTAATTTGCGATTACCTTCTTCAATTCATAAACGCATAATTAGCTCTTCAAGATTTATTTCTTTTCGCTTGTGCTTCAAATAATTTTTGAAGTCCTTCCATCCAGGCGGCAATTTTTCAATCATGCATGCCACTTGGAAAGCTTCATCCAATTGCATTCCTTCTGCACGAATATCATGCATAATGAATCGCATTCTTGAGCTTGATCCATGACATTCTAGAATCCACCATCTTGAAATCTAAAAACCCGCCAACCATGAACTTCTTGGAACCTGGTCCTCGATTCAGTATTTTTTTCCAAAGAATCCCAGAGCTCTTTGGAAGATTTCACTTCACTATACACATTGTATAGCGAATCAGATAGTCCATTTAGGACGTAGTTGCGGCACAGGAAGTCACCCTGGCCCCAAGCATCGAAAGCAACACGTTTTTCATTGTTGGTTTCATTTTCTTCCACCACTGGTGGATCCTCCTTCAGGAACTTAGCGAGGCTCAGCGTAGTCAGATAAAACAACATCTTGGATTGCCATCTCTTGAAATCAGTACCAGAAAATTTTTCTGGCTTCTCAACAGCAGTAGGAACATTCACCTTTGAAGTAGACGCCATTGTTTATAGAAACATAATATTTATCTTGCGTTGTTGAAATTTTTGGTGTTTATTTCTGTAAACTGGATTACAAGGAAACCTATCTATTACAGAGAATGGAAAAATTGCAGAAAAGTTGAGGCGAGTTAAAACTCTATCCGCAAGATAAACACGTCCCGTATAGTGCTAACGGAATAGACGTGTTATCCCCAAAGATACAACAACTTCGTTCTTGAAATAGCAGCACTGCAATTTGAAGGCACCTTTCGAACTAGAATATGGAAAATTGAGTACACTTTATGCAAGTACAAGAAAGAAAATGTGTATGAAAATGTGTACACTTTATAGGACTTCCAACCAGGCCTTGGGACTCTTTACTGCAGGGCAGTAACTTCAGAGATAATGGTTGTAACTTCCAGGTAGTGGGCACTCCACTATGTTGTAACCTCCAAGTAGTGTCCACTCCACTATGATGTAACTTCCAAGTAGTGGGAGAGTTGTGTTGTTTCACTTTAAAAGCTGCATTTTCAGCTTTTAACTTGCAACTGGTCTTTTTTATTCTTTAAAAATTAAAAACAAATGTTTTCTGTGCAAAACTAGGCCGGTCGGGGCACGGGCTCGGCCCTCGGCCCCGTCGCCGGTGCCGGGCCAGGCGGTCGTGCTCGCGCGTGTGGCCTTGCCCACCACACCTCACATGTGTATAGTTATTTCATCTTGCACACTCGTACAAACCCACTTACTTATAAATTGAATAAAATTATCATTTTATGCCCATGTGGGATGATGTCTTTTCACCTTCCCATCATCCATTATCCCATTTCCAAGTGACTAACTTGTGGATTTTATTTTTCACTGACCACTAAATGGTTTTGAGAAGTTAAATATACCACACTTATCTGCTCGAAACGTAGAATTTTATTTTAATATTAATTCCTCTGAAATTAAATAATTAATCACTAAAAAATTGGTCAAAGTTAGGTATTAAACCATTACTTCTCAAACCAATTTCCAACATTATTATTATTATTATTTTTCCAACACCCCTTAAGCAGTCTCGTCACTTACATATCTCAGTATATATAATGTTAGTAGGCGTAGTTGTATTATGCCTACGAGTAAATTATTGTGTAAATTGACATTTTGAATAAAATATTATATTCACATATATTGAACTTGCATATGTCCATGGATTGTTTAAAAATATGAATTGAGTGTTTAAGTTGTTAAACACGAAAAGATTCAATTTATAATTCAATTCAAAAAAATTAAAGTCCACGATCGGTAAATAAATATGACAATTTATTTTGATAAGATTTCTCAATTTAATTGAAGTTTATCTTGACTTTGGTAATAAAATTGAGAATATATTTTCTAAATGTATTCGATCGACCACGGAAATTAAATATTTAATCGCCAATAGATATTTAATTTCGGGAACTCGCGGATCGATTGAATCCTTCGCGATGGAAATGCCCTCTTCCCCCAACCAACACATGGCTTAGAGAAAGGGATCGAAAGTCCGGGTAGCTCATTTGGTTAGAGCAAAGGACTGAAAATCCTTGTGTCAGTGGTTCGAATCCACTTCTAAGCGGGCGAAGGGTCCAAAGGACACGTCAAGGTCGACCATTTGGACGGACAAGTGTAGACTATGGCGGAAAGGCAGGAGAATCAGGAATCATTGGTCACCAGACGCTCGCTAATGAGTACCGCGTCTTCCCAGTGAAGGAGAGTCATCTTCATGGGTGAAAGAGAAGGACTGAAAAGCTTAACTATTCTTTCACTTGATTATCGTATGTGATACCTTAATCATGAGTGAGTAATGGACTTTGATTAACTAACTTGAAGTTCGTTAAGGCATCAATGAGTGAGATCAAATTAATGAATCAATATCTTGATGCTTTGGGAATTAAAGTGAAATAACAAGGAACATATATTCACAATATGTAATATGTCACCTATTTAATATGCATGATCATGATCTCATGTGTTCTTCTAATAGACAGTAGAATCCGAGCTCAGTAATTCGACATTTGTTGTTGAGTTCATGATGTGATAATCACATGGGTTTGTCAGATAGAAGATGATAATTGAGATTTATAAATATTAAAAAATAGATATTGGTCACTTTATCCTATTACTAATATTCAGTTAATTAACGAGGGTGACATGTAAGATCAACAAATCAAAGAATTTAATTATTGGTCTCGGTAATTTCAACTAGATTAAGAGTGCAATCTTATCCTTTAGTGAAATGGAATAAGATTAATAAATTATTTTGATTGATCAAGAGTTGAGTGAATCAAAATTATAATTTATTGGAGCTTAGTCTAATTGGTCTGATCAGGTTCCTTTGGTGGCTTTAGGAAAAAGAACTGAAATAAATTATAAGAGTTATAATTCATTAGTATAGATCATTTAATTAAGTGGACTAATTGAGATAATTTTGGAAAGAAGATATATCATATGATTTGACAATCAATATGATTTGATTGTCAATTTAGGTAATACTTTACTTTTGGCAAAGGTTTCCATAGTTAATTTATTTCATCTTACTTAATTATTATCTATCGATCATTTGTGCCTACACACAAGAGATATTTTATTGCATTCTTGAGTTCTTGGAGAACATTGGAGAAGGCTTGAGGGTTTGAAGCGTGGAATCTCTACAAGAAATTTTGAAAGCACGCTACAAGAGTAATTTCTATTCTTTCTTATTGTACGAATTAATCAAATCATGTTCAATACGCATTATGGTACATGTTCCTACCACGGATTGCTCCGATCACATTAAATCAACTTTTGTGATTGAGCAATTTCCGTATTGGCCAACATATAAACTATCTTATCATATTCTTTAACAAAAAAATCAAAATTACGCAGTGAAACCAAACATTTACCCAGTAAATTCCTCGCCAAATTGTTTAAACCAAATATTTTTTACTTTTGTACAAGTTTCAATAAAAAAAATGACAAATTATCTCAATTGGATGGAAAATATTTTTTCTCGTTGGAAAGTGATGCTGCAGAAAAGTGCAAATAACTCTAAGTTAGAGAAGTTTAGTTTGACAATCTAAATTTTACAATTATGTCCAAGAAATATTGAGCTAATCCAAGAATTGAATCATTCATGGAGCTGATCAGTCTCCAAAGCCAAGAAAATCTCTAAGTGGGAGCTAATCTGCAACAAATAAAACAAAGTTAGGGGGTTTTGAGATTGTTACAGGGAGACTCCTCCGATGCTTAAGTCAATGACTGTATAAGAGAAAAATCCAGAGCATAGTAAAGTAATTCAGTCAGATTAATTTAACTCACAATTAAATATGGATAGATCTTTTATAAATGGGATGATGGACATCATGTGTCTGAGATGGTAAAGTGGGCCTCGTGGGTTGTTTAATAATATTCATGATCCAATAATAATTAATGATATTTTGGACAATAATTAATAATTTTGAGATTAATAAATAAAATAGGAAAAACCAATTTTACCCCAACTCTCTAAAATATCTATGTGGTTTGGGTGCTTGGGTGTTGTGTGGCTCGACGCTACGTGGAGGGTGAGTATTAGGAGGAGAACGAGGAAAAAATGTATATATGTAATTTAAAAGAAGAGAAAAAAAATGAAGAATGAAAGGAAAACTAACAAAAAGTTATATTTATTATTTACTTCATCGGTTCAAGGTATCTAATTAGTAATTAATCATCGTTAAGATGTTTATAAGTTAGTTAACATTGATTACTAATTATATAACTAGCTAAAGATAATCACGTCATCGTTGAACAATAGCTTGATCATCACGAATAAAAATAAATAATTTGACCACTTTTCCAAGTACCATAAATATTAAAAGAAAAAACTAGATCTTAATTCTTACACTTTAAAAAAAATCAATAAATCAACATACGCAGAATAAAAAAAAATCACAAATTTCTTATGGTGACGTCAACATGTCAACATCTCCCATTTGCTTATTTTCCTATGAAAAAATTCAAATTTTCATTGAGAAGCAGATGTTACAATTCCCGACATGACACAATAGCACGAACGAAAATATAGCGGATTAGTCTTTAGTCTTATTGTGTTCGTGTCGTGTTCGTGTTTATCAGTGTAAACACGATAAGGATATGGACACGATAGTGACACGATAACCTAATATTTTGTATGTTTGGTATGGTGTATTGTCGTGTAATACCATGTCATACTGTGTAATTTGCTATGGTGTATTAACGTGTAAATCAATTTTTTTTTTGTTTTTGATTTATCGCGTTAAATCGTGACGTGTCATATCTGACACGAAAATTTTCGTATTCGCATTCGTATCAGAATAAATCCTTATCATGTCGTGTATATATTTGATTTTATTGTGTAATCGTGTCCTTATCGTGTCGCACAATATGGGCAATTTGTCACCCTTATTATAAGGAAACGTAACATAAGATGCATATTTATTAACAAGTCGGCAAACACGTAGTTTGTGCTAAAATTAGCATAAGTCCCATCGATAAATGTCTGGCCTCGAGCCACGCGGCCGTATGTGAAAGATTGATAAGTATAATATTATTGCAGGATCCACTCATCTTGTCTCTCATCCAACCATTAAACTTGGCTTAATTCTTGGACATATGATACGTGCACAACATCAACTTCACATGGGACTCATCATATACAAATACTAACCAATGAAATCTCATTTCTCTAGTGTGATATTCCTACTCCATAATTGGACATTTTCAATTTTCCTTCTCAATAATAAACACATATAAGTGTATAATATGACCTTTCAAAAAAAAAAAAAAAAAAAACGTGTATATTATGAGATGGTAGTGTCATAGGTATAATAAGATCATAAGATGAGTAACCAGTGTCATGGTTATACTAGTTACTCGATTGATTCCTGAAAACCATTTGGCAAAAAAGCTGTAGATTAGGTTTTTTCTGGCCAAAATGACCAAAAAATCAGCCGTTAACTATGAACGACAAGAAAGTAATGTTATAAAAATCGGCAAAAATAAATATTTCGGCCCTAGCTAGCTAGGCGGTCAAACTTTAAAAAGTTAGTACTATCCCTCGGCGGTCTAGGCGCCGGACAGCCACTCGACTAGTGCCAAACAATTTTTGCGCCCTTGCAAGAAAGAGAAATAAAAGAAAGAGAAAGTTTCGAGAATCATTTTAAACATTCAGTAATCCACAAACTATTTTCTAACCACGAAAAACCAGATCACCTATTCTACAATCCTATAATGTATTGGATAAATAACACGTGTACAATTATGACATCACCATGTATACATATCATTCATCAAATACAAATGAATAGGAAGTGAAACATGATTATGGAACAAGAAATCTCAATCCCATTTTTCGAAAATCCGCACTGCATTTTAAAAAAAGAACTTTTTTATTTTATATCTAAAAATAACTATATAAATACATTTCCTCATTATAAAATATTAAATCAACACTTCAACGAGCTATATTTTACAGGCACGCGTTCTCCGGTCGATCGATCTGAACATTTGTTTCCTCTTTCTCACCACATTCATAAAAATACTTATTCCAAATATTGGCCCCTATAGGCATGGGGCAAAAGCACCAAACATCTTATTTCTTTAAAAGTGTTTGACTGAACTTATAAGTTACAAGTTCTTTAAAAGTGTTTAGTAATTTTTTTAGAAAGATCTTATAAGTTATTTTTTTAAAAGCCGAGAGATCCCACCTTATTCTCAAAATAAGATCTTATTTTAATAAGATCTTTTCATTTGATCATTTTAATTAAAAAAATGTAATTATTGACATATAAGCTCTTTCATCTTATTTTATCGAAATACTCCAACCACTTATTTTTAAGATCCACTCATTTATAAGATAATATCTACCATCTTATAAGATCTATAAATAGGAGTGGCAATGAGTGACACGACACGATTACAAACACGAGACAAAAGACACAATAAAGCACAACACGATATGACATGACACGATAACACGACGCGAACGCGAAATTGAAAATTAATTTAAAATTACAACTATTGTTATATTAAAGATCAAATAAAATAGATAACACAAAAACACGATAGTGTGACACGAACACGACACGATAACACAATTTGTCACCCCTATCTATAAACATCTTATAAGATGCAAGAGCTTATAAGATCTTCTAAATAAGCTTAGCTAAACAGTAAACAACAAGGAAGAAGATCAAAGAAATTGAGCTCATTCACTTCATATAATCCTTTTTATATCAGGGTGCACACACTTGGGCAAAAGAGGCACTAAAGAAATTCAACCTATTTCAATTGAATGACTAAGCTTAAGATCAAATCCAAACTTGAATCTAATGCATGCTTAGCTAGTACATTTTCAGTTCTAGTAACACTGCAAACCCCAGATTGTCCAGGATTTAAGGACTATAACGAACACCAAATGATCTATACAGCTGCCAACATTTAATGGAACAGTAAATCACATGAACTCTCCTAAATGCATGAACTCAGCTGTCCCAAAGTGATCAAAGGACCTTGATATCGTGGGTGAAAACTAAAATGGCAAATAGGCAAGTAAGCAACCGTTTGAGCTTCATTGCATATAGGCGTACTACCAATATAACAAAGCTTAAATTTATCTTGCCCCTTCATACATAATAGTTACCAATAGAGCACGATTTTAACAATCAAGATCGTAAAATTCTGCTTTTCATCCCTAATTGGATAAAACTCGAAATAATACTGGGAGAGGGAACACAACCAATTTTATACATGCTAACCAATCAATAAGTCAATAACCATCAAGCCTACAACATGCTAAAAGAGCACATAGCATGAATGCTTTTCTCCATATGACAATTTCAAAGTTACCTCATATTAGTGAATGTAATATCAGAATGACGAAATGTGTTTGCAGAAAAATGAAAATTCCTCAATTCTCATCAGATTGCAAAATCACAAAGTAGCACCAATGGACATCATACTTAATCAGTTACAAACAAAACACCATTAGCACAGAACTCGAATAAAGGAAAACGAATACTCCTACATTAAACCTGAATTGACAATTGAAGGACTAAAATCATGAATCAGTCGTGCAAAGTCCCCAAGATATCCTCATCCCTGTACAAATGATACCTACATTCCACCCCATCAAAATCCAGTCAAAATTCAAAACAGAAAACACCAAAAAAGACGAAAAAAATACTATCTTAATTGTAAAAACTCACTCTTTTTCACCCAATTTGACTTGGGTACCGCCATATTCAGGCAAGAGAACGGTGTCACCTTCTTTAACAGCAACTGGGATACTATTCCCAGCTTTGTCCCGCTGCCCTGGTCCAACTGCAACCACTTTCCCAGAGTTCAACTGTAGACAAAACCCACTAAATCTCACACCCAAATTCCCCCATATTCAAAATGAAACCCAAAAAAGAAAGAAAAAATCAAAACCCAGAAAAATAGAATACAAAAAAAATGTACCTTGGATGATTTTTCTGGGAGGAGAATACCGGCTGTTGTTTTGGATGGGGGGACGATTTTCTCCACGAGCACTCTGTTCAGAGTTGGGATCAAACGTTTAGCCATTGCTCAAACGACGGCGTTCTGGAGCTATTGGAAGTGTATGGTGCTAAAGTATTATTTTGTGGTGAGGAGGAAATGGAATAAATAGAAAAGGGGGATTTTTCCAAGATGATGGTAGAATGTTCTAGGCCTTCATGTTGAAAGGGGTTAGGGTTTTACAAGGGTTTTAGTGTTGGCTGGTTGCTAATCTATGGAGTTGATTTTTTTTTTTTTTTTGAAAGGGAGTTGACTTCTCTTGTCCCTCAAGTCAAGTCCCATTTTAAAATGACAATACGATGTAAAATAGAATTGGAAAAATGAAAGTAAAGATATTCTCATGATTTATTCTTTTAAAGTAGTTATTGAGAATTGTTGTTATCATAAAGTGTCGCACTATTATTTTTAATATAATATTTATTGAGAAAAATTATATTTAAAAGATAAAACCAATGTCTCTAAAGAAATTATCGCAATTTCCGACATATATTTGGCGAACTAGGATGAAAAGCGTGTTAGACCTGAATAACAAGAATAATAAGATTAACTTGAAATGACATGGTTTAACCCATTTGACCCGATTGAGTTGGTTTTTATGATGTTTTTGGCAAAAATTTGATTGATTGAATATGTTGTTAATATAATGATTGAATCCAAATTATCAAATATATATATATATATATGTATATGTATAATTTTTGGATTAAAGTTAACTCATACAATCCATATAACATATATTTAGATATTTAAAATATACATGTCATTTTGGGTCGATACAAAAAACACGAATAATAAACAATTGAGTTAGGATTAAGAAATTCGATACAAATAATATAACATGCCAAGTTAGGTTGAAAATTCTGATACTAATTATGAATTTTATGTCTCAATACTATACGTGAGCCAAACACGACACAAATTGCCACCTTTAAAAAAAATGTAGTACTGTTTCAAGTTTTTAAATTTTGTTTCTCAAGTTCAATTATTTCCAATTTTGCAGTCCCAACTTGGTTGCTAAAAGTTTTCCTAGTTTTGTTCTAATATACATCTTTGGAAATGCAAAAACAGTTTTGACTTCAGCAGTGGTGAGTACAACATTATATGTACAATTCAATCATAAATATAAATCATCAAAAATAAAATTCACGGTTATCAATCAATCACTAAGAACTGCGAATTAACTAATCAACTACAACAAAAATATATGTTGGATATTATTTCTGATCATTTATTCAATGAATGTATTCTTGGTCGTAAGTTTCTTGAATGCGTACAGAAACCTATGATATTCAATTAACTAGAGTTGAAACCTTTGGGCTATTTAATATTTAGAAAAGTTAAACGAAGTAATTGTAAGATGTAAGACAAAAAGTTTGGACTATTTGTAATATATATTCAAAATTGAGGGATGTTTAGGTAAAACATTTCATTATATCAATATATTCCGTCAGTTCAACCGTGCCGATGAAAATGTAGGACACAATCAAAATTAAGCACTTTTCTTGATTTTTCTTAATTACCTCAAATCTTAGGATTTTTTTAATTGTCCATGAGAAATAGGGAGAATCACAAAAGAACCCCAGAGGTTTGGGCTAATTACAAAAAAACCCGAGATGTTTTAAAATTACATAAAAACCCCTCAAGTTTGATTATGTCTTAAATTTAAGGAGCTAACTGTAATATTTATTGAAATATTAGGTGGGTTTTGAAATGTTTTTTTTGCTTATGAAGAGGAAAATGTAAAACCGAATCAAACCTCAATGGGTTTTTTGTAATTTTTGAAAATTTCTAGATTTTTTGTAATTAGCCCGAACCTCAGGGAGTTTTTAGTAATTATCCCAAAGAAAAAATAGAATTCTTTCTCCCATCTCTCTGTCTCTCTTGGGCAACATACCATTCAGAGGATATTTTGAGGAGTCTCCACGGTTTTTAATCAACCGTCAAATACTACCTTAACCACAAGCTCGACCATCTTAATTCCATGAAAAACCAATGCAACAACAATCAAGAGTAATTGTTTATAAATGTCGAAAAACTCATCCGTCCACTTAAAACCATGCTCCTATGCCGGTCGACATGTAATTTTACTCTTACTTGGCTTTTGGTTGTGGGGTGTTAGCAAATCTCCATGAGACCTTGTAAAACACCTCATCATGGTTTTTTCCGGCCACTTCTTGAATGGGAACAGCTTCACAAAGCTCTTCCAGATCATCGCTCGTGAGGTTGACATTCACAGAGCCGATGTTGTCGTGAAGATTTTTTATCTTAGTTGTTCCTGAGAGTATCAGAAGATAAACAACAATTTCACCTTCAAAGCAAAAGAGAGAGATTAAATATATTAAGGAGTGTTTGCAAATTCTCAGTTTCTAGCCTGAAAAAACACTTTTAGCGTTTGCAAATGCCAATTTTTGCTTCTGATTCTGCTTCATTTAATCAAAATCTAGAAGCTGCTTCATTTACTCAAAATCTAGAAGCAGGGAAGGGTGCTTTAGATCTTTGATTCTACTTTTGGTTTCACTTAAAACACATATAAATCAGTTTTACACCTTATCCACCAAACACTATCTCTTAACTTGATCAATTTTCAGCTTATATATGCGAACACTATCAACTTTTGATTCTCAACGACTTGCCACTTTCGAGGCAATAAATCACTTCCTCCAAAATCAGAAGTGTTTACAAACGCTCCCTAAATTGGCTGGCACAACAAACATAATTGTTTCTTAGATATGATCGAATTTAGAAACTTTGCATTAAAGAAACTTGTGCATGTTATCAAGAGACTCCTAAGATACGTGTAACTACTCTTAAGCTTTAAGAAACACTAATTTAACGATTAAAATATGAGCATCAATTGCTAGGAGTCCCCTAATTAATGTATACTGCCAACTCCTCACACTTCAAAAGTGATCTTTACCACAAACATGCACTAATTCCCTCAAGTGGTGGCATGTCTTTTTATTATTTTCTGATATCACATACATGACAAATTAGTAACAGTTGGAATTTAATAGTAAGGGTCACTGACCAGGAATAGGTACAACATCGGCTCCTTGATGAAGAACCCATGAAAGAGCGAGTTGAGAGGGACTGCAATTGTACTTTTTAGACAGTTCTTCTAGACGAAAATAGATGGTCTTGTTCTTTTCCCAGTTCTCTCCTGTAAATCTTGGGTGGAATTGCTAATAGTAAAAGGTTAAGCAGCTAATCAACTCAATTTATACAGTCAAAATGAAGAAAATTCAAATGAGCCTAGATGATGACGAACGATTTACACATTTCATACATACCAAGTAACTATCCTGAGGTATGTTTTCCACAACTTTCTTGCCAGCGAAAAATCCACGACCAACCGGGCTGTAAGAAACTATACCAATCCCAAGTTCCCTGCCATCATTTTCAATGGGTGAAAAAAATATATGGGATTTTTCTATAAATTTCTAAATAGAAACCAAAGTTATAAAAACCAAAAGTCCACAAAAAATGACACTAATTGGTATTATGGTGCAAGACTAATCCAAGCAATACGTGAAAATTTGAAATGTCAAGAATTGTTCACAAACTCGTTACTGAGAATACAGTTTTGAAAGTGATAACTGTGACTTTAATAAAATAAACTGGTAAACTAGAATAAAAAGCACACAATTGAAGAAGAAATAATTCAAAAATGTTAACTAAAATGGAAACATTATTGAATTTAACATTTCAGATCCTCCTGGAGTGTTAGATGATGATGGAAAAACCTGCAAAGAGGAATTATTTCTTGTTCAATGTCACGGGTCCAAAGTGAATATTCCATTTGCAATGCAGTTATAGGATGTACGGCATGTGCCCTCCTTATAGTGTCTGCACTAGCTTCAGACAGACCTATGTACCTAATTTTACCTTCTTCAACTAATTTTTTAAGTTCTTCCATCTATAAACAACGAAAGAACACAATCAGGACAAATCATGAGAAAAATGAGTACCATGTCCTTATAAGATATATGAAATGCCAAAAAAGGCTTACTGTTTCCTCAATGGGGATAGTGGTGTCAATTCTGTGTATGTAGTAGAGATCAATGTAGTCCACTTGGAGACGTTTAAGGCTAGCTTCACAGCAAGAGCGGGCATACTCAGGAGAACCTTTAATTATAACATCAGGGCGCTTCAATGCATAAAACCCGAATTTTGTTGCTACTTGAATTTCTTCCCGGGGCAGCTGCTTCAGCGCCTAAAACATTTCGAGTTCTCAAGCGAAGAAAACCAAATTAATTCATATTTAGAATTGCTCTTTGTTTGTAGTTTAGTAGTTCTATGATTGGCATTCCTCTAGTAATGGTCAAGACAAGAAAGCTAAAGCTAAAAATGGTTTTCACCATTCATGAAAAGAAGACACAGACTAGAAATACTTCTAAATTTTCAAATAATTGAATTTTACAATGTTGTTTTTATTTTATATTTACATTAATAACACTGAAATTTCTTATCTTAACAAATATAATCAGTCAACTATAAGTACTTTCCATTTGGATAAATGCAAGTGTGCTTGAAAAGGGTATGGAATTGTTTGTTCACTGTATTGCTATAAGACTAATGACTGTCTAGTTTCCTCAAAAGTCTCAACATGAATTAAATTCTTTAGCCTTACTTGATATCAAACACAATAATTCTATTTGTTTCTTTGTATTTCTTCAACAAATAGAAGAAAATGTCCTTGCCTGAATAAACTGCACATTTGCCATCCATGCTAATCAAGAATAACTATCTCCAGGCCTTACCTTTCCTACCAAGTATTCATTTGCAGAGTCTATTCCATAAATATCGGCAGTGTCAAAAAATGTTATGCCTTGCTTGAATGCCTCTTTGAGAATTGTGATTCCATCTTCCAAAGAAACGGGAGCATTGTACGGTCCAGTGAGCCCCATGCAACCATATCCCAGTTTTGACACCTAATACGAAAAGTAAATCACATCAGACCACCTGATATTTAAACATAAATGACAACTATGAATAAATTGCTACAATTGCTGCCAACTGAACTGATCAAGTCTTATTATGGTTAAAAAAAAACTCATTACCAGTGATATAGGTATCATCATGGAAAGAAAGAATCACCTTTATTCACACAAGTTATGCATACAGAACCAAAGTGCTCCATTCTATGCCAAGAATAAGTTTATGGCACTCTGTTTTGAACATTGTAGTCTAAGAATAAACATGTTTATCCATTTTGGATTTTATTCCTCAATGTTCAAACCGGACAGTACAAGGGGGATATCACAGTGAAAAAGACACTAGAACCAACAAAGCTATACTGGTCAAAAAAATTCTACAAGTACAAAATGAACAATAACTTGATTAGATCAGGTAGACTTTCTTGAGGCCAGAGCCAATCCTATTAAATTTTTGGCCTGAGTCGAACTTTAAAATTGAGCCCCTTTTTCTAATACAAAATTAAAGACAACATTATTAAACAGAAAGAATAATGTGCAATATATAAAACAATTCTATTACAAAATAATATGACATCCATGTTAAAAAAATCCAAATAATTATTTAAATATATTAATCAAGTTGTACAAAATATAATTTTTCGACTTTTTATCCTCCGCCTTACATAAGGAGCAACCCTGCTTGAGGCTATTGTAGGACAGTAAGAACAAGCAAGGATTTCATATCACCATAACTGGTGATGCACTCCAAGGCATGTTTTCAAATTATATATAAAAAAACAAAGTATAGTTCTTAATCTAGTGTCATTAGACCAAAAAAGCTAGTTAGAAGAAACATTGAGGACTACATGTTGGGAAAGAGTGCCAAAATAATGATACCGGCACAACGGAAATAGGAAAATCTTTTCCCACCTAGCTGGATTAAAAATGGGAACCAAACCAAGAATACCAAATAATAATGCAAGACGATAAAAATAACACACAATACGTGGAAAACCCAAATCGGGAAAAACCACGAGACCATAGTCCAGATAAATCCTCCACTAAATGTGTGGTAGACTTACAAAATTTCTCCCTAAAAATAGGGGATACACAAATTATCTCAAGTACTCAACTTGGAATATCCGGAAAAATAAGAATGCCATTTTGGGCAAGAATGAAAAATTAATACTAATTTTTCTCCCTTTTTCTTCACTCAATACACACACTTATAGATATCTCTCTATTCTCTATTTTTCTTCTCTCTCTAAGCATTTACTAATTGTTTGAATGTTTTTGGTGTATATGCTTCTCCTCCGGATCAACCTATTTATAGGTTGAAGAACAAATAATGCTGCCAAAATGCAGCAAAAAAGTTTCAACAATTTCTGCCACCTTTTTCAATATTTGCAGCATCCATTTTGACAAAAGTGTTCAACAATGTCATGCTGCAAATTTCCATCCAACTTTTGCCAACCAAGATTAGATATTTGGAGCCCACCAATGAAGAAAAATGATATCCACCACATGTGAGGTGGACTAACAATTCAATTCTCCCCCTCCACCTCATGTGGCAAATCAACCAATCCTGCTTTGGTTCTGCAAACTTCAAACTTATCTCTTGCTAAAGACTTCGTCAGCATATCTGCACCATTTTCATCTGTGTGCACTTTCTCAAGTTGCATCAACTTTTCATCAAGCACATCTCGAATCCAATGTTATCTCACATCAATGTGTTTTGACCTTCAGTGGAATGAAGAATTTTTACTCAAGTGGATTGCGCTCTAACTGTCACAGTAGAGCGTGTACTTTTTCTGTTTCAAGTCTAATTCCTGCAGAAACTTCTTCAACCACAACATCTCCTTGCAAGCTTTCGTCACAACAATGTACTCAGCTTCTGTTGTGGATAATGCCACGCATTTTTTAAGTTTCGATTGCCAAGAGATAGCTCCCCCTGTAAATCTCATCAGGTATCCAGATGTGGACTTCATGGAATCAACATCACCAACCATATATGCATCTGTGAATCCGTCAAGTTCAGTTTGGTCATCACCAAATCTTAGATAATATTTAGAAGTACCTTTCAAGTACCGAAATATCCATTTCACTGCAGACCAATGATCTTTCCCTGGATTGGAGAGAAAAAGGCTAACAACACCAACTACATGAGCAATATCAGGTCTAGTACATACCATAACATACATGTTGTCAACTCTTGAGAACCATATGGTACATTTTGCATTTCCGTCTTATCTTTCTCACTTGAGTAAGAATTCTTCATTCCACTCGAGTCAAGACACATTGATGTGAGATACCGTTGGATTCGAGATGTCTTGATGAAAAGTTGATGCAACTTGAGAAAGTGCACACCGATGAAAATGGTGCGGATATGTTGATTTAAGTCTTTACCAAGAGATAAGTTTGAAGTTTGCGTAACCAAAGCGGGGATTGGTTGATTCGACACGTGAGGTGGAGGGGGAATTGAATTGTTAGTCCACCTCACATGTGGATATTATTTTTCTTCATTGGTGGGATCTAAATATCTAATCTTGGTTGGCAAAAGTTGGATGGAAATTTGCATCATGACATTGTTGAACACTTTTGTCAAAACGGATGCTGCAAATATTGAAAAAGGTGGCAGAAATAGTTGAAACTTTATTGCTGCATTTTGGCCGCATTATTTGTTCTTCAGCCTATAAATAGGTTGATCCGGAGGAGAAGTATATGTTACTATTTGACCAATTGTATCCCACATAGAATTTTGAAGAAAAATTTGTGGGTTTCTTAACTATAAATAAGGCCCTAGTATTTGGTTTTGAATTGTACCAAAATCTTCTCTTTTATTTCTATATTTGAGGAAGTCTATATTTGGGAAATCTAATTTGAGGGTAATTTTGCCCAAGTTGTAATTTGTTCGGGAGATTAGTAAAGTGATCGTTGCGGTTGCGGTGCGGAGGCGTAGGCAAAATTGGCGAACTCCGTTATCAATTCGGTGTGTTCTTTCCTTTTATGTCTTTTAGTTTACGTAATTATTTTCGGTATTCTTGTAGATGTTCTTGTAGTAGTTATTCTTGTAGTAACTATTTCTGTTGTAGTTAGTATTCAATATTATTTGTTGTAGTGGGGTATTTAGTCCGCCGCTTATAGATCTTGTTTAAGTAAGTTAAATAAGGAGACCGGATTTTAAGTGGGACCGTTGTGACCCATCAGGCCTTTCCGGGAGCTTGCTTTATTCAAGATATTATTTGTTGTGTATTATATACTCGATACCCCTGACAAGTGGTATCGAGCCGAAGGTTCGGCCTCGGCTCGTTTGTCTTTTATTTGTAATATTGAATACTACTATTTGAGTTCGAAATGACTACGACACAAGGTGCATCAAAGATCATCTCGTCCGCGCCTTGAGAAAGGATGTTAGTGTCAAATATTAAAATTTCAAAGTGGAAACATTTGACGTGGTCATTTCGGCATGTGGCAAGGCGAGTCCGGATTGTCTATTTCGGCAAAGGTTTAGACATCGCCATTGAAGAAAAGAAACCGGATGAAGTTGACGAAAGGAGTGGAAAACCATTAACCGCTTGGCATATGGAACAATCCGTCGTGTTTGTCAGGAGAGCGAAATATGCATTTAAAAATGAGAAGTCGCACAAGCTGTGGAAGGCTTTGGAGGACAAATTTACGAAGAAGAGTGGTCGAACAAACTCTCATGAAGAAGCGATTGTTCGGTTTGAGTCCGCTCAGTACTACTATGAGCGACCATATTCTTCGCATTTAATCAATTAGTTGCGATTTGCTTAATTTAGATGTAACCTTTAGTGATGAGGATTTGGCTTTAATGTTGTTATCATCTCTTACGATGAATTTGAACATTTAGAAACTACTTTACTTCATGGAAAAGATGATGTATCTCTTTGTTTGTAGTTTGTGTTGCTTTGTATAGTTATGAATTAAGAAAAAGAATAAAAAGAAAACAGGGAACATAGCGTGAGATGATGAAGCTTTGGTTGCAAAGAGGTCGTTCGAAAAGCGAAAAGAAGGATAGAAAAGAGGAAGATCGCGTTCAAAGCCAAACTTGACAAAGATGAGTGTGCTTTTTGTCATGAGAAAGGACACTGGATGAAAGATGTCCGAAGTTGAAGAATAAAGGAAAAGCTCCTCAAGATCTTTGTGTAGGCGAGGTGAAAGTGAAGATGAGTTTTCAGGTGGTTTCACCTTTAATTTCCGTTACGACGAATGGGTTTTGGATTACGGATGCACTATCATATGTCTCCTCCTGAAGGAGTGGTTCTTCAATTTTGAAGACATCAATAGTGGAGTTGTCTATATGAGCAATGACAATGCTTGTAAAAAGGCAATCGGGATAGGTTCCATCCGATTGAAAAATCACGATGGATCAACTAGAGTCTTGATGGATGTCACTTTCATTGATGATTTTTCCAGGCGTGTTTGGGTGTACACTATGAAGTAAGGATGAAGTCTTGGAATTTTCCTTAAATGGAAAACACGAATTGAGAATGGAAAACACGAATTGAGAATCCGGAAAAAGATCAAAGTTCTACGACGGATAATGGTGGAGAATACCTGGCGATCATTTCGAAGTTTGCCATAAGTATGGCATTGTTCTAAGCACTTCACGATCGGGAGGACACCACAATGAGAATGGGGTGGCGGAGCGCATGAATCGAACCTTAGTGGAGAAAGTTCGATGTATGTTGTCAATCTTTGGGTTAGGCGACGACATGAAAGACTGGCCGAGGTGTGACGTATGCGCAACATCTCATAAATCGATTGCCATCATCCGCAATAGGTGGTAAAACACCTTTAGAGGTATGGTCTGGAAAGCCTTTTACTGATTATGATTTCTTACATGTTTTTGGTTCTCTTGCTTACTATCATGTGAAGGAATCAAAGCTAAACCGAGAGCTAAAGGGCCTTGTTCATGGGGATTACCTGCGGCGTAAAGGGATACCGTCTTTGGTGTCTCGAGTCGAAGAAAATATTGTTTAGCAAGAGATGTTACCTTTGATGAACATGCCATGTGGAAACAATAACAAGTGAAAAGATCGACAATGCTCGCAAGGTGGAGCATACACCAAAAAAGGTGGAGGTAGAAGAAATGGCTATAATTCGGTAAGAATGACAATCCGATGAGAGGATTTGTCGGATGATGATGAAGAAGAAGTTCGGACCAAGAACCGTTGGATCAACTTGAACCCATGCGGTAAGAAGGCACAGGCGAGAAATTCACAAACCTTTCGATTTGCGAGATATGGTAGCTTATGCACTTCCGATTATAGATGATGGCGTTCCTTTCACTTTTCGGAAGCGATTCGAAGTCGAGAAAGTGAGAAGTGGAAAGGTGCCGTGGAGGAAGAGATGCGGTCTCTTGAGAAGAACATGACTTGAAAGTGACACAACTACCAAAAGGCAAAAAAGCGATTGGATGTAAATGGGTATTTGCAAAAGAAAGATGGATTTCTAACAAGAAACGATGTGCGTTATAAAAAGCGAGGTTGGTAGCTAAAGATTATGCTCGGAAGGAAGGAATCGATTATAATGAGGTATTTTCTCCAGTTGTTAAACATTCCTCCATTAGAATTTTGTTGGCATGGCAAAGACGAGTTGAATTTGGAGCTAGCTCAACTTGATGTGAAAACGGCGTTCTTACATGGTGATTTGGAGGAGGAAATCATATGACTTCGGCCGAAGTATTCAAAGTTGCGGGGAAAGAAAAGCTGGGTTTGTAAGTTGACCAAATCGTTATGCGGATTGAAGCGATCTCGCGACAATGGTACAAACGATTTGATAAATTTATGATGGGGCAAAAGTACACACGAAGCAAATATGATCATTGTGTGTATTTACACAAGCTCAAGATGGATTTTTATTTACTTACTCTTGTATGTTGATGATATGTTGATTGCATCACAAAGCGAATGGAAATTGACAAGTTGAAGCCTCAATTGAATCAAGAGTTTGAAATGAAAGATCTCGGGAAGCGAAGATACTCGGGATGGAGATAAGTAGGGACGAGCGAGTGGCAAGCTTTGTTTGACTCGGAAGCGATATCACGAAGAAGGTACTACAACGTTTTGGTATGACAGAGAATACAAAACCTGTAAGTACACCACTTGCTCCTCATTTGAAATTGAGTGCTCAACTATCACCTTTAGAAGAATGATGAAGAAACAGTACATGGATAAAGTCCCGTATCTAATGCGGTTGGTAGCTTGATGTATGCGATGGTGTGTCTGGTAGGACATTTCACAAGCGATTAGTGTTGTGAGCTTTTATGCATGACCATGTCGTTATTGGTAAGTGAAATGGATTCTACGGTATATTCTTATCTTGTAGATATTGGTTTAGTGTTTGAGCGGGATGGTAAACTTGGTCGAGGAATAGTTGGATATTGTGATTATTGTATGCGGGTGATTTGGATAAGCGAAGGTCAACGATTGAATATTTGTTTACTTTTACAAAAGCACCGATCGAGTTGGAAATCACTACGATCGCCAGTTGCTTTATGCCAACAACGAGGAGTATATGGCGGTCGGTGAAGGTTTGTAAAAGGAAGCTATCGGCTTCAAAGTTTGCTTGAAGATTTGGGAGTTGGTGAAGCACATCGGCTTTGTACATTGTGCCGATCATGCGTATTCATTCAACAGCAAAGAACCAAGTTCTTCATGCGAAACGAAGCATATAGGCGTTCGTTATCATTTTGTGCGGGAGATTCTAGAAGAAGGAAACATTTTACTTGAGAAGATTCATACTATTTGAAAATCCCATAGATATGTTGACGAGTGGTGACATCGATCAAGTTTAAACATTGTTTAGACTTGATCAACATCTTGCACATTTGAGTTGGCGCGAGAAGAAGCGCGTTTGGGCTGCCGCGAAGATCGCTTGAATTGAAGAGTTGAATTTTTGACGTGGGACTACAATGGAGTGAGTGGAGATTTGTTACTATTTGACCAATTGTATCCACATAGAATTTTGAAGAAAAATTTGTGGGTTTCTTAACTATAAATAAGGCCCTAGTATTTGGTTTTGAATTGTACCAAAATCTTCTCTTCTATTTCTATATTTGAGGAAGTCTATATTTGGGAAATCTAATTTGTGGGTAATTTTGCCCAAGTTGTAATTTGTTCGGGAGATTAGTAAAGTGGTCGTTGCGGTTGCGGTGCCCGGAGACGTAGGCAAAATTGGCCGAACTCTGTTATCAATTCTGGTGTGTTCTTTCCTTTATGTCTTTTAGTTTCTGTAATTATTTTCTGGTATTCTTGTAGATGTTCTTGTAGTAGTTATTCTTATAGTAACTATTCATGTTGTAGTTAGTATTCAATATTATTTGTTGTAGTGGGGTATTTAGTCCGTGATTATAAATCTTGTTTAAGTAAGTTAAATACAGGAGACCAGATTTTAAGTGGGACCGTTGTGACCCCTCCGGCCTTTCCTGGGAGCTTGCTTTATTCAATATTATTTGTTGTGTATTATATACTCTCGATACCCCAACAATATATACACCAAAAACATTTAAGCAATTAGCAATTGCTTAGAGAGAGAAGAAAAATAGAGAATAGAAAGATATCTATAAGTGTGTGTTTTGAGTGAACAAAAAGGGAGAAAAATTAGTAGTAATTTTTTATTCTCGCTCAAAATAGCATTCCTATTTTTTCGGATATTCCAAAGACCAAGAACGGAAAAAAAAAAAAAAAAAAGTCACTTCATACCAATGACCAAGAAATCAAACATTATATATCGATACAAGAAATTCAAAAAGCTATAACTCCTAATTCGAGAGAATTAATAATTGAACGTAAGGACAAACGAGGAAAAGGAAAACAATGATAAAGGTCCGTAAATTTACCTCGAGTCCTTGGCTTCCCAGTTTCACCCTCGGCATAGAATTTTGCCCAGCCATTGCCCTAAACTCAGAAATTCAACCGAGTAAAAGTAGAATTGAAAAGAGAATGGTTGAAATTCACGTAGAAAAAATGGTAATATTTAACGAGGGAGTTAATTAGCTGTTTGTTATCTGTCAGCACCAGCTCCTCCATGTCTGTGTTCTTCAACCATCTGGCGCTAACCAGAGCTGAAATTAAACCTCAATGCTTGGGCTACTGTAATTTTGAAAAAGGAAGGGTTTCTTGCTTGGACCAAAAGTGCATTTGAGTTGGTGAACTTGATATGGGCTATGGGCTGCTTCAATAATCCATTCGGAGCCCAGTTATTATTTTGTCCTATGGTTTATCCGGAGCCCAGTTGAGTATATTTGGGTAGATCTCAGAGTTGACTTCAGTTTGCTTCTTAATATATGCTTCAATATGGTCTATTAACTTGTGTTCAAATTGGACTAAAGTAATTTAAAATTTTATATTTTGAGAAAGAATAATATCATTTATTCTAGTTACACCAGGTGTACACTTGGTATGTGTCATATTTTTATGAAAAATAGGATATATGTATGAAGAATCCGCACCAAGTATATGTAGCATCATATGAGGCGGTATGTGAGCTTATTAGGGACATAGCGGTGACTTTTCGGCTTATCTAGCCCAAAATTTTTCTCCCCTAACCCAATTATTTTTCCCCTAAAAATACATATGTTTTTTTATATATATATTTTTCCCATAAGAAAAACGGGATAAAAAAATTTTGCGGTGTGCCGAGTGTCGGAGAGGCCCCTGGATCCGCCCATGTTGACTATCTATCTGTCAACAAAATAAAAATGGTTGTTCATCCATGAGTAATCCAATTTGGATAAAAATATACAAGCTCTATAAACTCGTTCTTTAATTTGGTTAGGGTAGCCCACCACTTTGCGAGGATAAACAAAATTTATCAAGAAAGAAGAATAATCTTTTAAATATGATTATGATTTCTTACAATATCAGGTTTCTTGTAAGACGGTGTGAGACCGTGATACCATGAGACTGTGATATTAGTGTAAAAAGTGATACTTTTAGTATAAAAGTGATACTTATCAAAATACACTAATAGTATCACTTTTTACACTAAAAATATCACATTTTACACTAAAAGTGTCACCGTCTCACATAAGTTTTTTACATTTCTTCTTACAATGACACCCACTTAGATTTTCCATTTAAGATTTCCAAGAAACTCATTAGTCATTACTCGAATATGATTTCCACAACATCATACTTTTTTTTTTTTTTTATTTTAAATCACAGTCGCCTTTTTATACATGTATCACATATGTATTTATGGTGGCAATCCTTGGTCGTGTCACAAGAAACAGAACACAACTAACACGAATCTGACATGATGTTGTCGTTTGTCTCTATACATAGTTACGTTATATTATATTTTAATTAGTTTTTGACGTATTTTAACCTAAAGTTGAACGAACACACGGCCGACTCCGAATTGTCACCGAATAGAGTAATAATTATGTATATAATAGAAAATGTTACACACTTAGAATAGAAAGAACATTAGTACTGGTACATTACATAAAAGAGAAAAAAAATGCATCCTTAATTTTTTATTGCATTGTCAACTTTTTCCCAGAAATGGAGTCCATTCTAGGACCACTTTTCGCTCAAATCATAAAATCTTACCATGCTACAAGAAACTTTTGCTTTTGGACCACCACAAGAATATGCATTAAGAGTGGTGTATAATTACTTGGTATCTTCTAAAGGCTAAATTTTTTCCAAGTGTTGGCTCATATATGTCCATAAACTTCTCCATAGGCAAAGTCAATGTCCAAATGATCCTAAGAGAAAATTCTAGTACTCTACTATATGACTATTTTTGTCAGCTATATTGAAGAAATATATGTCAAATACCACGATTTTTTAAAGGAAGCCCATCACTTGAGGAATGATGGATGTCTTGGCTGTGGTAGGGATTCAATTATTTAGGGCTAATGATATGATTATAAAATTCATGATCCAAAGTCATAAGAAATCTAGTATATCATTAGTCTAGGATGTTTAGTCCGTGTATAATACATTGCATAATATCCACTTAATACTCCATAGTTATGTTGAGTTTCGATTGATAGAATATATTTCTATTTTTTTTTTTTTTGAGGAAAGATTGATAAATATATTTTCTCAGAATCAATCAATTTCATTGAAAGAAAAACCTATATTTGATAACAAATATCAAAATTGTAACACCTACATATCAAATCATAAACCTATACAAATCTAATGGATCTTGTAGAATCAAAATCTAATTGATCCAGTAGAATAAGAAATATCGTCATTTGGGACAAAACACTATTTATTAAGAGGAAGAAAAACACTTCACTCGATAACTACCATAAAAGAAAAGGGAATTGAAAAATAAGAAGAAACAATATTGTTTCCCCCATCCTTCCACACGTACGATGGAAAGATGAGGAAAGGAAAAATAAGTTATTAAAATCTTCAACACTCGAAAAAAAAGATTCTTCAACAAATTTTAAGCACATATTTTTAGATTGCTAGATATTTATGCTTGTCTTAATTTGAAATTAAGACTCGAATCCTGCCTTAATTAAGGAAAGATTTGGTTGGTTCGATTTGATTTGGATCCTTAACATTGAAAATCAAATCAAGATTCAATGAAGCAATTCCAAATTTCCTACCAATTTCGCCCTTACTTTTGGTGAAACAACTAATTAATGGAAATAATATACAGTATAACCTCAATAATTTAATACTCGATTAATTAATAACCTAGTTTAAATAATACTTTTGGCCGATCCTGACTTGGAGACAACAAGCAAAATTAATAATTCGCTAATTTAATATCTCACTAAATTATTTAATATTGGCAGTCCAAAGGTTATTAATATATAGAAGTTTAATTGTAGCATGTAACTCAATTTATTTGTATAGTCTCAAACACATTTTTTGTTCAACACAAATGTCGTGAATTATGAAAAAATTTAACAAGAAGTCCAACAAATTTGCGGCATATATCAGAATCATCACACATTATTTTTTGATTAATCGCCGATCAATCTTACTTACTAGTAAGTTGGTATTGCCAATATATTTGACCAGGATTCGATCTATATGAGTATCACATGTGTTTCCTTCGTCACTAAGTATCCCTATATATTGTAGTAAAAAAAAATATTCAAACCAGTGTTTGTGGAACCGCATTCATGGTGATCACAAATTGATAGCCGTATATACTATACTCTATACGCATTCACACTGTGCATATTTCCACATGTGAATTTGCAATTAGTTGATGATCAATAGTTTAACCATCGACATTAATAATCTATGTAAATTTTTGTTAATCTAATTATTATTTGATTGTACTACATTATTAGAACAATAGTCTAAAAACTGTTTTATTCATTCCGGATTTTCTATTTTTACTATATTTCATCTACTGTTTCAATACACCATGTGTATAAGATGAATATAAGATTTTATACATATATTGTACTTATCAAATTAGGCATGACTGCATCCGACTAGGCTATTACAAATTAGGCCTTGGACTGGACATATTAGAATTCAAAATCAAATCTTGGGGAGATTTTCCTTCACATATGAATTGATTTTTTTTTCAAGATTTATGAGATTTTGATTCCATATGTCAAAATCAAAGGAGAAATTAAGTATTAAAAGCTACTGATATAGTAGTGCTTGTTATAATTGGTAATAAGGTACAAATTAGATGTAGTGTGATCTGTGAACAACTTTGCTTGACAAAGTTAGCCCTAATTAGCTAAACCAAAATCTCACTTTAATCTAGAATATCTTCCTTTTTTATTTCTTCAAAAAGGAAAAAAAGGGTAAGTAGGTTCCTATGGAGATATGGGATATGTGTAAGTATTTTACAATAATTGAAGAGTATGTACTTAGTGATGTAAATATTAATTGTACAATATGTATATATTTACTTAAAGTGTGATCTCACAAAGTGAGTTGGGTCAAGAATCATATGTACCTACTTGGAACATGGCCAGACCAAACAGTTAGGTCAATCCTTCAAGATACACAATATCTTTCAGAACAGCTTTCTTTCGGCATGCATGGTAAGAATTTAAAAAGTGGAATGGGAGAAGATTATGTGCAAAGAAGCCAACAATTGAGTGTCACTTGAAGTCGAGTGGTCAACTTACTTTCAAGAAAAAAGTACTTGTGATTTTTATATTCGGTTAAGTATAGAAAAATCTCCATTAAATAACACTGCAATAATTCGTGTTGTATTCGGGTCTGCGTGTCGTGTCGAGATATAAACTAATGTATGTTATTCGTGTCATATTTCTCAATCATAACCCGACCTATTTAATTATTTGTGCCAGATTTCTCAATGAGTGTCTAGATTTTTCAGCACTTCTCATGATGTCAAAATGTTTTTATATAGCTTTTTTTTTTTACACATGTTTTTTAGTCATTTGACTACGTAAAAAATCCAATTTGCATTTGAGTCAATTTAATTGCACCAAGACACACAGTAGCGCCGATTGTTGTAGCTCGACACTGCGACATCGTAGATGTCGCACAGAAATAGTGTAACTCGACACTGTAGTGCCGAATCATTGTAGCGTCAAGTTACTGTAACTCGTAACTCGATATCGAGCTACAATAACTCGTAACAGAGAAGTTTAATATATAAACGAAGTTCCGACTAATAAACGAAATATCAAAAAAGAGCTTATAATATCATTTTCGAGATATCCATAGATAGAATGTCGTCAATGTTGGCTGGATTTTTTTAAATAAATTTGAAAGAGAGAGTAAGGGGATATAGAGAGAGAAATAAATGAAAGAGAAAGATAAATAGACCAAATATTAAACAAACATGTTAGAAGGATATGAATGTTTTTGTTAATTGCCAAAATGGTTAAAAAAACATTTGTTTTCAAAAGATAGCTAGTTTTCATTTTTTTCATTATAGAAGTACTGGTCATTTTGACTCATTACCACTTTCTCAATCCTAACAAGACATGTTTACTTTTTGTGTTTTTCTATCAATCCAAAACGACGTGTATATTTTAAAAATCTAAATATATAACTCATTTATTTCTATGGGTCACATGGGTTGTTGATTTAATTTTGATTCAAATTTGTGGGAGAATGTGTAATAGTGATTTTTTTTTTTGTGAAAAAATGTATCGATGTGATTGGTAAGATAAAAAATGAGAAAAATTATATTGACATATATTTAATAATTTTTTAAAATACAATTATTATACTAACGTGTTAAATCAATCAAAAATATTGTAAAAATCAACATAATAACAACACAATCGGGCCAAACGGGTTAATCGTCCATAACGCGACATGCTTATTATTTGTGTCCACCCCGATTCTGTCTCTAACTTGTCAAACTTCAATCATAATCTCCTTATAACGTATTAGGTTTGTGTCGTGTAAGAAATTGTCACCTCTATATTCAAGTATACCCAAGTAAAATGACACATAAATATGTAAATAATTTAGGGTTAATTACAAAAGTACCCTTCATGTTTGTTCTGTTCAACAAATTGCTCCCTCAATAATATTTCTTTTAGTAATATAAACCTGGAGGAGATGTTAATACCTTAAGGGACATTTGTAATATTGATAGATAACTGATTTTTTTTTTTTAACTAGGCTAAAACTCATGGGTAATTTTATAATTTATCCTATAATTTATATATCGTGTCTTCTATAGAGAGATGTCATTTTAGTGCGCGCGCATGTCCATTTGCGGCTTCATCATATATTTCTCTAGATTGGTACCTATGCTATGAGTTGCGTGGTTTTGAAACATAATTCATTGATATTTGTTTGGTGCATTGTGTCTTCATCAAATGCATTATTTCTTTGTTTACATGGTAGAATTTAGCATGAACAGATTCTCTATCATACACAGTTTTCATAACCACTGTTCTAATAAGTCTTTAGACGCCCTAGTCGGGGTGGCAGAAGTGGGGGTCAATCATAGGCGGGCTAGCGGGACGAGGCAGGCGGGGCGGGAGGCGGGATGAGGATATGATGGAGATATTGATAAAGATATGATACCGTTTTATTATCTTTTAGGATTTTAGAAGGGAGAATTTTATAATAGGGTCCAAATTTAAGAAAATCTATCACTTCAAGACTCAAAATTTCAACCTTCTCAAATCAAGACTCAATTTTTATTTTTCTCTCAAATTAGGTCTTCTCTCAAAATTTGGGTTCTCACTTAAAGACCCAAAATTTCAATCCTCTCAAATGAAGGCCCGATTTTTATTTTTTTTCTCAAATCGAGCCCTCCCCAACAATTTTTGGTTCTCACTTCAGGTTTTAAAATTTAATAAAAAGAGAAATGTTAATGTAATCTACGCCAGCCACAAAAAATATTTTTCTTTCTCTCTCATTTTTTCGCTCATCCCTTTTTTCCTAATCGATACTTGTTTTAAACTTTAAAATTCAATCATAATTTGCCTATCTTATTTATTTTAGTAACCAAAAAATATTTTACTACTTTTTCATTCATAATTTTGATATCTTATTTTTTTAGTAACTGACAAATATTTTAATTACTATTTTTTTCATCTTGTTAGCTTCATACATTTAGATGTAAAGATCTCGATATTTGCACGTTAAACAAAATTGACAATAAGTATGAAATAGGAAAAAAAGAATGAGCGAAAAAAGTGAAAAGAGGAAGAAAAATATTTTTTGTGACTGACGTGATAGATTACACTAATATTTCTCTTTTTGTTAAATTCTAAAACCTAGAGTGAGAACTCGAAAATTTAGGGAATGGCCCAATTTGACAAAAAAAATAAAAATTGGGTCTTGATTTGAGAATGTTGAAATTTTGGATCTTGAAGTGAGAACCCAAAATTTGAAGGAGGGCCCAATTTGAGAAAAAAATAAAAAATGGGTATTAATTTAAGAAGATTGAAATTTTAGATCTTATAGTGATGTATTTTCTTAAATTTGGACCCCGTTATGAAATTCTCCCATTTTAGAATATATTTTAGAATATCTTATATTATATTTTAGGAAGTGATTTATATGTTTAGGATTCTATTTAGTTTATCCTTTAAGTTTCCTAGTCAAGTTAGGAGTTTTATTGTGCTAGGATTTTAATCCTATAAATATTTATTTTGTATTATTTTTAGGGAGGTTGAATATTATTAAATTTTGAGATTTATCTCTTTTTCATTGCAATTCACGTTTCTTGTGAAGATTCGTATTGCATTTGTTCGCTGCTCGTTTATTTGTGCTTCCGCTGCATCAGGATATGGCCTAATTGAAAGAAAAATATAGGTGGACAAGAAGAGTCTAGCATCTAGACGTGAATTAATTGGGACTAAGCTAACCGTTTTTAAAATACTATGTTGGTTTGATAGACAACATGTCGAGTGTGTGAATGTATGGTGGAGAAATCTCCATTCTTTTTTAAATGTTGTTGGGAGGACTCTAACCATATAATTTGGGGGAAACCATTTGTTCGACCGCTAAACACCTATCAAAGTCTAACAATCCTCGCAAGAGTATCAATTGTAGGGTAGCAAGTTAACCACAAGTCGTCTCTCAAGGAAGACTTAGGCAAATAATTATTATGTATCTGATAGGACAGAAAATAAATCCTAAACACTCTAACCAGATTTGTTGGTTTTATTTAAACTAAAAGAAAATAATTAAAAAGACGAATTAAAACTAAGCACGAATAAACTTTGGAGAAAAAAGATATGGAAGAAAGTCTAGGATCATGGATTCATCTCATCAAACTTGCAAGCAGAATATCAATTAATTGATCATGCGGTTAACAAATATAACAATCATGTAAAGACTAGGTCTAGATCTGATAACTCTCATATTCACAGATTAGAGCTATCCCAACATAATTTGCTATTTTCATTAAGCCATGAGTTAGATATTACATTTCTGATTCATATCTAACCCCCTGAATAAATTTAATCCAGGGATAATATCTTCGATCGATCTCAATTATCCCCTTAAACAATCAAGAGATGACCAAACAATCAATCAACGAGTAAAACAAATTATTCAGGAAAGCAGATAAATTAATCAATACTCATGCTTGTTTGTTTGAATCAAATCATCATAATCCTAGAACAAGGAAATTAGTTCATGCTTGGGGATGCGATCATAATCTCAATTGAAGGAAAGAAAACAATCATAAACAAGATCATGCAACAATAATAATCACCCAACAATTGAAATCATACAAAAGAGATGAAAAAATCTTACTCTTTGATTAAGAAGTGAAAATAACTTCACGGGGAAGAATCCAAGCAATCTCAATGTTGAATGGAAGAGAAAAATACCAAAAACTTTAGAAGTGCTATGAATGAAGGTGTGTCGAAAATAGGGGCTCCCCAAGTCCTATTTATAAGCCTAGAGTCCTAAACAAGGTGGAAGAGCCAAAAAAACGCGAAAAAAATCGAAAATTTCGTGTTCAGCGAGTCACGGCGCGCGCGCATGACGCACTCTCCATCTTGTCTTGTTCTTTGCTTGTGCAGCCACACGCGCCCATGTGCCTTTAAACGTCGGAATTTCATCTTGATGTCTTCTTACGAATTGTAGCTATATCTCTTAGTTTTTCATAGCCACTTGAATCACCTTAATATCAATTTTCTAAAGAGAGTCATTTCCGAAATTTCAACATATTATTTCGACTTGCACATGATTTTAACCCATCTAAACGTCTTCATTTGCATTTTGTAGCAGAAATAGACATTGTAGAACTTTGTCTTAGATTTCCAATGGTATATGAATCTTGTCAATTGGACTTCGGATGTGAACGTTACGTCCAAAATACGATGACTAACTGCTTGATTGATTCTTATGAAAATGACTTTTTAACGTTTTTTGCTCCAAAACTTGTTTTTTTCCACTAAAACCTAAAAAATGAATAAAATAATACAACATAACACTGAAACATGCAAATGCAAATAAAATACGCCAAAAATATGTATAAATCTTCACACAAAACACACAAAAAAACATGCAAAACACCATTTTTTTCTCTTTTCCTTTTTAGTTACGTAGAAAGTCTACGGTTAACTGAATCTATATATATACAAATAGGATCAAATGAGACCACATAATTAGAGTGAGGCAGTATGGACTAATCCTGTCCACAAATTTATAATTTTAGATGGTTGAGATTTACCCAATTTAATAGCTTCTTTTAATTTATTTTATATTTGTAAAGGGTAATATTGTAATTATATAATTACGCAATTTCATTCAATCTGGAGCCGTCTTCTTTAAGCATATCGAATCATATACTATTCGTTTTGAATTCGATTCCACAGAGAGAGAAGAAAAGAAAAACAACAATGGATTCCTTTGCATCCTTCTTCGATTTGCAATCGACCTCTCGAAAATTTGGAGTTATGATTCTCAAGAATTTCAGCGATTTCCCCGTTGTTCAAACACATCTCAAACACGTATTTTTTTAGAAAAAAATTGTCGATTGATTTTCAGTTTTATTCTGTGCTTCTCTCTGAGGATTTGTCCAATTTTGATGTCTAAATTTCTCTCCGAAGTACGCGCTGAGATTTACGAGAATATTTAGTATTAGATAATACTAGCTCTGTGTTTTGCGACTGCAAATTTGACGCTGTTAGGGTTGAAACAGATTTTGTGATCTTGTAACTGAAGGTTTCTTTTTCCTTTTCTATATATTTTGCATGGGTGAAATTTCACTGTTCTTGGACAAATTCTTGTATTGTTTCCTAGGTTCAAACTTTTTTGAATATTAGAGCCACCACAATCGCCGCTCTTCATCTCGCCAGGCCACGTAGCCTTCTGCTTGGTCTGCCACGCGTCCCGCATCGGCGGCCTCATCGGAAAGTCCAGTTTTCAATTTGAATTTCACCATTTTTTCTTGAGTTAGGTTATTGTATATTTATATGTTTTTCGATGTATACTTATATGTTTTTTGCTGTATAAGTAGTTAATCTTTGATGTATGTATTTATGTTGATGTATACTTATGTGTTTGTTGTATACTTATATTTGTTTTGTTGTATACCTATATTTGTTGAAAAAAGTATGAGAGTTTTGTTGTATACTTATATGTGTTTTGATGCTTATTTATTTAATTTTTACGTATATTTTTTTATATACTGATACTTTATTTTTGGTTTTTTGTGCCAGGACTGGAGTTTTGTTAATCATGGCTAAAAGAGGTAGAAAAGGTGAACAGCGCGTCGAGGGCGGCTGTATACATAGTCTGATTTTATTGTATAGTTAGACATAGTTTACTGTATAGATAGTCTAAATATATTGTATAGTTAGACATAGTTTTACTGTATAGGTAGTCTGATTTTGTTGTACAGTTACACATAGTTTAATGTATAAATAGACTGATTTTATTGTATAGTTAGACATAGTTTACTATATAATAATTTAATTAATTGATTTGTATCTATTAGTTGTTGATTTTTTAATTATTATTGTTTGGTATACCGTAATTATTGGTCTGCCCAAAATAATCTTGTTAATTGATTCCTTAATTCACGGTCCCCACATGTTTTTGATTGACAATTGTAATATGTAGTACAAATATGTTGAATATACAACATAATAGTGTTAAATATACAGTAAATATATATTAAATATACAGTACAATAATGAGCGTGATTTTTTTTTCTCTCTCTCTCTATAACTGATTTACTTAATCCACGGTCCCCACGTGTTAATGAGCGTGATTCTCTCTCTCTCTATAATTGATTCCTTAATTCACGGTCCCCACATGTTTTTGTTTTGATCATTTTAATATGCAGTAAAATCATGTTAAACATACAGTAAAATAGTGTTAAGTATACAACAAATCACTGATAAATGTACAACATACTGCATGGCAGAGTACATGCGAGATTTTCTCCCCCCCCAACGCGATTTTCTCTCTCCCCACATAAGTTTCTCTCTCCTAATAACTGATTCCATATTTGGATGGTCCCCCACATGTTTGTTTTGACAATTATACCCTTATTTTGCTTTAATTAAATGGTTAATGTAATATTAACTCCTATTTATCTTAGCAATTGATATAGATAAAGGATGGTTGAGATTAGTGCACATTGTCTCACTATAATATGTGGTCTCATTAGATCCTCCCCCTATATATATATATAGGATTTGGTTCAAATGAGACTACCCTCCTTAGGTGAGACAATGTGGACTCATCTTACGCATTGATCTTAAAAAATGAAGGGATGTGATTAATTCAGTTTTTTTAATTATTTCCTAACTTTCGCTGATTTTAAGGGTAAGATTGTAATTTTATAATTCAAATTAGTGGTCCCAGCGGATTTTATGGGCTGAAATTAACACTGCCAGATTTTGTGGCGGAATATAAGGAACCTGTTTTCTTTCCAAATATTTTTATTTTACAGCATAGTTAGGGTTCTTCTACTGCATAATTAGACATCAAATAATGCATATTTAGTTATTTTGTTGGCACTGTTTTACGAAAACAAGACATAATTAAATATAACGTACTGCATATGTAGTTATACTACACTGCATAAATGGGTTCAATATAATGTATATTTAGTTATGAAAATCGGATGTTAAGCTTTTGGAAATTATAAAAATGGGATGTTACATAATATACTGCATATTAAGTTATTCCACAATGCATAAATAGTTTCTAGATAATACATAGTTAGTTGATTTTGTTGCATAGTTTATGATGTCTTGAATAGTTGGATATACTGTACTACATATTAGTTTTTTTTACGCTGCATAGATAGTTTTCAGATAATGCACATTTAGTTGACAATTGTTGCATATTTAGTTTTCGAACTCACTGTTTGTTATTTCTCTGTAATATTGCACCGATTTTTCTTGTTTTTTCTCTGTAATTTTCATGAACTGTAATTTTCGAGTTCTTCATAGTTTTCTTTATTTGCGTTAATGGAGAAAGAGAGAGAGAGAGAGAGAGAGAGAGAGAGAGAGAGAGAGAGAGAGATGAGATTGGGGAATTGGGAGATGTATGAGAGAGAAAGAGATTTGATTCCATTTTTTTAACTAACTTGTTATGTTATTTTACCCTACTACCTTTTATTTTAATATATTTTTTATCCATTAAATCATACCCATTGATTAATAGTGGGAGATGGTTGAGATTAGTCCATTGTGTCTCACCTAGAGACATTGTCTCACTTGATCCTCCCCTATATATATATATATATATATATATAAATATAATAACAACCGCTTCTAAAAATAGTATGGGAAAATTTTCCTGACCATTTTTTGTGCTATATATAGTAATTCATGAAAAATATTTGATATTTAATTATTTTGATAGTCAACTTTCTTTAAATAATAACTTTTTAAAATGATATAAAAAATATAATTATTTAAAATTAATTTTCCAAATATTCGTGTACTACATTGATCATTGTATTTTTCTTTTTCTTTTTTTGAAAAAATTAATAACTTTTTTATTTTTGATCCATTTTTTATGTATAATATATCAGATTAATCATTTTTTACAATCTTCAATTTGACACCCATATTGCATATATAAAACAAATATATAATAACTATAAAGTATAAGAAATATTTAATTATTATTTTATAATTTGTAGTGGGCTTTAAAAATTATGCATTCGGCTATTATACATCAATTTGTATATTCATATATTTGGCTAATTATAATATTTATATAGTTGTTATTTGAGCTAAGCATATTTTTTAATAATTATATTTATATTTAAATTATTAAAATCAATTAAAACTACTTATTTTGATTAAAGAATTCATCTCAAAATATGTATCCAAATTTTATATATTATATATATTTACGTAAGAAGAAAAATAAGGTTTATATAATATGAAATTGTATTGATAATAGTATTTTATAGAAAATTATTTCTTATATATTAATGTAATTTTCATTTTAATACAAATTATTTTTCTATTTATCACCGTATTTTGATATTCAAGTTTCAAATTTGTATATTTGAGATTAGATATGAATTCGTCTATTTGATAATTATTACATTTTTGTGTATATAAAAAAATAATTTTTCTTAATATTTACTCCCTTAAAATTGTGTTGTTAAATATAAAATATGGTTTTTGTTTAATTCCTTTAATAATTTTGACAATTGTTTAGCTTTCTATACCCAAAAAATATTAGAATTAGAAATAATTTAATATTGATTGTATTGAAAATACAATTTATTAAATATTCAGCATCGGGGTATTAATCAACATTGGGTAGTTAAATTTTTTTTCAAATTTTTAATTTCTTATAGATAATCATGTTCTACAAATTAATATAATTCATATTCACACAACCAAAAAATAATTTGTTTTTTTATTATTTAATTGTATGACTTATAACCAAATTTATTATCTTTATATTTTCAATATTTTTTTTTTTGAAATTTTAAACCTTTTGCCATCACTATATTTTTAAAACGTAGATAACATAAATTTATAATTTGTAAAATAAAGAATGAGAACATATAAAATTTGTAAAGATTATTGGATTTAGTTTTTAGAATTAATAAAATAAAAACTTATAAATAAAATTAATATCAATAATAGGTAAATACAATATACATGTTGACAGAATTAGAATGGAACGGACAACTTCCATTTAACTAATCGGAATGAGAAGGGGGATGAGGATACAAATATCATCCATGTCCCATCTCTGGTTTTAGAGAAATGGAGAATCTTCATCTCGCTCTTATCCTCCAATTAGCTAGAGATTCCCCGTTCAATTCTATTATATTACAAAGGGGATGGTTTGAGGATGTTGATATCCCTAAATGAATGATATAGAAATATATAATTCACAGAACTATTAGAAAAATATATATGCACATATATATATATATATATATATAAATATCGTGCATGACACGGATAAAAAACTAGTTATTTATTATTAGTCAAGCGCGCTAGTTGCAATCTAACGATTAATTAGTTGCTATTTTTAATTAAAAAGATACGTGTCTATATATATATCACACACAATGTGAGATTGTGGCACTTGATGTGCCCCCATTCTTTATTTTTTATTAAATGTTTTTAGTGCAATGGTGAATAGCGAAGGAACACACACTCGTACGAGATCGGTTATTTTTAATTTTTTTTTAATAAAAGTGTAATTCTTAAAATCAATGGAAGTGCATGAAAAGTAAAATGAAATATTCAAATTGTATGTGTTAATGAACTGATGTATAAAGAGAAGAGACAATAAATATACAGACTGAGAGGGTGTTTGGCTAAGCTTATTTAAAACATCTTATAAGCTCCTACATCTGATAAGTTATTTTAGGAGCTTATAAGATGTTAGATCTTATTTTAAAAATAAGTTGCCAGAGTGTTTGGATAAAATAAGATAGTTGAGCTTATAAGCTGTTTTTATATCTTATAAAATTATTAAGTATATTTTTATCTTTTGAATGTTTATAATCTGACAGCTTTTTTTTAGAGCTTATAAGCTCTTTTGGAAAAAAATTACCAAACACATTTTAAGAGCTTATAAGCTCTTAAACATCTTATAAGCTGTTTTTAAGAGCTTATAAGGTCAACCAAACACCCTCTCAGTGTATGAGCATGCTTTACTTTTTTCTTTTTTTTTTTTAATTTGTGTTCCTCTTTGGCTCTGTAACAAACATAATATTGATTTTTAAAATAAAATATTGCGGCCGGGGGGTCGATAATAATAAATTCAAACTCAACTCACATTTCTTTTCCATTTTGAACTCAAACTCAATTTATAATCTTTGTGCTTAATTAGCTAGTTTTGGAGTTAAAGTGGACTAATGTACATAATAAAATGCATTGATTCAAATGATAAATAAACAATAAATTAAATAACTACGAGTTAAACTAACATTACATAACTTATTTAGTGAAGACTTCTTCAGCCAAAAACTTATAATTTTTCAAATATAAAGAGGCTACGTAGTAACCTATAACTCAAACTCAATTTGTAATATTGTGTTTAGCTAGTTTTGATTTCTTCAATTTATTATAACTACTCATATTGGGAAAATTGCAAAATTGGTCCTATAACTATAAGCAGTTTGCAATTTCGATCCTGTAACTATTGAGTTTGCAAAATTAGTCCTATAAATTTGAAGATTTTTGCAAAATTGGTTCTATATGTTTTATACCTAAGCAATTTCGGTCCTGTAAGTTTCGAGTTGTTGCAAAATTGGTCCCATTGGGTTCTTTCATATTTTCAAAATAACAAGAATACCATTATGCACATAATTGGCTTATTTGACTAAGTGTTTTGCCTAAAATGATATCAGAGCTCAGATTTATTAAGAACTTTAAGTTATATTTATTATTTTATATAATTAACAATTGGTGAGGAGAATTTTCTCCGAGAAAATGGATCTGGACGAGTGTTCGAGATGTATACCCTACAGGAGATATCATCAAATTTTGATGATGTATGCACAAGAACACCAGGACAAAATAACATATTGAAATAATCAATATGTTGAAAAAGAACTCGCAAGAGCTGATAGAGAACCTTGAGACAATGCGAATAACAAGCAGCATATTGTCTGGGTATCACTTCCGCCCCGCGAGTACCCGCCCCACCCCACCTAGAATTTTTAGTTGTAAAATATATTTTAATATATATTTTGCATATATAATATATATTATAATATATTTTTATGTATTCTTATATTATTTATAAATTAATAATAATAAATTTTGTAAATAATATTTTATAAATATATATATTTTAATTTAATGTAATTTAAAACCGGGTAGAACGGGTCAACCCGCCTCGTCCCGTTCTAGGCACGGGGTAGGTTTGGGTCCTGGCCAACCTGCCCCGACCCGCTCCATTGCCATCACTATAAAATTGCTAAATTTAGAAAGATAAAGGACCAAAAATGTTATTTAGCTAGAAGGGCAAAATTGTCCAGGACTAAAACTACAACTTTTAAAGATAAATGATTAAAATTGCAACTACCCCAAAGTTACAGGACTAAAATTGCAATTTACCCTACTCATATTTATCAACCAAGCTAGCTACAGGGTTGAGTCCTATTATATAAACTTAAGCTCGACTTATTAAGTAAATGGATTTCATTAAGTGAAACTGAATCTTATTTAAATTAAGTTATAACATAAATTAAATGTGAGTACATTCCTGAATACATAATTTATACTTCAATTTAATGTCATCAAATGTGGTCGTGCCGGAGTGGTTATCGGGCATGACTAGAAATCATATGGGCTCTGCCCGCGCAGGTTCGAATCCTGCCGACCACGATTTTTGCCCTTTTTCTGATTTTGCCCTTTTTATGTATTCTTTTCCTGCCTTTCAGCGACTCAGGCTCATCTACACAAAATTTAGGACTTAATTTGTTTATTGTTTTTTCCTGAATTTTTCCGTGTCAAATTTTAAATTATATAGGTATTTCGTATAATGTCGGGTTATCTATATCATAAAAAAGTTGTATTCGTCTCATGGATCTTGACACGAATAATTAAACGTATCGTGTTCGGGTTCGTGTAAAACGTGTAATAGTCGTGTCATGATCCGCGAACACGAAACACGACCGATTGATACCCCTAGTATTTTCTATTATAAATATTTATTCATCATCCAAATATTTCGATAAATAATGTATCAAATATTTATTATTGTATCGATACCAACCATTGGCGGAGCTAGGGCCAACCTAGGCCCCGACATAATTATTTTAACAGATAAAATAAAATAGAATTAGTTAATATTTATATATTTTTTTTTGGATTTTCTGTCTGGCCCACCACAATTGTATCCTAGCTCCGGTATTGATAACAATGTCCGAATAGTCCAAGTTGGGCGCATCGATTAGCAGACATCGATGCACCATCCCTGCATGGGCAGCAAACAAAAGAACATCCATGGGCGGCTGGGCCATTAATGAAAAGAGCCAAGGACACTCCAATGGTAAGGTTTTTGGAGGGGTTTTTTCATGAAAAACGTCTGTGTCAACCAAAAACCTCACCATTGTGAGAGAAAATTTAGGATATATAGGGAAGACAATGTTTGTAGGTATGATCCGGTTGATGGAGGAGAAAATGGGGTAAAAAAGTATTGGTGTGGGGCATATATACAAAGAAAGAGGTTGCAATTAATATTTATTAACTTTTTAATTATTTTGTAAATTAGATGGTGAGACCATTAAAAAGTGGTAAATAAGTTTAACCATAATGGAAAAATATATGTAAAAAAAGTATTAGTGATCCCACTGAAAAATATTAGTAGTTCGTTTAGAAAGTATTAGTATTTTGCTAGGTCACTAGGCCGTGAGTCGCTGGGTCCGCATGTCGAATATATCCATTTGGTTGGGTCCAGGGGCGGAACCAGGATTCGGTAGTCGGGGGGCCAATAATGTCCATTGGATTTTTGGCCATTTGTCCATAACAAAAATAGTTTTTAGCCGTGACTTTCAAAAATATTTTTTAGCCATTTTGAGTTTAATTGTCCATTCTGCTATTTTATTAAAATATTTCTCGATCCCGAGAAACATTTCTCAATCTCAAGAAATGTATTGCATCAATTTTTTCAAATTTGTTAACTCACCAAAGAATACAATGAGTGTATGATTGTCATTTTTTTTTTGTCAAAATGACTAAAAAAGCATATTTTTTTAAAAATATGACTATTTTTCATCTCATGAAAACCTGAATAACTAAAAAGGTCTATTATTTACATGTAATAAAATTTGAATATATTATATTTTTGCATCAAAACAATGTAAGTATTTATCATCAAACATCTCAAATTATATAATTACAATTCCAAGATATTAAAATTTAGAATATTTATCTTGCATATCACGAATATCATCAGGAAAATAAGTAAATAATTAATATACATATTATGGTGTATTGAAATGAGAACTTGAACTCTTGATGTGTGTAAGGGTATAGGTACAAATTCAATAAATAAAAATTTTGATTATATTTTTTTCACAAAAAAAGATGTAAAAAAATACATAAAAAAAAACTGAAAATGTTGGGGGGGCCCGATACCCCCCCTCCAACAACACATAGTTCCGCCCCTGGTTGGATCTATCTCATCGTTAGACCATCGAACAGAAAACTACATCACTTTTAAATTGGCTTTCCTTCTTTATAATTACAATGTCCTAGAATTGGTGGTCCTGGTGGGAACCAATCCCATGTCTGCCAGGATTATGAATATTCAACCAATCGAGTTACATTCGATTTCGTATATTTTAAATTAGATTGAAATAGATTAATATTAACACCTTCCACCCTATTCATTTTTTTGGGTAAACCTAGGCTTCTTTTCATTTCATTAATGGCTGGTGCACTTTTCTAAGCTATGTATGAAATTGAGGCATAAAATGAAGACACATTTATGTGCAGCGCACAGATGCGCAGGTCGCTGAATAAAATGTACCAATAGCTACCCTTTGAATTCATCATGGTCAGGTTATTATTTATTATTCACCAATGGATTGCGTCATTATTCACCAATGGATTGCATCATTGTAAGACTTTGCACCTTCCAAAGTCATTAATAAGGATGCTATGTCTCCTATTCCAATTTTCCTATTACAATTACATTATATTATATTACATGACATCAGATGAAAGCACATTTACAAGATAATGTCATAATTGTACATGTATCTTCTATCCAACATTAATAATGACACCTTACACCTTAATACAGTACCAAAAATAGCCTTGCCAGCCTTCACCAAAAATTCCAAAACACACAAAGAAACACCCAACCATCTATATGTATATACACATTTGCCAAAATGCGTAATAATGATTGGTGATTTAATATTTTTTTTTTGAGAAAATAGTAATTGTGATTGATATGAGACAAAATAAAAGTGAGTGCATAGTGTATCTTTTGAAATTTTCATAAGCAATCCTATTTTGGGGTAAAGAAATTTCTCTAGCGAATGAAAATAAAATTTTTTGGTAGACAATCGCAACCTAAGGGTGCGATTTATAGATATTCTTTATTTTGGATTATTTTTTGGTAGAGAAAAGCGATAACAAAAGTTTTGAAAGAAGAAGGATGCAATTTTGAGAGTGTGATGTGATATATATAGAAATAGTAAAATAATAATTGGACATGATCACTAACTAGAAATGTGTAAATAAGTGAATAGTAGAATTTGTAAGAAAGTGTATAATTTATAGTTATTGGTGATTCAATTATTTTTTTTAAAATATGTAGATGTGATTTGCGGGAGAAAAATGAAAATGGGCTAATAGTATATCATTACATTAGTGCTGGAAAACTAACCAAGCTACTTGATACTCCACTCAAAATCGATCATTAAGAACACATTTGAGCTCGATTGGTGAATATAATGATACAAGCTTGAACACATTTTTAGTTAGATAAAATACAAAATTTCTGCTCGAGTTTGACGCGATTAATAAAAAAATATAAAATGTGTAAAAATATCAAACTACTCAAGCTTGATTTGTGTTCGACTCGACTAAAGTTCATTCAAGCTCGATTCGATTAAACAAGTTCAAACACAATTTTTGAAGTTTAAATATTACAATGTTCGGTGCAATTAAATTCATTTACACATTTAATTTACATACTTAGTGTACAAAATGACATTATGAATGCACGTGTGACTTGTATTGATTTCATTAAAAAAGAAAACAAAAATACCACATGGACCAAATAAATCCAAGATCACTAATTTTAAGGAAACACAAAGGGCTTGTATGTATGTATTTTCAAGTCCAATTTCCAGTTTCTAGTGTTGGAAAATGATTTTTCAAACTTTATTGATTTCCGTGTGAGAATTGAGAATATGTTTGGTTTGTTGTCTGAATTTCAATTTGAAAATGAGAATATGTTCGGTTATAGTTTTTCAAATGTATTTTTGACATGGGTTTGCGTGATTGTAGTATATTTTTACCTAGATTTGCGTAATTGGGATGGACAATTGTTTAGTTGTGTTTTCAAAAGAATATTTTCCATGAAAAAGTGAAAACTATAAATGACTTCATTTCTACTGAAAACTTTTTAAACAAACATAAACCCATTTTTCGGAATAGTTGGAAAGTGGAAAAATGGTGTTGGAAACCGGATGAGATCTTCTATTCCAAAATCGTGTTTCGTCTCCTATTCCAACCGTGTGGATGATAGACACGTGTATTACACTTACCATGTTAATTTTCAAGCATAAATCAAGCAGGAATTGTAGGGTTCTAATATGGTAAGTGTAATACACGTGTCAATCATCCGCGCATTGGAATATGAGATGAAGCACGGATTTGGAATAGAAGATCCCTTCCGGTTGGAAACAACCATACAATGCCATATTTCCCCAACACACACACACACACTCAGTGTTTTAAATACTGTACTGGTGATCAAACCGGCCAATCCATCGGTAAGCGGTTCAACCGGTCGGACCGGTTCAACCGCCGGTTTTACCGGTTTTAATAAAATATATATAAAATATTAATGTAATATATTGATATAAAAAGAGAATTTATATATTTTTCATTTATTATTTTTATTATGTAATTATTTGATTGATTGTATATGTCTATATTATAGAGGTTTGTCCAAATTTAAAATATTTTGATTGATTAGAATTCTTGTTTGAATTATTTAAAATATAAATAATTGATTTGAATCTTAACATAAATATTGAATTATGGCATAAATATGTTAAATATTAAGTTTATAATTTCAGTTTTTATAAAAAAAAAAAGTTGAAAAAAATAAAAAATATAAAAAATCCGGTTTAACCGGTGTGGCCGGTTTTGGCCGGTATGGCCGGTTTTGACCGGTATAACCGCAAAAATGGTATTTAGGGCCTTACCGTACCGGTCCGAGCACCGGTATCCAGTATAACCGGTTTCAACTGGCCGGTACGGTCCGGTATTTAAAACAATGCACACACTTGCTTCTTTATAGAGCTATCAATTTTGGCATAGCGGCCCGACCCAATCAATACCGGGCTTGGTTGTAATATTCCAGACTTGAAAAATACCATCTCAAAAGTCCGGTCCAACAGGCCCGAAAACCAAGTCAATCCGGTCGGCCCGAGATTTTGGTGTATTTTTCATGCTTTCGGTAGGGATGAGCTTTGAAATCGAGACCCGATTTCTGTTTGGTTCGGCCCGACCCGATTTCATCCTTTGGCCGTGACTGCCCTAAGACTCTCTACTTCTTTTCTGAGATAACCATGTGGGCAAGTACTAATTTGTAAAGTAGCGCCTTCGTATGTATAACCACTATGGAACCAAATGCCAAAGAACATCACTAGCTCCCACTCGGCGGTGGAGATACCGATGGAGACGGAGGTGCACCGGGTGGCACCGCCACCTCGCCGGAGCACATTTCTTAAATCGAACACACGCCTCAAAGAAACTTTCTTCCCGGATGATCCTCTCCGTGAGTTCAAGGAGACAGGCCATGGAAGACAAAAGTAGTACTTGGAGCTCAGTACATATTCCCAGTACTAAAATGGGGTCCTAATTATAGTCTCAAGCTCCTCAAGTCTGATATTGTCTCTGGTCTCTGTAAGCATATTTCCAATTTCTCTCATGAAATTGTTCAATCTCTTTTATGCCCAAAATCTTGAGAAATCATAATTCTCACAAGGCGTAAAATTATTCATGAACACGGATTTGATATACTTACGCTTGATCCATGTCTTTGATAGTTTAGAGATTTGTAAAACTAATCTTCTTCCCCTTTGCCTTTTCCTTTCTTTCTTCTTGATGGCTTGAAGATTCTTTTCTCTCAACTCTTTCTGCCGTTCTCAAAACTTATCAGAAAAGAGGAGTTATTCTGTACAGTTTTAATAGGCAGAGGAAGGGAGTTAATTTGTAACTCCTGGTTTTAAATTCTTTAACTCATCTTAACCATCAAAGAGGTTATTTAATATTTAAAACCTACACTTTAATAAATATGGGCCATATTTAATTCATATGGGCCACACTTAATGGATAAAAAATCCAACATTTCTCCCACTTGGCCCATATGACGGCTTAATGATTTAATAATAACTTTAAGTGCGCATAATATATATTAAATCCACCATAATGTCAAACCGACTTGTCCTTAATTAAGTTGAAACTGATTGGATCATGGCGGTCACACATCATTTATTCGACATGATTCCTTCCATGTATCACAACATCGATCCCTAACTTAATATTATCTTTAATGAGGTGAATCGTAAGCCTCAACCATACAGTCTTAAACAAAGACCATCATGTTATAATGATACAAGCAGAAACACAACTATAAATGAGCTCAGAGTGTCATAACATAAAGAGCAAATAACTGATACGTATATATACACATTCACTACCATTATGCTAACAAGGACTTGTCTATAATACCCATCCTTTCGACATGGCGGAAAATGTCTTAGGTGGTAATCCCTTAGTTAACGGATCCGCTACCATTAGATTAGTGCTAATATGCTCAATGGACACTCTATGTTTTCGCACTTCTTCTTTAATGACCAAGTACTTTAACTCCATGTGTTTAGCACCTTTAGAGTACTTGTCGTTCTTTGAGAAGAAGAAGCATTTTGCGGAATTATCACAATAAATTCTCGTGGCATGGCTATCTTATCAACAACCCCAAGTCCCGAGATAAAGTTCCGCAACCACAATCCATGAACAGTGGCCTCAAAACATGCCACAAATTAAACTTCCATAGTGGATGCGAAAGAATGAGATTTTCCACTCCTCCATGATATCGCCCCTTCAAATAAAAAGGAACAAATAACCGAATGTAGACTTCCTCGTGTCAACACACCCGGCATAATCGAATCAGAATAACCTATTACTTCAAGGTGACTAGACCTCAGTATGTGAGCATGTGTTCTTTGGTGCCTTGTAAGTACCTAAGAACTTTCTTTGCAGCCTTCCGGTGGTCCATACCGGGATTACTTTGATATCGGCCTAACATTCCAACAAAAAGCGATATCCGGCCGAGTACAAGTTTGAGCATACATCAAACTCCCAACCATCGAAGAATAATGAATTGAATTCATTTCTTTTCGTTCCAAATCATTCTTGGGACATTGCATTTGATGAATTTGTCCCCTTTCGTATTGGAACTATTCATGAGAACATTTTTCCATTACGAATCTCTCTAAAATCTTATTGATATAAGCTTTCGAGACAATCCCAACATTCCTGTGATCATCACGGAATATTTCTATTCCTATCACATAGGATGCCTCACCTAAATCTTTCATTTCAAAGTTCTTAGAGAGAAACTTCTTTACATCACGTAACAATCCAACATCATTAGCGAAGTAAAATGTCATCAACATATAGGACCAATATTATAAACTTGCTCCCACCGACCTTCATGTAGATACACCGATCAATGGTGTTCTCCGTAAAACCATAAGATGTGATAGTATCATTGAACTTAAGATACCATTCGGGAGGCTTGTTTGATCCATATATTGATTTCTTTAACTTACACACCAAATTTTCCTTTCTGTGGTTATAAACCCTTCCGGTTGATCCATATACACTTCCTCCTCCAAATCACCATTGTAAAAGCGGTTTTAACATCCATTTGGTGAAGCTCTAAATCATAATGAGCCACCAAAGCCATAACAATTCTTAAAGAGTCCTTCTTTGACAGGGAGAGAGAAGGTCTCTTTATAGTCAATACCATCTTTTCGAGTAAAACCTTTAGCAACGAAGTCCGGCCTTATACCTTTCAATGTTTCCATTCGAGTCACGTTTGGTTTTAAAAACCCATTTACAACCAACTCGTTTGGAACTTTCGTGCAACTTAACTAAGTCCCGGACTCTATTGTCATCCATTGATTTAAGCTCTTCTTTCATGGCATCGTACCACTTTTTAATTGTTACTATTCATTGCTTGTCCGAATGAGATCGGATCCTCATCAATGCTTAAGTCACATTCATGCTCAAGAGTATACACCACATAGTCATTAGAAAAAGAGTCTTTTTCGCCTTACAGGCCGTCTTAAGGCTATTTCCTCTTGTGGTTCATTAATCTCTTGCTCAATTTGTGATCGGTTCATCTATCACATTTTCATTCGGTGGGTTTTGAATATTGACTTGTTGTTCCGGTATGTCTTTGTGTGACGATGATACAACAACGGGAACAACAACTTTAGAAGAAATATCGGGTGAAGGAGTTTCAACCCGAATTTTCTGAAGTTCTACCTTTCGTGGTTCCCTACTCCCATTTGATTAAACCATTCTCAATGAGCGAGAGCATTACCCGACTCGACTATTCTCGTACTATGGTTAGGACAATAAAACCTATACCCCTTAGACTTTTCGGGATAGCCAATGAAATAACCATTTTGTACCCCAAGCATCAAGCTTCTTTTCATGTGGATTATATACTCTAACTTCTGGCCGGGCAACCCCAAACATGAAGATGTCTCAAATCGGGTTTCTACTGTCCACAATTCATAAGGAGTCTTAGGAAGCGCCTATCGGGAACCCGATTGAGGAGGTATGCAACACTCTTTAACGCATGCATCCACAATGATGATAGGGGTAAAGAGCAATTACTTAACATACTCCTAACCATATCCATCAATGTACGATTTCGTCTCTCGCCTACACCATTTTTTGAGGTGTACGGCATTGTATATTGCGCACAAATACCGCGACTTTCGAGGAACTTTGCAAATGGACTGGACATTGTCCACTTTCATTGAATTTTCCATAATACTCACCACCTCGGTCCGATCTCACTACTTTTACTTTCTTATCTAAGCGCCTTTCCACCTCTCATTGATGAACACCTCGAGGATGTTCACCGATTGAGACTTTTCATGCAATAGATAAATATAACCATATCGTGAGTAATCATCTATAAAGGTGATAAAGTACTTTTCACCGCCCCAGTTAGGGACGTCAAATGGACCACAGATATCGGTGTGTATCAGCTCAAGAAGCTGAGTGCTTCTTGTGGCAGATTTCTTAAGTGTGTTTTTGGTTTGCTTTCCTTTAATGCAATCCACACACACATTCCAGTCACTAAAATCCAATTGAGGAAGGATTTCATTTTTCACCAACCTCAATAACCTTTCTTTGGAAATGTGACCCAATCTTTGATGCCACAAGAAAGCTGAACTTTCATTTGGTGCACTACGTTTAATGCCTACACTACTTTCAACATGATACAAGGATTCAACAAATTTACTATCAAGATTAAAACGGTAAAGTGAGTCAAACAAAATACCAGAACCATAAAAGTATTTGTTCTTAAACAACGAAAAAGTACCATTAGCAATCTTAAAATAAAAACCTAAAATATCCAGTTTTCCTACAGAAACAAGATTTCTAGCACAATCAGGAACATAGAGACATCTTTCAAGATCTATGTGACATCCAGTGTCCATGACCGACTGTAAGTCCCAATTCCTTCTATACGTCTTTCATCCTGTTCCCCATAAACAAATATTGTTGATTAGTTTTTATGGGCCGGATCGTCGGAATCCCCGTATAACATGAGACACATGAGTAGTGGCACAAGGAATCTAACCACCAAGTATTATTAGGCACTTCTATAAGGTTCGATTCAAAACATACGAAACATAATGTATACCTTTCTTCTCGAACCATGCCTTTCTTTTCGGACAATCTTTCTTTAAGTGTCCTGGCTTATTGCGAAGTAACACTTAATAATCTTTTTATGGATTTGACCGGCAACCTTCATGGGGGCCTTATCCTTTTCTTGTCCTTCTTACCCGGTTTAGCATTTTGCGCTTACTAGCACCATCATAGACGTGAGGTGAACAGAGTGATCCTTTATCTTCTTTAATCTCCTTCCTCCCCGCACTAACATGGCCTTAAGTTCTTTGAAGTTCCATTTATCCTTAATGGTGTTGTAGTTCACCTGGAATCGACCAAATTCAACAGGGAGGAGTTCATGATGAATCGCACTTAGGAACGTCTCACTCACATCCATCCCCATAGTCTTAAGCTTTTCTTTGCTAGGTTGGACATTTCATTTACATGATCGTGAATTGGCTTGGACCAATCAAACTTCTTCGTAGTCACTCACTCATAAGGTCGCCTCTGATAGATTTGTCACCAAGTCCGATTGAGAATATTCTTTGACTTTCAAAGATGAATTCCCTTGCATTGTCGGTCTTGGTGATCGAAGGCTTAATGTTTTCGGCCATGGTCATTCTCATAAGGTTCAAACTCGGCTGTTAGACCGCTCCCAAGCCTCGTATCTGAGGACACTGCCGCCTTCCGAGCTAGTCTCGTAATGGTGCGGGCCTTTCATCATCAATGTAGCCAAGTCCAAATCCATGACACCCAGAGTAAACTGGATTTGCTCGGACGATCGGCAAAGATAGTTCACCGTTGAACTTCACAACCGTGTTTCCGATGCGAAGAGGTTCATAGAAGTTCTGCAAACATTTATACAATCTCATCTATTAGCGCTTTGAGTTAACTTTGATTGATTCAGAAACCTTTATATAAAAACTTTAACCATACATTTAAGTTTACCTTTGGGCAAGACTTAAATACATAACAATATAATTGATGCCAAAGAAATATGCTTTAACAGATAATCATAACATATATTAGCCAAATAAGCATGTTATCTTTGGATATACATATTATCTAACTAAAATACGAAGATTGATCCCTTTAATTTTATAGACTATATGCAATGGTCCACCTTTGGGTGACCTCCTAGCAAAATAATCTATAATCACAATTGTTCAATATAGCAATCATGTCATTCTTTAATGGCACCTCTATAATCATGGACAATTGGACAACACTCAAATAATTAAGTGTCTAATTTTCCGTTCAGCTAGGTCACTTTAGTGACTTACAAGCTATCTATAACATGAATGTGGAATTCATACTTTAATACTTGATGTAACTTTAATCAAGTTATAACATTTTTAACTACCGACCTTTCCGAGTAGCATCAAAGATTCTCAATCATACGGTAAGACAACAAACATATAAAAATCATTTAATGCCTGTACACAAGTGTCATCCAAATTTCTTTACATATGAATAATCATACCTGGGTACATGACCATTTTGACCATACACAAAAGTAAATCTTATGAGCCTTCAAACATATTCACAGAAATATATATAAAAAATATATATATACACACTTCTGTCATCATATGCAAACATTGTTAATCAACTGGGTTTTTATTAATATGATTGCATCTATACAATATTCATATATACATATGACCAGTGGCATTATAATTACACACATAAAACAAATTTGTAATCGTCATCAAATATGACTAGATAAGTGCCCATTCAATCCTTCAAAGCTTTACCGTAATGATGACGCCAAATTAAAACTCATGAATTACAGTTGGCGAACCGAACATTACAGTGAGAAACATAATTTGATCAAAACACATAATTTGGGCCCCGTAAGAACACGCAAACCATACGTCAGTCATATGAATATAAATTGCAGCGGAATCGACCATAATTATTCTTTCGAATTCATTAGACAACTTTAATCGGAAAATTATGAGTCCCAAAAACGGGGCTCTGATACCAGATGTAAGCATATTTCCAATTTCTCTCATGAAATTGTTCAATCTCTTTTATGCCCAAAATCTTGAGAAATCATAATTCTCACAAGGCAGAAAATTATTCATGAACACGGGATTTGATATACTTACCTTGATCCATGTCTTTGATAGTTTAGAGATTTGTAAAACTAATCTTCTTCCCCTTTGCCTTTTCCTTTCTTTCTTTTTTCTTGATGGGCAGAAGATTCTTTTCTCTCAACTCTTTCTGCTAGTTCTCAAAACTTATCAGAAAAGAGGAGTTATTCTGTACAGTTTTAATAGGCAGAGGAAGGGAGTTATTTTGTAACTCCCGGTTTTAAATTCTTTAACTCCTCTTAACCATCAAAGAGGTTATTTAATATTTAAAACCTACACTTTAATAAATATGGGCCATATTTAATTCATATGGGCCACACTTAATGGATAAAAAATCCAACAGTCTCACCATTGCTAGCCTTGCCATTCCTCAGGTTTTTGTCATCATCAACAACTTACAAATTATAGGGATAATTACAAAAGGCCCCTAAGGTTTGGGCTAATTACAAAAAAACCCTTGAGGTTCGATTGTGAATTAAATTTGAGGGGGTATCTGTAATATTTTGATAAATGTAAGGAGAGTTTTTGAAATATTTTTTTTGTATATGAGGGGGGAAATGTAAAACGGATCAAATTTAAAGATGGTTTTTGCAATTTCATAAAATCTTTGAATTTTTTTGTAATTAGCCCGAACGTCAAGGATTTTTTTAATTATCCCTAAATTACATATACTAATAGATAAATGCTTCTTTGTTTATTTTTCTTTGAATTCATTAATGACTATTATGGGAAATAAAAAAAAGGGTTAATTACAAAAATTACCCTGAAGTTTAGCCTAATTATAAAAAGGTTAGTTGTCTTTTAAAATTACAACTACCTCTTGACAGTTGTTTTTAACTCACAAAATTGGCCCTCAAGACGGGTATTTGTTATGTAAATGCAAATATCAAAGAAATATTTGCACTGGAGTTCTTTTTAATTAGACTAAACCTTATGGGTTGATTTTGGAATTATCCACTATAAAAACTATCGTGAGGTTTGGTCTAGTTATAAATAATAATAAAAATCAGCGATTTTTAAGGTTTGTATTTTCTTAACAAATATCATCTCAATAGGTGCAATTTATAAAATAAATAATATCAATGGGTATTTGTAATTTTGATGGATAATTGGATTTTTTTTAAAATTAAGCTTAACCTCAATGATAATTTTTGTAATTAACCCTGTTTTTTTACATAGTTGGTACTTTATGTGTAATATTGATGCATGTTCTATCTATCCAGGGAATAAGTTATGCAAAGCTGGCTAATTTGCCTCCAATTGTTGGTCTTTGTAAGTATTAATCTTTTCCTCTTACTATAATACAAATTTTGCTTGAAAATTGGCTGAGTATATAATTGATCATATCTAATTTATACTGATTTACTTTATTTGAATTAAATTCAGATTCTAGTTTTGTTCCTCCCCTAATATATGCTGTTCTTGGGAGCTCAAGAGATCTTGCAGTAGGTCCAGTTTCAATTGCTTCTCTGATAATGGGATCAATGCTGAGACAACAAGTTTCACCTGTTAAAGACCCCATTTTGTTTCTTCAACTTGTATTTTCTTCAACTTTCTTTGCTGGCCTCTTTCAAGCTTCTTTAGGCTTCTTAAGGTTAATTTCCTTCATTAATGTATTCTTAATTCTCCTGATTTTCTTGAATGTTCTAGAAGAAACAAACAGTCCTCATAAATAATTACAAAAATACCCCTGAGGATTAGCCTAATTAAAAAAAATGTTCAGTTATCTTTCAAAATTACAAATATCCTATTGACATTTGTTTTTGTGTTACAAATCACCCCTCCCTCAAGAGGCCCCTATTTGTTAGGCAATACAAACATCAATGGGATTTTTGTAACACTATAAGGGTGTATTTGTAATTTTAAAAGATATTTGGAAGTTTTTGTAATTAAGCTAAACTTCAAGGGTGGTATTTGTAATTTTGAAAGGTAACGGGAGTTTTTTGTAATTAAGCTAAACCTCAAGGGGGGTTTTGTAATTCTCCCTAAATATTACCTGCCATAATTATACATATTGTTTATTTTCCTTGTGTATTTGTGTCTAGGCTTGGATTTATCATTGACTTTCTATCGAAAGCAACTCTTATTGGATTCATGGGTGGTGCTGCTATTATTGTCTCTCTTCAGCAACTTAAGAGCCTTCTTGGCATTCAGCATTTCACCAAGAAAATGGGCATTGTTCCTGTTTTGACTTCTGTCTTCCACAACACACATGAGGTTACTTAATTAATTCATCTCTTGTGAAAGTAGAATTGTTCTGTTTTGCCAAAGAAAACAAAAAAAAAAAAAAAAAAAACAGAACAAATAAAAGCATATCAAGACAATTGGGCACATGCTCACTAATTTCTGTGCATTAATGATTTAATATTGTATTTTTTTATTTGTTTATTTCTTTGCAGTGGTCATGGCAAACAATACTGATGGGCTTTTGCTTTCTGGTCTTACTTCTCTTGGCAAGACATATTGTATGTAATTGTTTTTTTGATTAATTTTTTTTTTCACTTCATTTTTCTTGCTAACACATAATTATCTATGAATTAACAACTGTCCCACATCCTTAAGTTTTCTCTAAAATTGAGTTATACTGAATTAATTGATTTAAATATATTACAGTAACACAAAAGAACCGTTATTGCATGAAGTATCTTGCAATAGCAAAATTGTTAAGTTTCTTTTAGTTAAAGGATAGTTACAAGAACCACCGGAGGTTTAGTCTTTTTTTTTAGTAGAAAACCTCGAGGTTTAGTCTAATTACAAACAAAATCGGTTATCTTTCAAAATTGTAAATAGCCCCTTGACATTTGTTTCAATATTATCAATTACACCCTCAAGAATAAAGATGGAATTATTTGTTAGGTAAATATAAACCTCAAGAGGATATTTGTAAATTTGAAAGATAATTGGAGTTTCTTCTAATTAAGCTAAACGGCAGGGGTAGTATTTGTAATTATCCATTTATTTAACATACTGTCCATTTTTTAGGACATGTCACAAACATTTGACTATGCAACCTAATTAACCAATGAAATTGAGAAATTTGGATCTAGTTTAACCGTATATGATTTGATAGAATTAAAATTTGCAGATTTACAGTATAGTTGCAATTGATTTTTGTAATATCAAGGACTGGTAAAACAATTAAAACAAAATGCTCACTGCAATTGACAATGATGATTGCCCAATTGCCCCTACCATATAACATACTTGGAAATGTATCAGCCAAAATCAAGAAGCAAAAAAGTTAAATAATACTACTCTTTTTATGCCCTAATTACCAGAATTTGATCTTAAAAAACAAAACCCTTTTTCTTGGAATTGGAAAATTACACAAAGATGTGATTTTTATTATCACTATATTTTAATGTTCTTTTATGAATATGCAGAGCATTAGGAAACCAAAGCTATTTTGGGTATCAGCTGGGGCTCCTTTAGTCTGTGTCAATTGTCATCCTCTCAACTCTGCTTGTTTTTGCATTCAAAGCTCAAAATCATGGCATCACTGTTGTAAGTAATTTTCTGAGCTTATTATATAAATAACACCTTTTCAAAGTCCATCCCACTTTCAATTTTTTTCCTAATGTTTTTATTTTCACAATTCAGATTGGGAAACTAGAACAAGGACTAAATCCACCATCATGGAACATGTTGCATTTTCATGGAAGCTACTTAGGACTTGTAATTAAAACCGGCCTCGTAACGGCCATCATTTCACTTACTGTAAGCAAATCTCTATTGTCTGGATATTTTTGTTTTCATTAAAATTTGATTTAATTACATTCATTTAATTGAAGGTTTTTGTGAAATTAACAGGAAGGAATTGCAGTTGGAAGGACTTTTGCTGCATTGAAGAATTATGAGGTGGATGGAAATAAGGAGATGATTGCAATTGGGGTAATGAATATAGTTGGCTCATCCACTTCTTGCTATGTTACAACAGGTAAATATACAGTTTTTGGAGGGTTTTTTTGGCTAAGCTTATATGAAAGAATTTGTAACCTCCTACATTTACATGATATTTGAACTTTCAAGACTTTTGATTTTATTCTATAATAAGTTGCTTAAGAGTTTTAGGTAAAACATGATTATGGAATATGGAATTTTAAGATGTTAGTAAGGTTATAATGTACTTAAAATAAGGGATAATTACAAAATATCCACTGAGGTTTGGGCTAATTACAAAGTAACCCAAAAATATTTCAGATTTACAAAAAACACCCTCAAGTTTGATTGTCTTAAATTTAAGTGGATAGCTGTAATATTTCTAGAAATATTAGAGGGACTTTTGAAATGTTTTTATGCTAATGAAGGCAAAAATAAGGGATTTTTTTGCAATATTCAAAAATTTCTAAGTTTTTCTGTAATTAGCCCCAACATCAGGGGGTTTTCTGTAATTATCCCTTAATATAATATCAAAATCAAATGAGACTGTTAAAATAAGACTTTCAAAAGATAAAAAAATTGGGATTTGCTTACTTTCTTAAAAGAAACTGCTCATAAGTTCTTAATTTTTCTTTTTCATCTTATCAGCTCTTATTCAAAAAAAAAAAAAAAACTTTTAGAGATGTTTTGAAGAGCTTATATGCTCTGCCAAACACTCTCTAATTAATCGTGGTTCCATCGGAGGCGATTTGGTTGATTGAAACGAATGTATACAGGTGCATTTTCAAGGTCAGCAGTAAATCACAATGCAGGTTGCAAAACCGCAGTTTCCAACATAATAATGGCGGTCACGGTTATGGTGACACTCCTCTTCCTCATGCCGCTCTTTCAGTACATGCCAAACGTGGTCTTAGGTGCAATCATCGTCACCGCAGTCGTCGGTCTCATCGATATCCCAGCCGCCTGTGAAATCTGGAAGATCGACAAATTCGACTTTATTGTGATGCTATGTGCATTCTTGGGAGTCCTGTTTGTCTCTGTTCAAAATGGCCTTGCAATCGCGGTAAACTCTTTACTCTTTTAATATCATTACGGAACACTCATAGTTTATTGGAATAATTACAAAAACTACCCCTGTTATTTGGAGTAATTACAAACAAAACCAAGAGAACATTCAAAATTACAAAAAACTACGCGTAATGTTTGATTCTGCCTTGAAGGGGTTACCTGTAATATTCTATAAATGTAATGGGAGATTTTGACTTTTTTTTCTAGGACAAAATCAAATTTTAATGGTTTTTTGGTAACTACCCCAAACCTTAGGGGTGTGTTTGTAATTATCCCTAGTTTATTTTCAGGTTTTTCTGATACTACTCATGATCAAATCTCAGGTGGGAATTTTTTTTTCATATGGAGGAGGAAAATGTAGCTCTCTTAATTACAAAAACTATCCCTAAGGTTTGGGATAATTTCAAAAAAAAAAACCGAGAACATTAAAAATTACAAAAAACTACCTCTAAGGTTTGATTATACCTTAATTTTAAAGGGTTAACTGTAATTTTTCAAATATAACAAGGGCTTTTGAATTTTTTTTCATATGAAGGAGAGAATTGTAAGACATAATCAAATCTCAATGGGTGTTTTTTGTAATCTTGAAAATTTTCTGGATTTTTTGCAATTACTCCAAACCTGAGGGGTAGTTTTTTCTAATTATTCCTAGTTTATTTTCAGGTTTGCCTGATGCTACTCATGGTAAATCTCAGGTTTATCTATTTTCAAGATCCTGATACAAATCACAAGGCCTAAAACTGTGATGTTGGGAAATATACCCGGTACTGATATTTATCGCGATCTTCATCATTATAAAGAAGCTGTTAGTGTCCCTGGATTTCTAATTTTGAGCATTGAGGCTCCAATTAACTTTGCTAATTCAACTTATCTCAAGGAAAGGTTGGTTGCTGTTCAAATTAATTCTCTTTTTAGTATTGCATTTTGATTTGTTACCTCATAATTTTGCTGTCTTATTTGAGCTTCATTTTGTTTGATTATTGTTAGGATTACAAGATGGGTGGAAGAATGTGAATCAGATGATGCAAATGCCGAAAAACAGTTTGGACTTAAGTTTGTGATACTTGATTTGTCAGGTGAGTGATTGAAAAAGCAGAGAGAAAAATGACTCAACATGTTTTTTTCTTTTTCTCGTACGTTTGAGCAAAATGTGTCTGGCAATTCAGATGGGACCGGATTTCATGTTTCACTTGACTAAATAAATTGTTGTATAAAATGGGAATGGAGCACATGGGAGTGTTTAAAAAGAAGTCCCATATCCTACATAGAATTGGTATTGAAGTTTTCTTCACTTTATTAATGGGAGACCCACATGGGCTTAGTAAATAATGGGCCAAGTGATTAAGGGGGCCTCGCGCATAAAAAGAGTTGGGCCAAATTTGCCGATTGTAGTGTAAAATCATCGATTTGCCGATATGGTCGCGGCTCGGATTAGTTTTGCGACTTAAAACTAATTTTATTTTTGCTATTTAAAATCTTACCCGAAAATCCTTATTTTCTACCTTACCTTAATTTCCTCTTTTTATCATAAATGGAAAATACTATTTTTCTCTCTTCATTTAGCCTACCTATAACCGTCCATAGGGTGGCTACAACCGTCCACTTTGTCTCCCTATGTGGCTAAGTGCCGTTCATTTGTTCCCTACTTGGAATCATTGACATTACCGTTAGAAGCCTTGTTCTACATAAGCTGAGCTTCCGGCCTTATGAAACTACAATAAAACATTAACCTTTCTTATCCAACTTTAGTTTGCTGGGTTACATTTGTGAAATTTGTTCATTCTACTTGTTCCGTTGGATCCTGGGGAATAGCGAAAATAAATCCTTTAGGACAGTGCAACTCTTGCACGCCTCGGAATTTATTTTGTTGATTCAAGCTCTACACTGAAATATTTTGCCAACATAAATAACACGTGTCAGTCAGATAAAGATAAATTCAAATCCGGGATGTTAATTTTGTCCTTACATATGCACATGTGATTCATCCCAACAATGGATAGGAAGTGGAACAGAAAAAATTGAATCCAATTTGGATTTCAAACTTGCATAATGCCACTATTATGTGCAGACAAATATATGGAGTATTTGCAGTTACTAAAAAAGTGCGCTTATGAGCTTTTAGCTGGAAAAAGACACCTTTTGGTATTTGCAAATGACAATTTTTGTTTGAAATTATGCTTCATTCAACTTTTGGAAAAAGACACATGTGATTCATCCCAACTTTTGTTTGTTTATGTTTTCAATGGCCTCTTTCTAGTTTCCAACTATACATAAAAGTGGAATCATGTTTGTTCATAAAATTTCCAATGGAAATCATCATTTTCATTTTCTATTTTTCACATAAAACAACATCTCAAACCTATAATTTCTATTCTCAAACCTATACACTACCATACATCACTCATCATTACTTATCAATCACTATTTTCATATTTTAACCCAATTATATATGTGGGACCCACCATTATCAACTTTATATACTTAAAATATTACTATTTTTAACTATCTAATGGGACCCACCAACTATAATCTTACAAATATAATATTATATATTCAAGTTAAAATATTGAAATGGACCCCACCACTACCAACTTTTCAATTATTATATACATAAAATAATATTTCAAAACTACTCAAACCAAACACAATTTCATTTTCAACCCTACATAAAACACATTTCAATTCATTCATCCAAACACAATCCCAATTTCCACACGAAAACCAATAAATTCTCAAAATTCTATTTCCAACTCCAGAAACTGGAAATGGACCATGGAAACATAAACAAACAGGCCCTTAGATTTCTATTTCTGATTTGCTTTTGGTTTAACTTTCACAAACAAAATAAATAGTTTTACAACTATTTCACCAAACACTCTCAACTTTTGATTCTCAACTTATGTTTATATTTGCAAACACTGATTTGAAAGTTTACTTATAATCATTTTCAGCTGTTAGTGCTATAGACACAAATGGAGTCTCATTCTTCAAAGATTTGAGGATGGCCCTGGAAAAAAGAAATTTAGAGGTAACTCAATAACAACACACCATAATTTGTAAATTCCAAATGCTTTTTTATGGCTTTTCCACTTAGACCCTAAATCTTTTCTGCTATATGCTCAAACTCAACAGCTTGTGCTTGTGAATCCACTTGGTGAGGTGATAGAAAAATTGCAACGAGCCGACGATGCAAGAGAATTGGCAAGACCTGATTCTCTATTTCTAACAGTTGGTGAAGCAGCAGCTTTCCTTTTGTCTACAATCAAGAAACAATCATCTAACTGTTTGTGATGATCATCAGAGGACTGATGGGATGATACTTATACATTTTCTTTTACTTCTTGTCCTAAAATGATATTATGATCACATGAGAAGTTTCAATTGGAACATTACTATGTAATCCAGAAAAATTATTATGGAAACATACATCTATTTTTTAGTGCAAGTGTGGAAATGGTTTTCTAGGATGTGTTTTTTACAACCTTGTACTCCTTATGCTAAGTACTGTAAAGTTTATACATTAAATTCTTAAGTAGCAGTCTTTACTCTTTCCCGTGAATGGGCTGCAAAAAGGGCATTTTCATTCAGGAAAACTTTCTCAAAGGGTTTTCAAGATGTATTCATTTTGTTGGGGGTGATTATATAAGGAATAGAGAACTTGTATAAAATGAGTTAATAAACGATTGTCTGCCAAACCTTAAAGGGTTTTTTGTAATTTTTTTTAATTTCTTTTGTAATTAACCCAAACCTTAGGGCCTTTTCGTAATTATCCCTAAAACTTATTTTTGTCCTGTTCTCCCCTCCATTTTCACCACAGTAGCTAAATATTGATCATCTTCACATAATCAATGATTTTTGCTGTCACTTTAAGGTATCAATTATCATATAATTGTTCATACATATTCATTTTTGTCTTTTTTAATGGAATTCTTTTAGTTTTCATCACCAGGTAATATATTTGTCAAACATCATTCTCAAAGTCCCCGTAGCTTATCAGCTGTCCCAAGTTTATTATCTCCACATCTGAAAATTTCTCTAAACCATGGATCCACAAAATGAACGGCAAATCAAAAAAACAAACCACCGAAGTAAGAAAAATGACCCCATAATTAATTGTTTCGATAAATTGCCATACGAAATAGGCATCGATATACTTTCCAGTCTCCCCATCACGTCCCTGGTGCAGTTAAGCTTCACTTGCCGATCTCTAAACACATTTTCCCGTGATCCACACCTTGTTAGCACACATCTCTCTCGATCATCAATAAACGGGAGCGAATGCCTTATCCTCCACTCCGATTATCCAATTCAAAACCAACTTCATTTTCTTCAGCTCTCTGGCGACAACCAAAAAGTCCGAAAAATCAACATTCCATTCGCCATGTCCCTGCCCGAATTCAACATAATAGGTTCGTCCAACGGTCTATTGTGTTTGATCAACACATTGTTCCCAGAGTCCATCTACTTGTACAATCCTTTCACGAGAGACCACTTGGAAATCCCCAAGAACTTTGGGTCCCAAGATCAGGTTGTCGTGTATGGATTCGGATTTCATCTGGTTACGAATGACTACAAGGTGATCAAGATAACGTACTACACGGCTTCGTTTTACCATCACATGGCAGGGCTATTTCGGGGATTTTGGCAAAATTGTGGCAGACAACTATCAGAAGTTCAGTTGTATAGCCTGAGAAGCAATGTGTGGACAAACAAAGGGGTGGTGCCTTATAGGCTCGAGAAATGGTCATCGCCTGGAGTTCTGGTGAGCAGAAGGCTTCACTGGGTGAGTCGATGGGGAAATTATTACGACGGGCGCCTTCAAAGGGTAATTGTGTCTTTTGACCTAGTCAATGATTCGTTTAATGTGATTAAACATCCCGGCTCTAATCCCGGTCCGGTTGGGCGGTGGGCTAGTTGTCATCTTGCTGATTTAAACGGATGCCTTACTGCTACTGTGCCTTGTGGCCATGGGGCGTTTAGTGTTTGGATTATGAAAGAGTACGGGGTGAATGAATCGTGGGTGAACGAGTACAATATCGGAGCCTACTATCCTGTCTCCATGATAAGTGGTGAGTTTGAAAGATTTCACATTTGGAGAAACATGTTTGGCAAGAAGTTGGTTCGGGTGTTGTGTGTTTTGAAGAGTGGAGAGTTGTTGTTGGAATACAGGGGATGTGGTCTGGTTTCTTATAATTTGGAGAACGGAACGTTCAAGGAAATGGTGTATCCGGGGATGCCGAGGGTATATGAGACGATGGTTCACATTGGTAGCCTTAAGTCTACCGCTTTCCCATTTTTATAAATTTTGTACCAATTATGCATGTATGAATGCTTACATTTTCAGACATTTTATCGTTGTTTTTTTGGATTCGATCAATGTGTTTTTATATCGATATGGTGCAATTTTCAGTCAACGAGCACCAATATTAATTTTAATTTTCGGACAATCTTTTAATTCGGATATTCAAGATTTGCCTGATGCTACTCATGGTAAATCTCAGGTGGGGATATCTATTTTCAAGATCCTGATACAAATCACAAGGCCTAAAACTGTGATGTTGGGAAATATACCCGGTACAGATATTTATTGCGATATTCATCATTATAAAGAAGCTGTTAGTGTCCCTAGATTTCTAATTTTGAGCATTGAGGCTCCAATTAACTTTGCTAATTCAACTTATCTCAGGGAAAGGTTGGCTGTTGTTCAAATTAATTCTCTTTTTTGTATTGCCTTTTGAATTGTTACCTCATTTTCATGTCTTATTTGAGCTTCATTTGTTTGGTTTTTGTTAGGATTACAAGATGGGTGGAAGAATGTGAATCAGATGATGAAAGTGCCAAAAAACAGTCTGGACTTAAGTTTGTGATACTTGATTTGTCAGGTGAGTTTTTAAAAATAGCCAAGAGAAAAAAAAACGAGCAAAATGTGTTTGGCAATTCAGACCGGTCAGATTTTCTGTTCCACTTTCAGTTCCGTAATTGGATGAATAACACGTGCCATTCAGATAAATATGGACTGTTAATTGTTTCAATACATCTGAGTATGTCATTCATCCGGATGGACAAAAAGTGGAAAGTGAAAATGGAACAGAATTTCAGACAGCGAACCTGCATAATACTACTAAGGTAGTAAGGGATAATTACAAGAAACACTCCTCATGTTCGGGCTAATTATAAAAATTAGTCCAAACTTTAGGGGTGCTCTTGTAATTATTCCTACTACTAAATATGTCCAGACAAATATAGAAGTCCACTGATGAATGTGTAAGTTAAAGATTTGAAAGTGTCTTTATAATCCTTTTCAGCTGTTAGTGCTATTGACACAAATGGAGTCTCATTCTTCAAAGATTTGAGGATGGCCCTGGACAAAAGGAATTTGGAGGTAACTCAATAACACATCACAATTTTCCTTAGTAAATACTCAATGCCTTTTATGGCTTTGCCATTTAGACCCTAAATCTTTTCTGCTATTTGTTCAAACTCAACAGCTTGTGCTTGTGAATCCACTTGGTGAGGTGATAGAAAAGTTGCAACGAGCCGACGACTCGAAAGAGCTGGCAAGACCTGATTGTCTGTTTCTAACAGTTAGTGAAGCAGTAGTTTTCCTTGTGTCAACAATCAAGAAACAATCATCTAACTGTGTGTGATAATCAGAGGACTGATGGGATGATACTTATACTTTTTCTTTTCCTTCTTGTCCTAAAATGATATTTTGATCAGATGAGAAGTTTAATTGGAACATTTGTGTAATCTTGTCTGGAAATCCAGAAAAGTTATTGTGGGAACATACACCTATTTTTTAGTGCAAATTTGGGAATGGTTTTTTAAGATGTGTTTCCCATTGTCTACTGGACTGCGTAAAGCATTACAACCTTGTACTCCTTATGCTAAGTACTGTAAAGTTTACACATTAAATTCTTAAGTATTAGTCTTCACTCTTTCCCATGAATGGGGTGCAAAAAGGATATATTTTCATTCAGGAAAACTTTCTCAAAGGGTTTTCAAGATGTATCCATTTTGTTGGGAGTAATTATATAAATAAGAGAACTTGTATAATTATAAGTTAATAAGTGATTGCCTACCAAATATTTATATTTCCTTCCAGTACAGAAATTTCTTTACCGCAAACATGCTATTGGCGCTATTGCTTGTTAAAAATTTCTAAAAATACACTATTTCTGATTGGTTTAAGGCAAGTTACAGAAATCGTTCATGCACTGTCAGGTGGCAACCTACGCCTACCATTTATTTTAACTTTGACTGGTTTTTGGCCTCTTAGACAGATTTTTGGTCAAAAGGCAAAATCGTTCGACTTAGGGGCGCTTACGTAACTGCCTAGGCCAATTTTTACGACACTGGTTTGAAGTTGTGAGCCACATCATCTACTCAATTTGTTCTTCCGTTAATAAATTAGGGCTTCCAATGAATGGGACATAAACGTTCACTCTTTAGTTTTTCCTTTTTTTTTTGGGGAGAGAAACTCTTTAGTTTTTAAAAATTAAGAAACTTCTAACTTATTTTTAAATTATTAAAAAAAAACCTTGAATTAAATATAAATAATTCAAAAAAATTTGAGCAAATGGGGATAATCTTGTAAATAAATTGATTAAAATTAAATTAATATTTATTGATATTTTAAAATATAGGGAGTGTTTGCAAACACTAAAAAAAGTTTCTTTCGCTTTTAAAAAAAAAGCGAGTTTTTAGTGTTTGCATATACCAATTTCTCGCTTCTAATTACGCTTCATTTAATCGTAATCTAAAAGCGGGCGAGGGGTCTTTAGATTCCGTCGCTTCTAGTTGAATTTTACAAATAAATAAGTCTTTTACTACTTTTTCACCAAACACTTTCAACTTCTCATTCTCAACTTTTAATTCCATTTTCAAACAAGATCAACTTTTGATTCTCAACTACTACTCGCTTATAATAAATCACTTCTTCTAAAAGCAGAAGTTTTTGCAAACACTCCCATAAACTCCTTTAGTTTTGAACATATTAATTGCATACACTTTTACATTAACATGTTCTTTTTTTTTTTTTGAAACATACATTAACATGTTTGTTGATATATTTCTATATTATTTTAAGTGTGAATTGCCATTAATGCCATATACCTTATTCATTAGCGTCAATTTTAGTACAAAATTGAAAATTAGCATTCATTTTTAGTGCACTCAGATCAGAAGCCAAAAACCCACGGGGGAGACAGAGAATGGGGAAGGGCGACAAAAACGTCGAAGAATTAGGCTGCAAGAAGTACGGCGTCCCACTCTATGGCGCAGCCTGGGTTCCACCCGCCGCCGCCGCCGTGAAAGAAGATAACACCGCAGAATTGGAAACTCCCGCTTCCTACGCCGTGAACCGCCACGTCGTCCTCGCCGGAGGTGGTGGAGAAGGTCACAGTGGAATCCCGAATGCCCTCCTCCTCTCAACCTTTGATCTCGAATCGAATTCCCTATCCGATCAGCCTGTGAGCTTTCCTATCTGCGATTCACACGCACACGCGTTCATTTTTTACACGCATATATATTTGTGCGTATTTATGGATCTATCTTTTCTGTGTGTGGATATGATACATATATCGTTTGTGCAATTTGTCTTAGTTTATTTGTCTACGATTATGGTTTTTTGCTCTGATCAAAGGAGATGAAGACTGGTGCTATTTGCTCTATGAGAATGCTCTAAAATTTGCAGCCTAAAGTTTTTAGGGCAGCACGTTTTAAGAAATCTTGGGCAACATTTTCGTGGTAATTCTTTGATATTAAATCGTCTAAAAGGAAAGTTATAGTGCATGGTTTGAGAACTTTTGGAATGAAGTTCGTTTAGAAAATGAACTTTTTATGAAGTCCTTTTTGAGAAGTAATATTGACATTATTAAGAGATGTCTGGTGAAAACCCATTTCAAAAGGTGTTGTAGAACTAAAGGTTCATTCTTTACATAAATTTATTTCTGGTAAACTAGTTGAAAAGTATGAATTTGACATATATTTAACAATTGTCAACTTATATTAAAGAGACTATTACAGTGAGGTTGATATTGTGAATTTTAGAAAGAAATAGAGGATAAAATTGGAAATTGTCAACTTTTAGTAACCTTTGGTTAAAATGTGGGCATTGAATTTTGAGAAGCATCTAATTCTCACTTCTCTAGAATGAAATGTGGCTTAGACTTCTGAACTTTCATAGATTTTGCAAATGGACTTCTCCATCTAAAGGTCAATTTGGAATGTTATCATTGTTAACTACAATAAGTCAATAACTAGTCTTTTGTTGGGGATAAGCATACGTATGCTTTGGTATGTAGAAGAATGCTAATGAACTTTTCTCTAAAGCTTATGATGGTATAGTGCAGGTGAAAAGATTTAAAATGTTACTTTAGTTATTTGCTTGAAAGTTTATCTTTCTTTTTTTTTCTGTTGGGGTCAATTACAATGTTATGATTTTTAACTGTATAAGGTGGCAAAACTTGGAACTGGTAGTGATTTGCCATACAGAATTGCAGTGCATCCTGGAGGGGAAGGCGTTATTTGTTCATTTCCCAAAAGTTGCAGGTATGTTCTGCCCCCAATATGCTTATTGATGTGAAATTATTGACTCTCTCAGCTTGGGCCTCGAATATGTTCGGCCCTAATATGCTAATTAATGTGAAAATAATATCTCAGCTTTGGCTTTTATCTTTAATGGACCTGGAGGAATCTACTCCATGAGTGTCCAAGTGGGAATTTCTGAAGTACTAACCAGACTCTGAAATTATGTTTTGTTATAACTTTCTTTGTGCTGGTGAAATATGTTTTACAGATTGTTTCCTTTTATCATGATAAGTCTTTCCTTTATATTTGTGTTGTATGTACCGTTTGGGTGTCTTTCTATTATGTTGTTGGCAAGGTTGCAGAAATCGTTACGCGCTAGTTCGGCGGCCGCCCGCGCCTAGCTCCTACAGAGCCTAGGCGGGCGCCTAGGCTCGATTTCTGGCCTCTTGACCGCCTAGGCGAGCGACTAGGCCGATTTTGAATTTTTTTCAACGATTTGGACAAAATCGATTCGGCCTAGGGGCGCCTTGGCCGATTTTTACAACATTGCTTGTGGGAATGGACCATGAGTTAAGGATGCATTAGAAACTCTATCAATGACATGAAATCACACTATTTCTGATTGTTGAACCTGAGTCCAGCTACCAGTTCATTCAATGTGCGTACAAGTTATGTAATCTCCCAAAAGTATATGCAGCCAAAAAGTTTAGCTGAAGTGACATTTATTGCTGTTTGCTCTCAAAATTTACTTTGTCGTTTATCTGCTATTCTGTGGAAATGGTACTGAACTTTTGACTAGGCACGACAATTTCTGTTGCATCGATTTTTTTGAGCATGAGTTATTACTGAAGCTGTAGTAATAATCTTTCATTCATTGGTTTACTATATAGATGGTTTGAATGGGATTCAACCACGAGCACAGACGAGCATACTTTGAGTTTGAGATCATCGAAGAAACTCCTTGAGCAATTGGAAGACGTTGGACAACAATTAGCTATGACCTTTAACAGTGACGGAAGTTTACTTGCCGTTGGTGGTGAGGTAAAAGAATTATATATATTTTATCATCATGCTGTTGAATAAACTACATTTTAATTCAATGAAACAAATCATTTTCAACTTGAGAAATGGATTAGGAACTATGTTATCATGTTAAGTTATTAAGGTCTTGCTAGATGTCAGCAATGATGGGGTTTTATTTTGTCTTTAGTCAATACCAGTCAATGTCTCATGAAAACTGTATAACAGATTTTATCTTTTTTTTCCCCTTTCTGTAGAAGGTAGCTTAATAAATATATATATAATTAAAGTTAGCAATACGATGTAAAAATAGAAGACAAAATTTGTTGACTGATATAGTTAAGTCCGTCCAAAAATAAATGTAATTAATTGAAGCAAAATCTTGAGTATATATTGTTGATTATTTGTTTGTGATACTAAAAATAATTATGGCTAGTTATGCTTCATTCAGGTTTATTTTTAAAAACTTTGTAGAATGGTTATTGTAGGAATATGTTGGTATATGATATGCTATTATTTATCGTTAGAATAAATAACCACATTCATCATAACCATCATCGTCATTATCGGGATAATCATCATCGACATTGCTGTTCATGTTATGAAGATGGCCATTGGCATGCATAGCTAAGATGGGAAGGCATCATGTTACACAGTTTTGGTTTCAGCTAATAATTTGATGATCCATTTCGTAGTTATATTCTCATTTTACGTAATTGATACTTATGTTTCTTGATCATCAAGAGAACAATCTGAAAACCAGCATTTTTCTCTCACATAATGTGTACATGTGCTTTGTGAACTTCTAGATGTCTGAATTTGTTATGCAATTATGCCTTTTATTTTCTCTGGAACCATTTCTTGGATGAGTTCTCGGATTATGTTGTTTGTTGATGATATCTTATGAAAAATTGAGATTTCAGTTTCTTGTTGGAAGAAAGGCCATTTCTTGCCTAGGATGGGGCATTTTTCATGGCGTATCTTTTTTAAGAATCATAATTAGCCAATAGATAGTGGATTGATTTGCAGATTTCTCTTAGAGATTCTGTTTTCTCTTACCTCTTTTTAGGTGCTATGTTTCTCTAGGAGTTATTCAAACACAGGATTGAATGGGGCCTAGATCTCTTTATGCCTACATGTTAAAGAAGATGTAGTTCTCTTTTTGCAAGTTGAGTGTTGTATTTGCATTATGTTTTTTTTTTAATAATCTCATGTTGGTGCAGCACAGGACGGCAAGTTAAGGGTTTTTAAGTGGCCAGCCATGGAAAGTACTCTCAGTGAGGCCAATGTTCATGCTTCTGTGAAAGATTTAGATTTCAGGTTCTCCTTAAAATTGCATCATTTAAAACAATTGCAGCTCAATGCTAGGAAACAACTTTTACACAATGATGAAGTTTTGATTTGATTGCCTTGGTTGTCTCATGCAGCTCTGATGGGAAGTTTCTTGTCTCCGTGGGAAGTGGCCCTGCAAGGATTTGGAATGTCGCGACGTCAACATCTGTAGCTTCTCTACCAAAGGACAATGTAACTTTTTTCTTAAAAAGAGTTTGGTGCTAATAAAATGTATCTGTTGGAATATCATAAAAGCATTTAGCTTGTAGGGCTGTGACTTGTGAACATGGTTTCAAAATATTTTCCTTTTCTGTTTCTGCTGCTTTGAAGCAAAGTGTTCTTGTAGACCTCATGACATGGTCTATTAATATTTGTTGATTTTTCGTTGTCCTTAACTGTTTACAACACATGCTGGATATAAAGTTAGTGGTTCAGCTGCAAATTAAAAAGGATGTGTTTGTTTTCTAGTATAAATTACCTATTGCTTCACTTCAATAGTTCTGTTCTCTAAATTTGTTTTACCTACTCCAGGATGAGATTTTTGGTTTTTGCCGGTTCTCACGGACCACTGACACAGATCAGGTTCTATATATAACAACAATGAGAGGTAAGTATCTTCTAGCAATACATAATTTTTTATACAAAGACATGTTATTTGTTACAGTACTTACCATTCTGTGCGACATCCATAGATAAAGGTGGTAGTATCGTAAAGTGGAACACTACTTCACGGAAAAGGATAAGTTCAACGCATGTTGTCCGAGATCCAGTTTGTGCTTTTAATGTGTCACCTGATGGAAAGTACCTCGCAATGTAAGAATGTGATAATTAGCTTTTTTCCTTTTTCAGGCTTTCCTTTGTTTATACTTTAAAGGCATGCGATTTGGTAGTGCCAAATGTTTTCGAGCTGGCTGCTAAAGCGAGTAGAGCCACCAATGTGGCTTTTTTCGTCATTTCTCACACAGGAAAAATCTCAGTGGCCTTATAATCTACTATGAAGATATCTGTACTTTAGTCATGACTCGTTTAATTAATCTCACCATCTCCAACTGATAATATTGCAGAGGAACAATTCAAGGGGACATTTTGATTTTAAGTTCTGCCAGTATGCGGGTGCATACAGTTGTCAAGAAAGCACATCTTGGCCTCGTAACAGCATTGGCATTTTCACTAGATTCAAGGTTGTGAACTCTTTTACATGTCATTGTGCCATTCAAGTAGCTCGTACATGCCTAAGTATAACTGATACTAATGTGGTTCCAAACAGGGCTTTGGTGTCCGCATCGCTAGATTCAAGTGCAAGGGTGACATTAATCCAGGATAAAAAGAAAGATGGTATGAACTCCAAACTTGCCTTCAATATTTGCAAAAAATAAGATTAGCAATTACCTATTCTTGTTAGGTTGCTAGCGAACAGCTGAACACACCTCAGATAACCAGCATTGGTATTTTTTGCTATAACTATCTTATGTGGTCTGTCAATTTTGTCAGTCAAAATAGTAATCCACAATCAAACAGAGCCAAATAATGTACTTATTACACAGCTTTGTACATGATATTTGTAGAATTGCTATTTAAGGGAAAAAACTCTCCACACTTGGTGAAAGTTTTCTTTCCCCCCCTCTTTTTTGGGTGGTGTTGAGTTTGATCTGTGTGGAACTCATAATTTCTCTGCAACTGTGCAACAACATAAAGGCAAATTTATTAGGAGCTTGCTTCTACCAAATTCATATTTTCACTTGCACAAATTGTTTAATATGATTTCACTGGGGTTCCATATTTCATAAAAATGCCATTTGCAATTTTCTTGTAAAGCACTCTGCACCTCTGAACTTTCTTTTTAGCTTTCGTCAGACTCGACGTTAAATATTGCCTTGAAAGAGGCTGAATCTGGAATTCAAGCAGTTGGAATAGGGATTACTGCTACTGTTCAAATTTAAATATAGGGATAATTACAAAAACACCCCTGAGGTTTGGGTTAATTACAAAAAAACCCAGACATGTTTTAAAATTAAAAAAACCCCTTCAAGTTTCGTTTTGTCTTAAATTGAAGGGGGGTAAATGTAATATTTTTGCAAATGTCAGGTGATTTTTTGAAATGTTTTCGAAAATCACCGGGGAAAATGTAAGACGAAATCGAACCTCAAGGGTTTTTTTTGTAATTTTTAAAGAACTCTGGATTTTTTTGTAATTAGCCCAAACCTTAGGGGTGTTTTTGTAATTATCCCTTAAATATATCATAATCAGTTACTATCCCATGAGCCCAAGTGTATGAATAATGGATACAAATGGGCGTATATATGAAATGAATAGTCTGGATACGCTGATACGGTAATATATTTCACTTGCATATCGTTTCATTCGATTTTGCAGGAATGAGCTTGTGGGTCATTCTGCTAATCATTTTACTATCGGTAGCTGTATACTATGCCAGAGGCAAAGATTTTCTTCCGCTGAAACCATGATTTTGCAATGTGAGTTGTAGCGCCTACCTTGCAAGTCATCAGAGATCTCATATTTGCTAAAATGCTATCTGTAAAAGATGTTTTTATGGGGAGACTTACAGTATTTACATGTCGCAAGTCTATACAAATAAACCTCCTTCATATTTACAGATTCATATTAAAATTCAGGGTATTTTGGTACTATAGAATGAGAGCATGTAAAATCCCCAGTATCTTCTGTGGTTTCTGTTGAAAGTACTACTGAATAATTATTTATCAAAGGCAGACTAATTGGAAAATTATATATTGTTCGAGGTATATAAATCATATTTGTTTTACTCAATTTCATTAGAAATATTCCGTTTTAATTTCTCATTTTCCAATTTCAACTCTATATTCTTAATTCTAGCATATATTGATTCAATTTTCAACCTTATATTACATTAGTGGGACTCACAAGTCACAACCACCCAATACTCAATATTAATCTTATATACATAAGTGAGACTCACTTGATTAATATTACATAAGTGAGACTCACTAATATCGCTCACATCCACATAATTTACCATTTCAACTAAATTTTCAATGTGGATCTACTACTATCTATTTCATCGAATATTATTGTATTATTTCATCGAATATTGTTGTATTATCTTATTACATTTTCCAACAAAAAAACCAAGAAAACATATAACCAAACAGATTTACCATATTTTCACCCTATAAAATTTTCATCAATTTTTTTTAACACTCAAACATATTTCACTTTTGCACAATTTCCAATAAAAGATTGAAACTTTAGTTGGTCTTCTTTCACAAATTGAGCAAAGGTTGTTCATAAAGGAAAAAATATTAACCATGATTAACTAAATTGCTCAGAGAATTCAGTTGGTCATCTTTCAAGAATTACTGACATGTTTAATGTAGATATCATCCGAGTTAAGTCAACATCTGATGCTAAATAATCTAACTGTCCGTTAAAAGATATATCAGTCTTTACATCTACAACCCACATGAGCACTAGTAGTCTAAAACAATGCTTTGTCCTTTTTACACTAAAGAAGTTACTTCTTGTTTTCTGTTTTTTCATCTGTAGACAACAAAGCCTGTATATAGTCCACACATTATTCCTACTTGGAGTAACTTTTGAGGTTAAAAGTATCTATTGACTATTGTGAAGCGCTTCGGTTGTCGAAGCAAATATCAAAAGACTGGTAATTTTTCAATGGCCACCGTAAGTTAAACACCAACAATGCTGTTGAAGTCTTTTTGTAAGTAAATTTCAGACTCTTCCAATGAATAAAGTTCAATGTAGATATGTCATTGGCGCTTCCGCTGGTAGAGCGAATATCCAAGAAATGCAGACATTAAAAATGTCCAAAGCACCTACATCAAACAACTATTGATTAGGAAATTGCTTTCCACAAGATTGACGGTCTCCTGTCTAAGGCAAAGCCCAAAAAAAGGACGCAAGCGTCTTCAAATAAATAGGGATAATTACAAAAACTACCCCTGAGGTTCAACCTAATAACAAAAAATTGCAGTTATCTTTCAAAATTAGAAATACCCCGTTACAGCATTACAAACACCCACTTGAGGTTCGTATTTACAGAAGAAATACCTCCCATTGGGGGTGCAATTTGAAATGGAGACGCAAATGTGTAGGGGGTATTTGTAATTTTGAAAGATCATAGGGTTTTCTTGTAATTAGGCTAAATATCAAGGGTAGTTTTTGTAGTTAATGATAATAAAAAACATAGGGGCATTAGAGAAGAGTCAGTGGGAATACAGTATTAATTGCCTGCCATCTTTCCAGACGTTTAATCCTCGATTGCATGTCTTCAATAACGCCTTCCAGTGGGCAAGCTTCTCTACTTGGTGACGACTCTGAAGCTGAGCTGCTACCCTGTTCAACAACATGATATCACATCAAAACATGAGAAAATACAAACTTTCATATGATTATTACACTATCCTATTTTTTACCTTCAATTTACTTAATTTATATAAAATCAGCATATAGTCCTTCATTGCATAGGAAGAATCATGGTATTCTACAAGTTCATTACCACCCTTACCTTGTGGTCCTCAGCAAAAGTGAAGTTCATGTTTCCAATTACAGACTCTTTGGATCAAATATAACATGGAGTTAAAATGTCATCGGCTGTTGAAGCTGAACTTTTCTTGTTCGGTATATTATCATCATAATGTCTACTTTGATAATCTTTATATGTGCCACAGTCCAAGTTCCCAATTTTTATTTTTATTTTATGATGATGACGGTTTTGGAATTCATCTCATTTTCCTTTGTATGAAGGTTGCGGCAGGAAGGACATCCAATGTAAAACTTTGCTACTTTGCCTTTTGCATGAATTATAATGTTAACAAATTTTAGACAATTAATTCATATTATAAACTTCATGCCGCCAACCCCAACATAGTTAGGACTAAGGTGCAGTTGATAATGATGATGATGATGATGATGATGATGATGATGATGATGATGATGATGATGATGATGTTTTATTTTTAGTTTATGTAAAAAAAACAAAATCGGTTGAGATGGACTTTTAAGGCAAGTGGAAAACAATAGACAAAACTACAGAATGGAAGAGTCCTAGTGAAAAAACAGAATTCCAAAATAGAACACCTTGATGCCCAGTTTGGGTCAAAGTTTCAATAACTATGCACTTTATCCATCCGTCATCTATCATCTAAAAACGATCAGAGCAATAACTTAATTTTGATAATTCTCATGAGCATCCTCTTTTTAGGTATCTAGATATGAACCAAAACATCAGTTTGTGAAGATAACAAGCAGCCAACTAGTCAACAATTATCTGTTCAATTATTAAGTCAAAACAAGGAGCATTTAACTACTGCATAAGTAGCTGATTATCTTTGTCAGGATATTCTGTTTTTAATGCTTGAGGCTGCCAGAATACAGATGGCATCCACAATCATTGGATTAACAGTAATAAAGAAAAATAGAAAATACATAAATCAAGCGTTGCTAGCACAACAAAAATGAAAGATACCTGAGATTGTATGTATTCCATGAGTTCTTGCAATCTCGCAGCTTGTTGAGTATGTATCCCACTTGAACTCGTCTCTAACGCAGGTAATCTCTCCTGAATTATCTGAAGATAACTCTGAAGAGAAAAGAGAAGAGTCAACTGGCAGAAATTAAGGAAATACAACTGGAAAATAAATGTAAAAGCAATCATACAGAACCTTGGTGGTATATGAACCATCCAGCTTAAGAGTCGAGCCAGCAGCTACCACTGTTTCTTTGTTTACCCCCTTAATTTGAAGGTAAGGATTTGGAACATCTTGTAAATGATCAATCTCAACAAGAATCTGTAAAACGAAAATGAAGAAACTGAGATGATATTTTCGAATGTCAAGGCAGTTTAATAAATGTCAAGGCAGTAGAATAAGAAAGCCTTCACTAATGTACCAAGGAGTAGGGGTGTCAATTTAGGACCCGACACGCAAACCCGACACGAACCTAACTCGAAATTAATGGGTATGGGTCCAGGCTTCGTGGGTCCAGGTCGAAATTGGGTCGGACCCGACTAACCTGCCAATTAAACAGGTCGGGTCCGGGTCAACCTACTATGACCCGTTTAACCCGTTTATGAATTTAAATTTTTTGTACGTAAATAACTAATTGTAAGAAAAAACAACAAACAAGACATATCTTTAAAACTAAAATGATAAAACCTCCTTAATTATGTATTTGTTATTATTATGCATGTATTTTTGAATATTGTCCTCAAAATATGATTAGCATGTTATGTTATTTATGCAATTATGTTATTTCTTTTTGTATGTTGCGAATTGTAATATTGTTTATTGATCGAATAATGTATGATAGTGATTGATTTTGAAAAAAATAAATTTATTCAGTTAAAACTAATAAATGTATATTAAAATAATTTTATTAAACGGGTTAAGCAGGTCGGGGTCGGGTTACCTATGAAATAAGCAGGTCGGGTCCGGGTTCAATATTCTGACACGAATAATTAAATAGGTCGGGTCCGGGTCGACTGTTTCTGACACGCGAATCTGCGAACCCGGACCCATGAACCCGGACTCAACCCAAATTGACACCCCTACCAAGGAGCATCCAGGAAGCAATTACAAGGAATTAAAATAACAAGCAAATAAATAAATAAATAAATAAACATTTTTTAACCCTCTCTGATCAACCATAATCAAAGACACAATTATTAATAGATAGTTCAACTTGAAGGAAAAACGGAGAACAAATTATATGAGAATCATCCATCAGATTGACTTCCGGACATCCTATTGAGTCAATTTGGAAATTTATTTGAGGTAAAGCCGTAAAGGATATCCCAAGAAAAAGTGTATAACCTTTCCATCTTGGTAAATATAGGCAGATGCTTCAATATACGCCACAGCTTGATACCTAAAAGCACAGTGATAACATAAAACATCAACCAGAAAGAGATAAATGTATAACATGAAGAGCCAGTTCAGAGCAATACTCCATATTTTTTAAAATCACAGATAGACAAAATTAATGAGATGAGAAAAAACTAACAGTATTGGAGCTTACTCTTCATACAGTTAAGACCAACTAAACCAATATCATAAAAATGACAACAAATTCTACAAAAGATGGACAAGGAAAATCAAGGTTTATCATCCTTTCTATTTAAACATAAGAAAATAAACTTCGGCATGTTGACTTGAGTGATAGCATGTTATTAGCTGGGATATCCCACATATATTACTCATTAGTTGATTAAAGCCCATCACTGTTTGCTATTCCGCAGGATATCCCTGTTCACGTGTCATTACATATCAAGGCAGACAAACTGTGATATATCTGTCTCACTCTTGTCCTAATCTCAATTCTCTCATAGCCAAAAACTATCACAAGTTCTAGTAATTTCATAAAAAAAAAATCCTCACATTCTTTTCAAGTATTCTTTCTGCTAAACCATGTGATCAACAGTTCAATACCCCTGTCCTTGGCCCCAGACATTTCAGGCATGACTTCTTTACATCAAAATGTAAAGTTCAGACATCCCAGGCTATGTTGATATCTTCTCTAAGCCATCTAATTTCACAACCGAGATTTTTCATGTGAGATACCGAAGGCACTTTCATGTAAGATTTTATACTTGACTATTAATAAATGAAGCATTGCGCCCTGAACAATATCAGATAATTGAAACTCCATAAGAAGAGCATAAACAAATTTGCTATTGGATGAGATTGTTAAATGGGCTTGGGTAGAACTCATCCCCAAAAGCTAGCTCAAAGGGAGAGGGTGCCCAACCCACATTTATACATAATAACAGCCCAGTAAATAGGCGATGTGGGACAAACACAAACTCTAACACCCGCCCTCACGCCGAGCGTGCCAAACCAAATGGGTCGGGGTCCAATTCCCACCATCGCCTCCAAACCAAACCTGGGTGCTCTGATACCATGTTAAATGGGCTTGTGTAGAACTCATCCCCAAAAGCTAGCTCAAAGGGAGAGGGTGCCCAACCCACATTTATACATAATAACAGCCCCGTAAATAGGCGATGTGGGACAAACACAAACTCTAACACCCGCCCTCACGCCGAGCATGCCAAACCAAATGGGTCGGGGTCCAATTCCCACCATCGCCTCCAAACCAAACCTGGGTGCTCTGATACCATGTTAAATGGGCTTGGGTAGAACTCATCCCCAAAAGCTAGCTCAAAGGGAGAGGGTGCCCAACCCACATTTATACATAATAACAACCCAGTAAATAGGTGATGTGGGACAAACACAAACTCTAACAGAGATATTATGAGCCAAAGACTTTTTGCATTTGGGGGAATATCCCATCTACAGCGAACAAAAAATACAGAATAAAAGAAGTGAATATGAAGCACTAACATACCCAAGATTAAGAAGACCTGCTACTGTACTGATGCTGATATCAAAATCCACTTTTGGCTGAATAATGAAGTTTCCTTCTGTAATAGGCTTCACGCGGGGGGTGGGGTATCAAATAAACATCAATAACTTGTGTCGAAGAAAATGCAAAAGCTACAATAAAGGAAATAGATTGTTTCCATAAAAAGAGCAACCTCTCTGATCAGCACAGCAAATCTACCCTCACATATTCTGACCCTTATACAATCACTCTCTGTCAGCTGTCCATTAGCAGGTATTCCAGACAGCCGTAGATATATGTCAATGAAATTCTGAACTGAACTGCATATCTTAGTTGGATCAAGAATTTTCAAAATATCTTGGTATGCAACCTGTAAATAGAATTAGCCCATCAAACGAAAACCAATCATGCAAAATCAGCAAAGGAGAAGAAAGAAACAACTTACTTGCTTATTACTTTTCAACACAAACAATGAGCTCTCAGGTGAAAGCACTGGGTCAAAGTCATTTCTGATCTTCAGCTGCATCAGAGGGAATGCTCCCAGATTACAATTAAAACTAGTGCAGAACAGATAAACCTTTTTATCTTCTTCCCGTTCTAATAAATCAAAATCTTTTAAACAAAAGAACACAAAATCTGTACAAAAGGACTCTAGCAAAATAATATCCAGAGTGGCAATGCATTTATTTATAAAAATCATGCAGCAGAGTCCCCAATCAAGATCATCAATAAGCTTATATGATACTAAACGTGAGTGCACATATGAGTGTGATCACGTGCGCATTAGCATGAGACAACGTCTGTGTGTATGAGATCCTTTAAAGCAAATTTCATCCAAGAGGTATTTATAATTTTGAAACAACTAGCATGAAATTCCATTTCTAATGAACTCTGCGTGATTAAATGATGCAAACTTGGAGTTATAGTGTAAAAATGCAACAAGAAACTAACATGAGCTTCAACAAGATGTGGTTCGATGTGTTGCTGGAACATTGGAAACACAGTCATCATAATTTCATTTTGGGACATGAAGCATCCAGCTCTACTTTTGTCTCTCTGAACCCTAGAAATAAGATGTGAATGGACCCCTCCAACCTGTTTCATGACATGCAATTACTTCCACAATCGTAATTTAACTCAAAAGGTGAGTGGTCTTGAAGTGAATGAAATTGATGGAGTACAAGGGCTTCATCATACTTACAACAGCAATCCATAAGTCCAGAGGTTTTCTGATGTCCGGATGCAAAGCATAAACACCTTCAAAAATCACCTGGCCAAAATAAGCAGTTTCCTTACAAGACTAAGTAAGTCAACAACCGAATACAGAGGTTGCAAAGCAATCATTCGATCATGCATATTTCAATGTCTGCGACTGAACGATGACTATCCCCCAGCATTATCACTTCTCTTTCTATGATAAAAATGCCTTCTATAATCAATAACAAAGCAAGAACACAAACTGGTGAATCAGAACAAGTAGCAAAGCATTTTCATGGCATACCACACCACAATCTTCAGATACTTCAAGCTCTTTGAAACCACTACGAGCACCAGTCTCCAGATCAAATACAGGTACCTTTGTTCTTCGGCAGTTTTTTATGCCGTCAATGTTCTGTAATAGCCAGAATGACAACATGGTTAAAATGAGGAAAAAGATCCTAATAGCAAGGATCGTTATGGACCGAATGGTGTCTAGATGGAGATATGTGGGTCTCTTTTCGAATTTATAAGTAAGAAATCATGAATAGCAATTAAACATTTCTTGATGCTTTTTTGAAAATAAATAATTAAGTTTCCAATAGTAGGCACAGCCAAGGCAGAAACTCGACACAAACTGAAAATACCAAGCTGTTCAAGTAAGACATAAGCACTTATTCAATGTAAATTTCGAATAATTCATGCGTCTATATCCTAATTACCTTATCATACGGACAGTTTCTTCAAGTCATTTGATAAGAACTATTTAAATATAGATAATATGAAATAGTGACAAGAAAATAAAAATAAAAATAAAAATGCATACTTTTGACAGTAAAGCCAGATCAAGAGAGCTGAAATCATCGTACTTAAAATCCTTCGTCTGTTCAGATCTGTAGTAGCTTTCAAGGGAAATGACTTCACAACCGACTATGTTTGCCATCTTACGAGCCAAACTCGTCTTTCCTGATCCACTTGGACCTCCTACAATAAGATTAAGAGGAGAAAATGGTATCATAAGAAGCTGGAGTCAATTCGAAACTACAAGGATTCAGTTATTTAACATACAAAAGGCCTTCAGCTAAGAAAAACAATGTAGTTCCAAAAAACCATACGTTAGACTCAAAGCTAATAGATGCACTATGTGCAAACCCAAAGACAAAAAGCTGTGTGGTTACTGACAGTGCTCTTCAAGAGCAACCACAAATCATATATATATATATATATATATATATATATATGCTCAAGAAAAAGAATAGTATCACTATTATACCAACAGAAAAGTATGGCATCCTAAAACACAAAAAAGCAGCAACCACAGACCAGCTCTGGGGCGAAGACGAAGTTGCCCATTCTCAGAGGCCAGGAGTCAAGTAGATTTGTATGGTAGTTTATGATTAACTGTGAGAATAGAATAAGAAGTCCACTCTCATCTGAGAGAATTCAATATCATAAAATTGTTGTTCGAAGGTTTTCTTTGAACAAAGAGGAAATTTTAGTGTAGAAAGCATGCCAAATGGGTGAAAATGAATGAAATTATAATCTCACAAAACCAGTTAGAAAACAAATTATAGGTTAATGATATGACTCCACGGAAAATGATATGACTCCTAAAAAGAGCTAAAACTCCACATCTGACTCTTAAATTGTTAAGACTCTTAAAGAATTAGCTAAAATGATCTGGAAGTGTTAGGGTAATTAGACTGCCATTAGAGTATTACTGCAAGAAGACATCATTATTTGGTGTGTGTGTGTGTGTATGAGAGAGAGAGAGAGAGAGAGAGAGAGAGAGAGAGAGAGAGAGAGAGAGAATCTTACCAATTCCAACTATGACTGGAAGTCCCTTATTCTCCAACAACGCCTGCAATAGTTATATATACATTCAAGATTGGCTCATTGAAGATATTGTCCCATGACTCCAACCCCAATAGTCATCATGTTTAAATGGTACTTACTTGTATTGCTTGTACAGCAAGAAGCAATCCTCTATCCAAGTCATATGAGTCAGGCATTGGAGCCAGCTGCAGGGCATCCCTGGAATAGGGTAGACCTGTGGTAGCTTCATGAGAAGAATCGAACCATTGGGAGGAAATAGAAGAAGATTTTCACCTATATCTTTTTAATTCTCACGCAGATACATTTTTGGAAAAATTTGCTCACTAGTAGCAAAAAGGACATACCTGTACCAATTGCATCAGATAGGAGAGGATCTGGTGGGATAAAATGCCATGTTGCCAAGACAGGTTCCATTTTAGACTTGGTCGGTGACCGAGTCCATGGCTGAGATAAATCCTCAATCTGGTTGACCAGGTTGGGGGCTATACGAAGGGGCTTTGGAGCTGCAATCAACCTTTCTTGAGTAGTGACCAGAGATGCACTAGACAAAGGTGGAGGTGTATTAAGCCGTGGAACCCCTGCAAGATACGGCACATAATGACATAAACTTGATCAGAAGACAGTGAGGAATATCAGAATTCAGAATTTTCATAGTTAAGCCACTAGCTGGTGCCAACAATTAAATTTTCTATATTTTCTGGTCACCCACTTTTATGTCAATTCGAACCCGCTACTTTAACCATCTCTCTCCCAATACAAAAAGATGGTTGCAAATTGCAATGTGACTCAGCAACACAAAAGCCACTTTTAATCAAACTAAGAACCATTCCGCAACATTTAAATCCTCATATTCACTACATTTGATTTCAAAATTCTTAGTCTGATTTAAGGTTTTGATGCAGCTAAGCATGAGTTTAAACAACCAAAATTAACATATTTTGGACGCATAAACTAACGACGTATGAAGTATAACAGGAAAGAGCTAAAGACAGAGAGGATAATATATGTATGTATATGTGAATGTGTGTGTGTGTGTGTGTGTATACATATATGTATCCAAGTTCAAACCTCGTCTCTCAAGTATCAACTCGAGATATGATTTTGTGATCCACGGTCCAGTTATACCCATCCTTGATGATTCAGTCCCAACTATCTACAAAAGAGATTGACTGCATCAAACATAAATTCAACTCCACAGTTTCCCTGGTTATTGAGGACTCACCAGTAATCCAAAAAAGGACATAACAGAGAACATAGCAACTAAATTCAAACAATGAGGCACATGAATTAGCAATAGCTAACCAACTGATGATCGATGAGCTCACATCTATCACAAACTTCGCGGATCAAGATATAAAAAGTTAGGGGTAATTTTAATTTCCCGCCAAACTATGCATGTTTTTTTACTTTGCGGCGTGTTTGCCCACTTAACTTTGAATTGTTCCACTTTACCCCTTGAACTTTGCAAATTGTTGAACTTAGCCGATAATTTCCAAATTTATCCCTCACTGTTAGTGGATTATCTATAGCTAGTACATCTCGAACATTTATTTGGATCAATTTTCTCTCAAAATATCCTCATCTTTAGTCAATATACAAATAATATTAACTAATAGTAAATTTTATCAATAAACTATATTATGATATCATGATAAAATAACCATAATATAAAATAACCATGAAGATTAAGGGGTAATTTTGGAAATTACGGGTTAAGTGCAACAATTTGCAAATTTCATGGGATAAAGTAGAACAATTCAAAGTTAAGAGGGCAAAGTAGAAATACTCGCATAGTTTGGGGGGCAAATTAAATTACCTCAAAAAGTTATATCATATGCTAGGAGGAACCAAAATAGGCATAACAATATTATCAGAATAGCAACTAAAGCTAAACAACGAGGTACATGGATTAACAAGGGTATATAAACCCATGGGCCCACTTTGACCACAAATATCTGAGGGTCGAGGGATATACTTTAAGGTTATTAACTACACAGCAGACAAAAAATCTGAAATCAGGTACAGAATACAACATTAATATCTTATGACAATAACAAGTCATTTATTCACAGGTGAAGGATTCCCATCATCAGCAACGTAAGCAGTAAGAGCTAATATAAGTTTTAAAGGATTAAAGACACAAGGGATGACTTGAGGAAAAACATAGTCTACGGTTAACTGTACGAGAATGAATGATATCTTCCTTTTTGCATTATATATTGCCAAGGAAAGGATGAGAAGGAGAACAAGTACACAATTTACTGACTCTGGTGGGAAAGCCTTGAGGGACTTGCCCCCTTGCAACAAGCATTTATCAGCATAATCTGAAATAATACAATCCGTGCCAGTTTTCTAGCAAACTTTGATATCTAATGGTAATCATTCTTAAGAAAGAAATAGCAGGATCAACCATATGTGCGAAAACAGAAATAGACCAACATCAGAATATCCAAATATAACCATTTCGAACATTTCTGCATTAGTGCAGCAGTATACTGACAAAGAACCAAATCAGTAGTTTGGTTTGGCCATAAATAATGAGAAAGATCAAAATTCTTGAAAGGAAGAAGATAAATCAGACTATTTAAAAAAAAAACATAATCTCAGTTCAGTTAATAGTTTTGAGAATGCATTAAGATTGTTAAAAGGAAGATAGAAGAGTCCATACTTTTCTATTTGTGCCCCTGAGTACCATGTAGGTCTCTCCTAGAGTATCAATTGTTTCCAAAGACACTGAAAGATTGCCAGCAGTAACCGAGGTTGATGCCCTTTTATAACTGACTACCACTGTATAACCTAAGGCCAGCAAACCACCCAGAGTCATGCGGCCGACCTGATTCATCGTCCAAAGGATAAGTAATGCAGGCATTTGTCAGTATCAGAAAAGCTACAGTCAACAGCTTCAAGGACTTGAATACAAAATGTACTGACAGGTTTTACAATTAAAGCATCAGGGCATACGACCATACAAAAAATTGAGTAAAAAGAAACACTAGAGTGGAAAAGCAACAAATCTGTGAAGCAAAACTAGAATATCAGGGCACACTAGAAGGCATAAAAACTATCAGAAAGCCCACTGATTGCTGAGTTATTCAGGAAGAGAAAAGAAAAGTAAAATTAAAAGAACAAGCAATAACAATACTCCATCAGGTCATCACTGAAAGATATATGACAAGGTCACCACAGTAAATAATTGGCAGAATAACTAAACAGCAACAACAACAACAAACTAAGCCTTAATCCCACTACGTGGGGTCGGCTATACGGATCATATTACAAAAGAATAACTGATTAAAGAAATTACATTAGTTCAGTAGATTTTTAGATGAGCTTTCGGACAAAATTCATCATATTACAAAAGGAGAAGAAGAACAGGTAGTAACAGCAAAAGCACTAGTAAATAAAAAGGTTGTGAAGTTGGATTTTGGTGGACATCAGTATTTAATCCCTTATTGCAACAAAGTGTATAATGGCCTCTGCTATAGAAATTCTCTGTAATTCTGAATTTTCTGCTGAAATCTCAATTATGACTTTAGTTTACAAGGCATCTAGTAAAATCAACCCATAATGCATATAGCCTGCTTTCCTGGCCAGGTCTCTTCTCTAACAACTAAATCTCAATATGCAAAATGCAGTTCGTTTCACAGACATAGATGACTTTTAACTTATGTTGCCACCTATTCTCCAATATATTACAGAAAAACATAAATTGTTTGCCACAATAAAAAAAATAGTGCTAAAAACAGAGAACAATGCCTAAGTGACTTGCAGCAAGCAAATGTAACATTGCAGTTTATTAGTCACGGACACATGGATTGCATGCGCTATCTACAGTTACAAGGATGGAATCCCTTTATTCCCCATGCTCTCCCTTACACCAGCAATCAAAACGCATTTCTTTCAGACATTCAAGAATTCTTTGAAAAACAAAAAACATGATGGGTGGGGAAAACGTAAATCATGTATTCAATGTCAGTAAACCATCCTTGTGAGATGTTTATGATAATGGGGGCAAACAATTCCATTTATAGAGGTTAGAAGATATACAAAACAAAATCACAAGTGAAAAATATTTTACCTCAAATTCAGCTCTCGGCCGGATGATGAAATTTTTATCCACGATCCTCTGGTCTCCTAGCGAGAGATAATATTTGATACCTGATTGTCGCACCTTGATCCAATCATTTATCCGTGCTTCTTCACTAGCAGAAGGCGGTCTCAAGTACATCTCAATAAAACTTGAAGCAAAAATCCACAAGCTCAGATTCTACTAACATAAAGAAAGTGACAAATGAAATAACAATTGGCCATTTTCATGGACAGCTAAGGCGGTAAAATTCCATGGACTAAACAACTTACTTGTCAGCTTGTGCTTCCTTTTCATGAAAAATGTATGCAGCTTGCTCACTTTGAGACTGTCACACAAAATCATTTCCAAATTAAGAAGGTTCTGGCAGATGAATTATACAAGTGCAGAGATGAATTTGGTGAGATAACCTATTGTCGATAAAAAAAAAAATCCACAAATTCAAGATTTTTATGCCAAATGCTTCACTATTTACAAGGACATCACCCTAAATTAGTTCACAGCATCCAACAATAACATACCTCGCTTCTGCATTTGAGCTTGTAAATTGGCTCTCTAAATGATGAAACAAAACTGTTGTTAATTCTGATCTACAGAAGACATGAATCCAATCAAGAATAAGAAGAAATGTAATTAAAGAAATTCAGGATACCAGGATACTGAATGCCAACCTGTGCATGATGAAGGTCAGGCTCAATATGCTTTCTGAAGAGTGGGAAAATGCTGTCAATGAGGTAGTCCAACGAACATGACTCTCCAATATCATATTGCACTTTGGAAAGTAAGCTAAAATGAACACCACCAACCTGATTCCCAATGCATACAAAAATTAAATCAAACCCGCTGAGGAATCCACTGCGACTAAAACCCAAGTAATATCGCAGATGAACAGTACATAGACAGGCTATACATATACATGATAACTAAATAAAATATATGAAAATTACCACAGCAACTCGTATATCTAGCAAAGAGCGTAGTTTTGCATGTAAGGCATAAGTACCATCAACTATAACCTACATTGAGAACAGAGAGAATCAAACTCAGTAAACTTATAGGAAGCTCAGCAAAACAGTAATTATGAGCAGACTTACCACTCCACCTGAAATGTTCTTTATAGCATTTGAACCAATACGTTTTCTTCCTTGAAAATCAAATACTGGGCTCAATGTATCGCGGCCATTTATCAAGTCCTATTGCAACAAAAAACTCAGTTATGAAATGCATATTATTCTATCTGAGTAGGTTAAATGTCAAACAGCTCATCATGCCATACTACAAAACATATCATCCTAGAGCCAAAAACCAAATAAGGTTTTATCCAGTGGTTAAAGGCGTTCAAGCAGCGACTTGCAGGGGGGTGCCATGGAGTGGGGCAGTAGTTAAATTACTGAGGAATGTTTGTCTTACGGGGCACATGCTGGGTGCTCAGGGTGTACGCCTTTTGCGCCCTAAGTCTCTTGGCGTATACCCCAAAAATGTGTGAATTTTCGAATTTCAGAGCGGCCCAAATGCCAAATTTTGTGATCAAAATTTCTTAATGTTTAAATTCACTTATAAATAGCATGCTTCTAAAAATCACATTTACTATCAAATTCTGATATTTGTAAAACAATTGGTCTTATTATATTCAAAAGCTGTAAATGTCTAATCTTCTTATTTATGCTATTCACGTGACAAGTTTCCTCCTACAATCTACTGTGTTTTTTTTTCTATTTAATCTTAAAGCTTACTTTAGATTACTCAATACCAATTATACTTTGTATATACCATAAATGAAAATTCTTGGGGGATACGGACGCCTCAAAACATGTGAAGCACCATGCCTATACCTTTCACACAGATTCACCAAAAGAATAGGTCAACAAGTCTATAGACACATCAAGCACTCCGATAAAATCAATCAATACTGCATCGAATATACATTTCTTTTGCTCTGGGCAAAGACATGATGTTTGGTACAGTTCATATACCCAAATCAAGAGAAGTTCTCTTATTGGCATGACAAGGCACATGAAAAAAAAAAAAAAGCTACCTCAAGATTCTGCACAAGAAGGTCAAAATCAATTGAATCCAAATCATGCCCATCATCAACCCCAGTGCGATAGTTCTCCATTGAGATAACAGTGCAACCAATTACAGATGCTACCTTTTCAGCTAAGCTTCAAGGAAAATAACATTCACAAGTTGAACATAAGAAACTTCACAAAACAGATAATGCTATATTAAACTTAGCCCGTCAAAAATTCATAACGACATTAAGAAACTGAAAGTATGTCAATAAGACAAAAACCTTGATTTTCCTGATCCAATTGGACCTCCAATCCCAACTGTGACCACCCCATCTTTCTTTGACCTGAGTTCTTGAATAGATTTCACCAACAAGTAGTAACCATGATCAAAAGACTGCAGAATACCAAAACTCAACATTCTCAGAAAACTGAAATATATTGCACGAAAAGTACCTAAACTTCATTTATGGAATACTAATCCCCAAATCTGAACCTTCACGCTCCAATATTCAAACAAATAAAGATAAAAACCAAAACCAAAAAAAAAAAAAAAAGGGGAAGGAAACGGATAGAAAATAAAGAAAATCATTCTGCCTCATCCTGAAGCTAACATCCATACAACACCCAGTGTATTGTCCACCGGGTACTTGGATAGACAAGTAACCCATTTCATCACCTACACATCTACTGTATTGTCACCGAGTGTAGCATCTCAAATACCCATCATGAACTTGGAATGTAGAACTTCCAAACTAATTGGATCATAAATTAAGTTTCAATTCGGAAATACAGATAACCAAAACTATAATGCAACCACCACAACAACAATGTCCTACCAAAAATAACTACGAACAATAATTTTCCACCACAATAAGTTCATCCATGAACAAGCCACATGAAAACGGAGCACATTTAAAAATGCATCCTGAATTCCTAAAACATTTTCCAAAATACCAAATCAACAAATACTAAAAATAAAATTGTTTTACCAAACAATTGTACACAAAACTAAAATTGGGAAAAACAAATAAAGCATACCACATGTAGGGGGAGAGACTGGAGAATAGATGATGAAGAAGAAGAAGTTGAAGGCTGCTGCTGGTACAGATCACGTCCACCTTCTTGAAGTACTCGCTGCACCACCTGATCATCCATCTCTCGCACAAAATACACCAGAATTGCAGCTTTTCCTCTGGGTGAAGGAAGCAAAAAAAATATATATCTTTTATGTTGGTGATAATAACAATTCAATCGTGATGGAGTGGTGAGTAGGTGCTCTACTGTATGAAAGCGTATATGATTTTGTTGCCCAGTTCAAATTCAAGAACTGTACTCCAAAAAAAAAAAAATCAAGTTCAAGAACTGTATCGGGCGTACTTATTATTCTTTTCTTTCGCCTAAATATTACAGTTCTTAAAACTTCTTTTTTTTTTTTTTTTTTTGATCGGTAGTTCTTAAAACTTCTTGGTGCTGTTGCTAATGGAGTAATGGGATTCTTCTGAGTTGGATTGTAACTTTAGTCTACCGAGAAGGGCGAATATTTTTCTGATTTTATTTGTTTTTCTTTTCCTATTGACATCTGAATATTATCATTTTCAAAACTTTGAGTTGTGAATCCATCCATAAAAATATTGGAAAATCTTATTTAATTTGTTCAAATAAAAATATATGATAATTATTACTTGATATTCATTTATTCTCTACTTTTGTGAATGTCAATTATCTATCTATTAATAAAAGTTAATAAGTTTTAATAATTTGTGACACTCAAAGTGATGACTTTAAGTAGTCAAAATTTTCCTAAAAAAAAAGTAGTCAAATTTCATTTACTCAGATATATTGTATATGATCGTTTCTTTTCGAGAAATGTCATTTTGTTTGAAGGATAGTAAGAGAGAGGGCATATGCATTCATATAGATTAATCGAATTTGATTCATTCGTTCTAACAACACAAGTCTCTACTTGATCCCAATAAGCTTTTAATACATCTTGACTTTATTTTAGCAATATGTAAATAGAATGACAAGTTAATCAAGTAGTTAATTATTTACTTAATTATTTTGAAAGAATATATCAATTATACTAGCCATCAAACAAATAGAAAACTAACTCAGTTATTTTAACAAAAAAGTTTTAGTTTAAAAGCTCCATTAAAATATTTTCCAGTAAAAAATCCATTCCATCTTTTTGCAGTTTACAGCGCCAAGATGTGAAAATTTGTAAAGAAAGTAATTTAGCTTTTTATGAAGAAATTCAATTAATATAGGTATTTTCTAACATGAACATTATTTTTTCTTCCATAGTTTCAAAATGTAAATCAGAGTAATGACAATGATTGTTGTAATCATAACACATTAGGTTTTTTCTTTTAGAAACAAATAAAATTGTTTAAGAAAACATATCTTGCATTTTCCCGGTATATGCCTGTGTAGGCTAATTTAATAGAAATATTACATGTACTAAAAATAGAATATTTTATAATTAATTAAATGCTAATTAATTACTTGATGTTAATATTTTGTGTGAAGACAACTTTACTAGTGTACACGACTTTGGCTGAAAGCGTTTCGCGCAAAATTGTTTTCTGGTTTTTATTGTCCTTTTTTCTTTCACATAACTAAACAACTCTCTTGGAGCTATCTTCTTATTTTTATTTTATTTTCTTTTAAATAACGATAGCAGCTTCACGAGAGCTCTCTTTTGATTATTTTAATTTGTAAAATAATGAAAGCGGCATGCCCTCTAACGATGTATCAAATTTCATTTGTTCTTTGAGTAATAAATTTTGAAAATTTGTATATTGAAGATTTAATAATTTTGTAATACACGTTAATTGTTATTATTAAATAATTAAGTAATTAATGATCTTTTTGTAGAAAGACAAAAAATAAAATAGTTTAAAAAATATTATGTTTTAAATGTGTCGCATTTATGAGTTAATATTGAGATGTCATATATTTTGGTATTCTTTTCAGAAAATAAGTCTAATAATAATATCATCTAGTGCCACAAGGAGGTTGTTGTGTCTCTCTTCTATCGTCCCGAGTAGCCCGCGGTCACGCCCTTTTCAGCCACAAGCCTCAAAACACCGGACCCGATCATAGGCCGAACAAGCTGGAGCTTTGGGCTGCAAATATTTAAGGGCCCAAAATTTTCTTTTTACTCTTCAGTCACATAGCACTTTGAGGCCCAATTTTTTCTTTCCTTTTTTTCTTCAACCACACACCACCAAATTTTTTTTTTTTTAAAAAAAAAAGGCCAGACCCTCATTTATACTTATTTATTGTTTTAAAGCATATGAATAGATATGTTTTTGGGTTTTTTTGTTTATTGAAATATTGTTGTCTTGCCATCATATTAATTTTCACTTATTGGTTGTTATAATATATGAAAATTAGTTTGTTAGTTGATATATTGTTGTTACTTTGTCAGCATATTACTCTCTTAATTAGTCATATTGTCTCATTAAAGTAATTATTTACTCTAGTTATTATTATAATTAGTATTATAATTGATTTTTAGACCCTTAATTTAGAGAAATATTTTAATATAACAATTTCGAACACTATAGAGAAAAGTGCAATTTTGGTCCCATGGGGGCTATATTTTTTTTCATAATTACTTGTATTGTATGGTTGCATGCATGATTTATTTATGGACATCGATAATTTTATTCATGGATCAGCAATTTTATTGTGATCTTCAATTCAGTGGGAGATGATTACTAGTCTTGGTGGCAAATTTTCTGTAACGCCCCGATTTGAAAATATATTTGAAAGATATTTTTCTTTTAGGCGTTACTATTTTAGAAATTTACGAATTGAAATCCAAATTATTTTTCTTTTAAAACAAAATAGGAATCAAGTTTCTCCAAATCGACATTTAATACTCCTTTAAGATCTTAATACCAACAACTAGTAATTCACATAAACTCCACGCTCACGGACGCAACTTTATCATAAATAAGCAGCGGAAATAGTTTTGAACACAAGTTTCGACCCACAACTCGACAAATTACTTTTACAAAATATAAATAAGCCCATATTTAATTTAAACATAAAAATTAACTTCTTACATCATTAATAAAAGAAAATGGGGATCTTGGAATTATTAAGAAATGGTGGAGCCCAAGTCGCCATATATACTTTGCCCTGTATCTGAAAATGTTAAATAGTGGGGTGAGTGTTTTGCACTACACTCGATGTGGGTACACTTAGCGGCGCGTAATTAATTACAAATAGCATAGATGCATCATACGTGGCATTTGTATGCGGACAAGCCGTAACTTTGTAATATGTACGAGCTCATAATGTGAAGTGATCGTCATCACAACACATAAATATGTAACATGTATGCGGTACAACGCAACATGGGATTCATGCAAAACATACTAATCATGATTAATTAAACAGTCAACTTGCATTGAATAGCAATAGTACGGTTAAGTGTAAAAGTAACCCCCACCTTAATGAGCGTGCGGAATGATAGTGCATGATGCGGATCCTAATTGTCAGGCTCGATCTCGATTCCTACATAAAAATAGCATAATATATCTTAGGAGCCCAAAATGGAAATATAACATTTTATCATAACTTAAATATGTTAGGAAAAGATATCCCTAAAATTTGGGGGTATTTGGATGTGAATTTAAGAAATTATGAGCGAAACGGCTATTAATGGGCATTTGGAACTCGCTTATTGAATTTAGGTGATGGAAGGATAATATTGGAATTTTAGATAACCTTACATATGAGGAGGGTGTGATGAGGGTATGGTTCGAATTTGGGCTCAATCGGAGTTCGTTTGGCCCCTTTCGGGTTTAAAACGAGAAAGTTAGGACTTGAGGAATTTTAAATTAAAAACTTGGGGGCATTTTTGTAATATTCGAAAATTGGTTTAAAATTGTTGGGGGCTGATCTGGAATTTTGTGTAAGCTGATTGGGGTCAATTTGTTATATCCTAAGAGTTAATTTGGGTGGACTAAATTGAAACCATAGAGGGTTGAAATTAAGTTTTTCGAAATTGCAACTAAGCCCAAAACTTATTCAAATTCTGTTTAGCCTCCTCATTTTTCGGTCTCAACCCAACTCATCCCTGCGACTGTTGCCGCCACCTACAACCTCCGATATCAGCTCTAGTTGGCTCTCTCGCCGCTGGAGACTTATTCAGACCCCACCGTACCATTTAAAGCCCTGCCACAACCACGTAGGGGAAAATAAGCATACACTGACAACTCACGCACACACGCACACCCCAACGGCGTGCTACCACGCGTCGTTGCCCCTTGTCACACCAACACCCAACATACCTTCCCCTCCTAATGGTGGCGCGACAAACGGAGAGAGAGAGGAGAAGCGAGAAAGATGGTGGTGGTAGTGACGAAAAAAAAATAAAATGAATGGAAAATATGTTAAACTTCAAACTTCGATTCTCGCGAAAATGAACTATGATCATGAAATTGGTTGGGGGTTTTGAAGCCTATAAAAATACGAACAAAACAATACCTTACCCATTAATTTTGGACGGGTGGATGTAGGTAAAAATTTGTGAGGAGAGAGAAATGGTTTCTTACTTTTGGAAGTTTTCTATTTTTGGAAACTTCTTAATTTAGAAATGAACTATATATAGTAAAAATGGGTTGATGGGCTTTTTGAATGGGTTTACGACTTTGGCCGGAAATACACTAAAATGAGGATCAATTATATTTTAATGTGGCTTGTAATAAATAGGGAGTCTCGTAACTTAATCTTAGGTCTTCTATCCAAATTTATATTCTCGAGATAGTAAATTCTTAACTTTCTATAAAATCCCAAAGAATAAAATTAACAATCTAGATCCTTAAATTTGCGAAAAATTTACTCTAAAATTCCGAGATTCAATATTTAATGTCGGGTATTACACTCTCCCCCACTAAGAAAAATTTCGTCCTCGAAATTCGACATTAACAAAGTCTTAGCAAAATTTCAATACTTAAATGGTTTAAAACCTATGTGCATCATCATTGATCATATCAAATTCCTTGATATTGTCTTTCTCAATTCAATTTTACTAAAACCGTATCATTATCTTAAGTCTTAAACTATTCTGATTCGTTGGGTGGATTACACAACTATTGTTGTCATTACTGTCCTTAGTTCTTAACTTAGTAAGGCCATGATCGGTTTTTCCTCTTTACCAAAATCATACAAGTTTGCTCTCTGTAACCGTTTGTGTATAAAACACCACTTATAGTATTCATTCTCCTTGTGTGACACACAATTTGAACAATTATAATTCATCGCTAACTCCAAGACATACTTCAAGTCCTTATGATCAGTTTATATCTCATATTTTTTTCCATACGAATAGTATCACTAAAACTTTATGGCATGTACTGGCATTATTATTTCTAAGTCAGGAGTCAGATATCTCTCATTACGTGACTTACTTGACCACAAAACTTCATGCTCTTGTGCATCTTTTAAAACTTATTGGTTGGCTTTTCTGTTCACTTACGACTATGCTCTTAATATGACCAACTTCAGTTCATTGTGTTGAAATAAAATATTCAAAAGGCCACTTGTCTAGTCAAAATTAAAACTTCTTAAATCTACCCAAAACTTTTCTCCCTCGAGTGCTTCCAAATAAATCATCAGATATTTTCGTGTGTCATTACCCAATCATTAAATAAAATAAAACATCGCATGCACATACCATTATAATTACCCAAGTAAGATTGACACATTAGTTTACCAGGTCCATAGATAATGTTGGTGCTTGCTCAAAATTAAATAGCATCACGACAAACATATGATGCATATAATAGCTTAATAAATTCGTTTTTGATAGGTCAATGTCCTTAAATGTCATCATGTGATCAACCTTCAAACGTACATACGGCGTCTTTCCTCTAATCAACTAGTCTTGTAGTTCATGGTGATACTTTGATCTAAATAACTTATTTTTCAATATCATACCTATTATAGATTTCACTTGCCTATTTTGTAGTATACTGGGCATTTCGTCCGTGTAAAATATTATTATATCTTCTAATATAAATACGTCATCAATGATAATATCGATTGGCTTAGCGTTCATCATCTTATTCAAATAAGTCAGAAATCCTCATTGCTCATCATTCTCATAACTTTCATAGTAAACACCATATTTCTTGTGGTACTAGCCTAAATTTTGCATCGAGACAAACTCTTTTCCATCAAACTTTTGAAATACTACTACTAGTTTGTAACATTTAATTAGTGTTCATTGCTCTTTAGGTAAAGGTAAACCAAAAATTCATCAAGACTTACATTAAAATATAACCAACAACCAAAACAATTATCATCGATTTTCGTTTCCATAACTTGACACATTTAATAGTCCTGACAATCCTCTCAAATAGTACATTCACTTTCATGATATATGTCCAATTTTATAAACACATCCACAAAACAATCCGTTCACAATCCAGCATCCAAATCACAAATAAGATCACCATCAAATAGTATATCATCCAAATATTTCTAACTGCAATTCGTAGTCACTATCTAGATTTCTACACCATCATTATAATCACATATCAAGTAAATGTTTATCTCAAGTATCCACAAATTATAAGCTTCTCAACCTATGCATTCCGCATATATATATTGATCAAATATCTTAGACTACTCAAGTTCCAAAGTAACGTCAGAAAATCCGCATAATCCAAATAAGACCAATCCACATTTTCGTAAGTCTCATTAATATAAGTTAACACGTCTCTCACATATATCGTGATCAATACCCAAAACAAAATTACAAGCGTCAAATCTTACTCTACTCGAGTACAAACATCCATCAATCATCATGTTAAACTAATAACCCATGTATATCTCAAATACATATAACCTCGTATAGGTAAGTCACTAACCTAATCGTTATTAATACCAATAATATATAAATCAAATTCCTGATCCAACAACATCTCAAAATAACATCTAGATTATTCATATTCAACACACAAATCAACTTTAATTATAATATCTCCAAAGTCAAGTTGCACAAGAGTACGTAAATCATGATATCAAATCTTATCATAGTACCTTATAACATGATATTCATATGATAGCTAGTATTGTTACATCATTAAAATAATTCTTCTAAGGCATCATTAGCGGTGAAAGATCCACACTTCATCTAGTACATACATAATAACGTCCTCAAAGTAACAAAGTACAAAGACTAGACTAAAGTTCATCGTGATCGCATCTTAGAGCACTAGTTCTCTAGAGCTAATATGGCACGGCGTGTAGTGAAGTTTGTAAAATCATGATACAAAATGTCATGTGAAAACCTTTTTATGAAAGGTAAACCATGTACTTGGTGTGAAATATTTCAGGAAATGATAATTGTACAATCCTGAGAATATTTGAATATATTATGGTGTGAGCAGACACGCTCCTTGCCGACGAAATTATGTCAAACAAGCAGAATTAGAGTCTGAGAGTCTGCAAAGACCCGACCATGTCCGTTCATTATATTTTGAATATGTAAAATATATAGCAATTTTGAAATCATCGTAAAAATGTTGGATGAAATCCTCATTTGAAACATAGCTTTACATATCACATGTTCATGGTGAAATATTGCATATCATAGCATAACATGGGAGACGTAGTCTCCATCATAAGTTGTATATGTAACATGGCTTGAGATTGTAGAACATGTGAATATGCATATGAAACCAGAGTCATGCAATGCATGCCTTTCAGGGCTTAGTATAACATGTCGACTTTGAGCCATATTTACTCCAAAAATCACCATTTTTCTTAAAAGTATCATTGTCTCAATAAGTCTCGATACTCAAATCCCATTTTGTACAAAGTTTTTGACTTTCAAGACACTTAAAAAAAAACTCATATCATGTTCAGAACGATTATGAAATAAGTTTAAACGCACACAATTCCAAAAAATGGAATTTATTTTGTACACGTTTTGCTAATGATTTTGATACTAAAATCTCTAAATAACAAAAGTCGAATCACACCTAAAATTATTCTTACGGAAAAATTTTGACTCAAAAGACTATTTATACACAATAAGTAATTTGAACTCTACGATTTTAGAATAAATGTCCCAACTTCGTGTTTTAGACCAAACAGTAAATAAGAAGGTCCGAGACCTTGCTCTGATACCACTCTGTAACGCCCCGATTTGAAAATATATTTGAAAGATATTTTTCTTTTAGGCGTTACTATTTTAGAAATTTACGGATTGAAATCCAAATTATTTTTCTTTTAAAACAAAATAGGAATCAAGTTTCTCCAAATCGACATTTAATACTCCTTTAAGATCTTAATACCAACAACTAGTAATTCACATAAACTCCACGCTCACGGACGCAACTTTATCATAAATAAGCAGCGGAAATAGTTTTGAACACAAGTTTCGACCCACAACTCGACAAATTACTTTTACAAAATATAAATAAGCCCATATTTAATTTAAACCTAAAAATTAACTTCTTACATCATTAATAAAAGAAAATGGGGATCTTGGAATTATTAAGAAATGGTGGATCCCAGGTCGCCATATATATACTTTGCCCGTAAAACGAAAATGTTAAATAGTGGGGTGAGTGTTTTGCACTACACTCAGTGGGGTACACTTAAGCGACTGCGTAATTAATTACAAATAGCATAGATGCATCATACGTGGCATTTGTACGGACAAGCCGTAACTTTGTAATATGTACGAGCTCATAATGTGAAGTGATCGTCATCACAACACATAAATATGTAACATGTACGGTACAACCGCAACATGGGATTCATGCAAAACATACTAATCATGATTAATTAAACAGTCAACTTGCATTGAATAGCAATAGTACACGGTTAAGTGTAAAAGTAACCCCACCTTAATGACGTGCAGAATGATAGTGCATGATGCAGATCCTAATTGTCAGGCTCGATCTCGATTCCTACATAAAAATAGCATAATATATCTTAGGAGCCCAAAATGGAAATATAACATTTTATCATAACTTAAATATGTTAGGAAAAGATATCCCTAAAATTTGGGGGTATTTGGATGTGAATTTAAGAAATTATGAGTAAACGGCTATTAATGGGCATTTGGAACTCGCTTATTGAATTTAGGTGATGGAAGGATAATATTGGAATTTTAGATAACCTTACATATGAGGAGGGTGTGATGAGGGTATGGTTCGAATTTGGGCTCAATCGGAGTTCGTTTGGCCCCTTTCGGGTTTAAAACGAGAAAGTTAGGACTTGAGGAATTTTAAATTAAAAACTTGGGGGCATTTTTGTAATATTCGAAAATTGGTTTAAAATTGTTGGGGGCTGATCTGGAATTTTGTGTAAGCTGATTGGGGTCAATTTGTTATATCCTAAGAGTTAATTTGGGTGGACTAAATTGAAACCATAGAGGGTTGAAATTAAGTTTTCAGAAATTGCAACTAAGCCCAAAACTTATTCAAATTCTGTTTAGCCTCCCCTCATTTTTCGGTCTCCAACCCAACTCATCCCCTGCACTGTTGCCGCCACCTACAACCTCCGATATCACCTCTAGTTGGCTCCTCTCGCCGCTGGAGACTTATTCACCCACCACCTCGTACCATTTCCGCCACAACCAGTGGGAAAATAAGCATACACACAGACAACTCACGCACACACGCACACCCCAACGGCGTGCTACCACGCCCGTCGTTGCCCTTGTCACACCAACACCCAACATACCTTCCCCTCCTAATGGTGGCAGCGACAAACGGAGAGGCGAGAGGAGAAACGAGAAAGAGGGTGGTGGTAGTGACGAAAAAGAAATAAAATGAATGGAAAATATGTTAAACTTCAAACTTCGATTCTCGGCGAAAATGAACTATGATCATGAAATTGGTTGGGGGGGTTTTGAAGCCTATAAAAATACGAACAAAACAATACCTTACCCATTAATTTTGGACAGGTGTATCGCCGGTAAAGCTGTGAGGGAGAGAGAAATGGTTTACTTCTTTTGGAAGTTTTCTATTTTTGGAAACTTCTTAATTTAGAAATGAACTATATATAGTAAAAATGGGTTGATGGGCTTTTTGAATGGGTTTACGACTTTGGCCGGAAATACACTAAAATGAGGATCAATTATATTTTAATGTGGCTTGTAATAAATAGGGAGTCTCGTAACTTAATCTTAGGTCTTCTATCCAAATTTATATTCTCGAGATAGTAAATTCTTAACTTTCTATAAAATCCCAAATAATAAAATTAACAATCTAGATCCTTAAATTTGCGAAAAATTTACTCTAAAATTCCGAGATTCAATATTTAATGTCGGGTATTACATTTTCGATCTCATGGAATTGAAGAAAATAATAAATAATACTTGGATCCAGAATAAAAAAATTTAGATTAGTACCTAATTGTTGGCGCAATTTATTGAAATATGTTTAGACCAAACTCACCGACTTTAGTTTAGCCAATTTAGCATGAAAATAGGCAAAGTATCCAGTATTATCGCGACTAAGACGCGGACAATATTTTTGTGGATTAAAGAAGGAATTTGCGCTTTATTTGTTTAAACCGCAAATGTAAGGACTTAATTGCCCGAAATAATCGCAGTTGAGATGCTGATGATATACTTATGGATCAAGAATTAATTTTGCGTTTTAATTTGTTTAAGCTGCAAATTTAATATAAGAGTTTAAGCTCTAATTTTTGGAATATGAGCTTATTCCCAAGTAAATACTCTAGTTATCCAAATTCGCTATTTGAGTTGAATTAAGGATATTAGTAACTTGTGTTATTATTAATGAAAATCGTCTATCTAGAGGCTGATTATAAAAAGTTGAGAAATACACAAGTCAGTGCACCTGTCGCTTGTGCTGACCGACATAAACCAACTCGGGTGAATGTTGGAACATATATAAAGCAGCTTGACGAGAGTAAAAGCTAAAACTAGAACTATAAATGTTGGAACATATTCATGATCCATAAAGCGACAAGAAGTCGTGTCAAAGTATTAAATTAGGCAATTAAGTATCAATAAAAATTAAGTGCACTTATGAGATTAGTAACTTCGCTCGTAATTGTACTGAGATGAAGTTTGACTATTTAATTACTTTCTTATTTTTTCACTAATATTTCCAAATCTCTCCGAGGGTGGATTGTATATATTGGTTGACTTAGCATGTGGTTTTGAGATTGAGCAAACGTGTATGACTATTATCGGGTTGTGCAACTATAAAGCGCACAAGAGGAGGCTAAAAAGAGTCACATCAAGATCAACAGTTGATGTGAGCAACTTGATGTGTCGATATAGTCTTACTCGGATAAATGCACTTATAAGATATTTGTTGCGTGAGAAGACTTGTCTATCTTTTCTTTGTGATGCTTGGCTTTAGATAGTATTTTTTTAGACCTTCTAATGATCGTGGTACGTGAAGCTAGAAGGACGACTGTATTAGCTAGAGTAGGCTTTATTGTCTAACTCGCTAAGGTCAATCTCCCTCTGCATAATTTTTTTCAAGCGAGATAAGCATGCTGGAAGAATAAAAGCTGACTATATTTTCCTTTAAAGCTAAGTCCACTAAATTGAGTGCAGACTAATGAGTGTGAGGCACAAAATTAACGCATTATATTTTCTTTTATTGTTATTTACGCTATAAGTTAATACATTCTCACTCTCATCAGTTAGAAGCGCCAAATTTACAAGAAAATTGACAAAATATGACGATAAAATTCGTCACCTATATATAATTTTTCGTCACTAAAATCATTTGGTGACGAAATGTGAGCGTCGCAGCATTCGTCATAGTAGCTCCGTGGCAAAAGGTATAATTGACACTTAATGTTTTGTCACTAAATATTTACCTTTCGATGACGATAAAGGTGATCGTCACCATATTAAACATGTTTAGTGACGGATAAATTGTAACTAAAATGGTCAATATTTTGTCATATTATATTATATTTCGTCATTTAAGATTAAGCTTTAAATGATGAAACTCTATTTCGTCACCAAAACATTGCAATACAGTGACAAACATTATCGAATTACCCAAATTATCAAAAATTAATGACATCTTTTATTGTCACTATTAAATAACAAATTTTGTTATATTTGAAATATTTCGTCATGAAATGTATTATCAATAGTTACAAGATTATTATTGTCACTAAATGAGTATATTTGATGACAAAATAATGCGTCATAGTAGAGAAATTTTTATGCACAACTTATACATCGTCACTTAATAAATTTTAGTGGTGACGACATGTTTTGTCATTAAAAAGTATACATTTAAGGACAAAAATAGTAAGCGTCTCAAAAAATAGAATTGCGGTGATGAAACAATTCGTCATCATAAAAGACCTTATGGTGACAAAGATATCATCACAAGATGTATACAAATGGTGACAAAAGAATCGTCATGAATGATTATTTTTAGGTGACAAATTATTTTGATGTCCTTTAATGAATTTAATATGACATCAGTTGAATCTAATTTACGACAATGTTATTTGTCATGAAAGACGCATTTTATTGACCAAATATAATGTCACTAAATGAATGTGTACAGTGACACCTTAATTAGTCATAAAGAATTTTTTAATGACATAATATTTCAACGTGATTAATTGGTTAATTCTTTAATGACGACCCTCATAGTCATGCAACGAACATGAGGAAAAAAATAGATATATAATCACCAAATAATATATTTTGTTTAGGAGTTACTATGAATTACTTTTTCACAATTCATCTTTACATTGTGTGAAAAATTTATGACGAACAAATCAAGATTTCTTATTCATGTACATGATTATACCAATTTTTTAGAGTATTATGATGCAATTTAAAACTTAACTACACAGGCAAATGGAATAAAAGAACCAAATACATAGAGGTAGAATAAAATTAGTTATAAATATAAAGTGATAATATCCATGTTTGATATCTGAAATAAACTACTTCGAAAATATAAAAAGCATAATAGTTGATATCCAAATCAAGAGACTACTTATGATAAAAAAAGAATCCAACATATCTTATTTTCAAATTGCTAAATTTTTTCATACTCCAATATGCCAAATTGAAAAACTCCACGTGAAGAACCCATAGCAGCCATATATGAAAAGTCACCTGCACATTTTAAATATATATACATATATTAGTAAAAAACTTGAAATTAACATTAAAAACTCACGTAATGGTTACAACAAATATGTTGATTTTAATTTGACATATATGAGCTAAAGCAAGTCAAGAAGTCTGTATTACTTACATGAAAGTTTTCAGCTTAGAGATTCATATTTATCCCATTTGTAGCCATTAATTGCATAAGCTTGTTGATACTTGCGCCTTGCTGACCCACTTGATTTCTTAAATCAGTTACTTCTGTTTCAAAATCATCCACTTGTGTCTTAAGCTCATTCACTTGTGTTTCAGATGTGTGTAGCTTTTGTTGTGCCTCCTCAAGTTCCTTTTGGAGTTTTTGAGCAGCTAAATCATATGATGTGGTGCGTCTACTTGGAGGTTTTGGACCATATCCAAGTCCTTTAATATAACCTGATCCATGGCCAAGGACCTCCAACACTATTTCATATGTGCTCTTTTCAGCTCCTTCTTCATTGTATTGTTATTGTCTCTTTATCATCAACTCCTGTTTGACCATATAAAAAAAAGGTATAATCAGTGTCAATTACATTAAATTAGAAAGAAATAAAATAAATATGTAAGTTACCCAATTCTCTTCAGCGACTTTAGACGATCAACCCTTTTTTTTCTGAATGATGTGTACGCTTATACAACTCAATTCGATCACAAAGATCTCCATTCAACTCTTTCTGAGACTAAAATATATTTTTAAAAAAAATATCAACAAAGGTTATTCAAGTAAAATATATGTTTTTTTTTAAAGATGAAACATGTATACAAATACAAAATTATAACACTTACAATTTCATGTCGTCGAACGGTAAAGGGCTTTCTGCCTGAAATATGTGGTGCTCGCACCATTCTCCTATTTTGACCATCCACAAAACTTCTACGCTGTAAAAAATAAGGAAAATGATATTCTATAGTTATCAATTTAAATTATTCAGTAAATTTATTCAGTCTTTTATTTTTATAAATTATGAGCAATCATTACAAGACCATTGGACTCCTCTATTTCATGTAATAGTATTCAGTCTTTTTATTTTAATAAATTGTATGCAATTATTACAAGACCAATAGCCTTCAAAATGGATTAATTGCAGCAAGCCAACAAGTCAATTTGATTCAACAGCATTATGACAATCAAAGTATATTTAGAAATTAAAGTCAAGTACTTGAAACCAATAAAACAATCCAAAAGCCAAGCAATGGCCGCGGAGTTGCTTAAAAGGAGCAAATAACTGGAATAATAATTTCTAATAAAAAACATTACCTTAAATTTAGTTGTCGCAAAATGGTCACACAACGTTTCCCAAATTTTGTTATTAGAACAAAACGGTGGCTTGTTTTCCTTCGCCTCTTGCAAAGTTGCAAACTTTTTATAATGCATGTGTAGCTTGTAACGCTTTTGGCGGCTACTAAACTTCAGCCTATCGATCAAGCATTCTCGCACGCCCAGAGCATTAATATTAACATCCAAATGCATGTACATATTATATAAATATATTTTAGATTAGAGCAAAATGACTTTTAACTATAATGAAGAAAGAAACTTTTTAAATTCAATAAACCTGCATATGATCAAAGCTTGGTGTTAAACCGTTTTCCTCGTCTATTTCTTTCCAACTTTTGGGCACTGGAAGAATATCTCGAGTTACAATGCCAATTTGACTAGAGAGTTTAGCGAATTCCTCTCCATTTATAAGTCTTCCTATAAATGGATCCACAGTTATTTTCATTTTATGTCCAGAAGCAGCAAATGCCTTCATAATTCCCTTGCCCATTGTTTGACCACGACTTCTTTTCTTAGAAGCAGCAACTGCATATATATATATATATATATATACATTAAATGACAGTCACAATATTATTTTTTTTTGTATATATAATAATTTGGAATTATAGTGTCTACTAAAGAACCTAATTACAATCTTTAAAGAAAAATATTATACCCGAACTAGCACTTATTTCAGGTGATGGATTTGTAGGGCTCTCATTTGGGTGAATTGCAGGACTTTCATTTGATGGAATTTCAGGTGTTTGAGTTGATGGAACAACAGTGTTTCGCGGCGCATTGTCACTCGCACGTGTCTGGATTCTAGCAGTTGGTTCACTTTCTTTAGAGGAAGTATGATGTGTTTCAGTTGTGGCTAGTGTCTCATTGTCTATATGAGACATCCCACCATCAGATGACCCATTTGCTTTGTCAAAAAGTCCTTTAATACCAACAAAATTTGCCGAATCAGATGGAACATGCTTAGAAGTATGGGTAATGAAATTTGGTTGAGACTTGTTTAGATTGCTCTTCGATTTCATTTTACGCTGAGCTCCGGGAGCCATTTCTATAACCTGTATCAATAAATTATAATCATTTATGGATTTGAATAGGCAATCAACGAAATTAATTACTAAAGAGAATGAGTACATATTTTACTAGTTCAAGAAACTGAGTTGGAGAAATATCTTTTCATTAAAAAATATAATGTACAAATAATTGAGTTGACCCGGAAGTTTCTAGTAAGATTAAACACTTCACTTCACTGTCAAGCTTAATCCATGCAAAAGGTACCATATATATTATTTATTAGAAAAAAAATTCAGAAAAGGTTCAATCTAATATACCCAAGAAAGAGCCTGCAAGTTGAAAAATAAAATTATCTTAGTTCGATATGTTTGTAGGTACATCCGTCCTTTTGATTATTATCATCACCATTAAATATTTTGGGTACAGTTTAATTAGTCATTTGATTAATTAAAAATCAAAACTAATTTTTATTTTGGAAAAAGAAGGCCTAAATTAAAGACACTAAATCATTAGTAAGAAGTTAGGTTGATTAAGTAAAAAGAAAAAAGAATCAAACCAGCCGCACAATACAATCCAAGAAACAAACGCATATCTCTTTCCTCTTTTCCTTGTTTCTATTTTGTCTCCTCCTCTGATTTTTTCCCCTTTTCCAGAAATCGCAAGAGAAAAATAATTGAATGAAAAGTCAAGGCTCAATACACCAAACCAGTTAGCCATAGTCAAATATTATTTTGGGTACAATTCAATTATGTATGGGTACAGTGAGAATGATAGCATATACAACCACTCATGAAATGGACTAAAAGAAAGAAAACAAACCAGATACAATAAAATATATACTACATGGAGTAACAAGAATATAATATAAATTAAAGAAGAAGAGAGCTTAACACATGGAGGAATGAGAAACATTACCAGGAACAACTTTTAGATGCACAATGATGGAGAGAAAGAAAAAAAGTGGGGGCGGTGGTTTTGATAATTGGTGATAACTGATGAAACAAATATGGAGTGGAGAGATTATTATGGTAATTGATCTTTTAATGTTCCACCCTAATAAATTGAAAGACCGCCAAAACGAAAATTTTTGTCCGCCAATTCCTTGGTTTACATATTTATCTGATAATCATTATCATGACCATATCCGTTTTTTAAGGTAAGTGATCTAGAATATCCAATTACTAAATAGAAGCATTGTTACAAAGAAAAATATAAATTTAATAATGGAGCAAAGAAAAATATAAATTCAATACTCTTGTATTCTACATTTTTTTTTGAAAGCTACTCTTGTATCTACATATGTCGTTGAAAATTACACAATGCATCTATGTTATAATATATAATATTTCTATTTGAAAATATAAATCAAATATAAAAAATATATATACATGAATTCATCAAGAAAATATTGAAATTTATTTATAAAGATAAACCATAATTTAAACAAAGTTTTAGTTTTGACAGAAAAACAAATCATAAAGTTTGTGCGTTGTCCAAACTGGTACTTAATTATTCACCTAGACCCTTATGAAACGATCATGGATAGCTTTATTCGGGTTTCAAAAGAGTATGTAGTGGAGATTAAAATTAATACACATTAACATATGGATATAATTCGATTTTACCTCCTAGGGTACCTGATACCAAAACCCATTTATATTTTCACTCAAGTAAATAAATATATATATATATATATAATTAACCAGTGTTAATTAAAATAAAAAGCTTTAAGTGCTAGACAGTCGACAAATTGGGGCTTAGCGTCAAGACGAAGCCTGGCGGTGTTAGATAGGACTTTGATGGGGTTAGACGAGACCTAATCGAAAAAATAACATATGCATGCAATGGGAGCCTAGCGTCTAGGCGGGTACTAACCGGAGCTAGGCGGGTAGTTTTAGAACAATAATAAAATAAAATAACAAAATCAAATGTATTAATGGGTTAATGATGTATTATTGTTGATTATGCAGTTTTACAGATTTTATTGGTTTCATTTGTATTTATAAGTTCTTTTTTATTTAGTTGAAGAATTATCGGGGCGGAAATATGCTAGGTCGAGCTAGGCTTTTTGTTGACTGCCTTGGCATTTGAATTACATATGTTGGGTTTAACCGTGACCTATTATACATAATAGAATTATACATAATAGACTTTTTTTCTGACCCAAGTCTAGACTATTTACATAAATAGTCCGCCTAAAGCTTATTAAAAGTCCATTAAAAGCCTCGAAACCATAAATATATTTTCTCTAAAAATATTTTTCTAATATATATTTATCTATTATTGTTAATTATATCAAAAAGAGTAATATCAATAAAGTATTAATATATATTGTGTTTTTTATTAGTAGGTAGTAAATAAAAAAGCACTGTTAGCTTGAACGTAGGGATGACAACAACCGAGTCCGCATTAATGGGGCGGGTCCTTGTGGACTTGCCCGGATTCACCTCGTATACATAACATTGATATTAATTTATTTAAGCTCTTAGCACAAAAGTGTCGGGTTTAGCTAAATCCATCCCATACACGTCATATCCCATTCCTACTAAAAAGACATTTTTAAAGCCAGTCGACCTAGCCTACTTACAAAAATAGGCTTACTAGGAGGCCTTGACCTCACTCATTTAATAAATAGGCTAAGCTAGGTTAAGCCAAATGTTGGTCAGGCCGTATATCCTTGTAGTGTAGCCTGACTTACTTCCATCCTTATGAAATAATAGTTTCTATTATTTATGCTGTATTTATTTGGTAGAATAATTGTTGTTCATTTGATTTATCTATGTATGTAGAAATTTATTGGTAGAAACTTCAACAATCTATCAGTTCACTAATTTAATTTAGTTGTCAAAATTTATTGAGTGAACATATAATTTTAAAGTTTTAGACACTTCAACAAGTATTTTTAATAGATTAGTGTAATATTAACACAATATTTTCTAAAAATGTATTAAATTAGTGTAATAATTTTATTTTATAATTTTATTTTACTTGGGTCAATATGTGCCAATTTACACCCCTTTTCCTCATTCCACGTCAAGTGTGGGTCTTGAGATACCTAACCTACCCTAGTACATCCTATAAACAATCTTACAATATATTAATTTTTTAATATTAAAATTATATAAAACTTTGTTATATTATCTCGTATAAAACATTATTATATTGCTTATTAGTCATTGGATTAATTAAAAATCAAAACTTAATTTTTAATTTGGAAAAAAGGCCCAAATTAAAGTCACTAATTCATTAGTAAGAACTTAGGTTAAGTGATAAGAAAAAAGAATCAAACGAGCCGAAACAAACGCACAACTACTTCTTCTTTTCCTTGCTTCTATTTTGTCTCCTCCTCCAATTTTTTGCCCTTTTCCAGAAATTGCAATAGAGAAATACTTGAATGAAAAGTCAAGACTCAACACACCAAACCAATTAGCCATAGTCAATCGGTTTTCATTCCTTTAAATCCTTACAAGGTATGCTTTTCAGCAAACTTTTTGTTTTTGGGTAAATTACGCCATCTTCCTAATTTTAATTTAGTGGAGCTTCAATTGGTTTAATTATCCGATTGACCCGATAATTTTAAGTTAGGTCAAAAATTCGATTGTTGAAGATGAAGGGTTTAGTTTCCTTACATTTGTAGAGTCGGCCTGAATAAGAAGGCAACAGAGGCAAATTTGAATATCGACACTCTCTAATAATCTGTCTATCAGGTAAATTTAACAATTTTTTTTTTTGAAGAAAAATTGTTATGTCTGTAATGTTGTATTAATTTGTTAACTACACTACATTGTAATTGTTATATAGTTGTGATAGTAAACCAGTGTGCTCAATGTAAAATACCTCAATAAATTGTATGTAGAGGGTGTCCATTTATTTAAAACTTTTGTATTGAAGTATACCATAAAACTTTTATTTAATAAAATATAATATTATTATTTGGTATATTTTGTATAAATGCAACACAACTACTCCATACGCAACTTTTGAGTTTTAACTAATTCTTAATAGTGCTATGATTTTTCTATCTCTAATCCTCGGACAAATTAATGTTTATCTTGTTTGTTTCCTCTCATTATCTATATCTCATCAACTATGTTGGCTCATTACTACTTATAGCTTAACTAAATGTGATTGTTAATGAATACATCGATATTGTTGCTCGACAAGTATTTTAACTTAATTTTTAATGTGCATATAAAAAAACATATAAAACAACCGAACTAATTTGCGGAAGATTTGAAACATGGTACAATGATTGAAAAATGGACTATATGACTTATATTTTGATTATTGTTTGATATCCGAACTTATTAGGTAGAGCATAAAATGGACAAGAGTTGGATGCGTGCAATTAAATGGTCTAAGGCTTACATGGACGGAGTAAACACTTTTATGAAGTTTGTTGAGATTTATATGGGTCGAGAGTGTGATGTTCGATGCCCGTGCATGAATTGTCTGAACTTACTAATACAAGATCAAAAAAAACGAGTTAAAGATCATATTTTGGAAAAAGGGATAGACCAGGGATATATTACATGGTTTTATCATGGTGAACCATCAAATTCGACTAATTCAGAGAATCGTAACACTAATGAGGGTAATAGAACTGATAGTGATTCAATATCAGAAAATGATGGTGTTGAAGACATGATTGCAGACCTTGCTCAACAATACTATGAAGCGAATACTGATAATATGCCAGATGGTAATAGCACCAATATTGGTGGATTTTCTTAAAGATATCTTGAGGCACTCATGATTGATGCTAAAGCAAAATTATATCCTGGATGTAAAAAGATTTCAAGGACATCTTTTATCATTCAATTACTCCATGTGAAAGTATATAACAAGTTGAGTAATAAAACTATAGATATGATATTGAGGTTATTGAAGTTATCTTTTCCTGATGGGGAGACACTTCCAAGCACTTGTTATGAAGCTAAAAAATTTTTGCGAGATTTGGGATTAGGATATGAATGTATCCATGCTTGCAAGTATGATTGTGCTTTATTTTGGAAGGACAATGAAAATATGGAGTCTTGTCTACTTGTGGGACTTCTCATTTGGAAAATTAATGATGGTATAGGTAAAAGATACCACAAAAGATTTTAAGGTATTTCCCATTGAGACTGTGAGCTTCAACAACTTTTCTTGTCCCAAAAACATCTAAGAAAATGGTGTGGCATAAAGAAAAACGCATTGATGATGATTATATGAGACATCCAGTTGATGCTTTAGCATGGAAATACTTTGATAATAAGTTCCCTTGGTTTGCCAATGATCCTAGAAATGTTAGGCTAGCTTTAGTTGGCGATGGTTTTAATCCGTTTGGAACTTAAGTACCACTTATAGCATGTGGCGTGATTCTAACCCCTTTGAATCTCCCTCCTTGGGATTGCATGAAAGAACCATTTTTAATGTTGTCTTTGCTAATTCCAGGAAAGAATTCACCAGGAAAGGACATTGATGTCTACCTACAACACCTAATTGCTGAGTTAAAAGAATTGTGGGTTGACGGGGTAGAAACCTTTGATGAATTTAGTTTTAATGTCATCAAAAATACACATTAGTGACAACATAGAATAGTTATAATGACAAAAGTAGCGGTCGTCACAATAGAAAATTCAATAATGACGAAATATTGTAGTCACTAATATATTCGTGTGATTAGTGACAAAAGTATCAAGGTGTCACGAAACAGACTTTTTTTTGACATCAAATATCATCATCAATTACCATTCATTTGTCAATGAAAGAATTCCCTCCATAAAGTAGGTGCGAAAGTTTGCCTCCAAATATTTGTGTGACGAATTTAGTTTTAATGTCATCAAAAATATAAATTGATGACGACATAGAAGAGTTATAATGACTAAAGTAGTTGTCGTCACAATAGAAAATTCAATAATGACGAAATATTATCGTCACTAATATATTCATGTGATTAGTGACAAAAGTATCAAGTTGTCACCAAACGGACTTTTATTTGACATCAAATATCGTCATCAATTACCATTCATTTGTCACTGAAAGAATTCCCTCCATAAAGTAGGTCCGAAATTTTGCCTCCAAACATTTATGTGACGAATTTAGTTTTAATGTCGTCAAAAATACACATTAGTGACGACATAGAATAGTTATAATGACAAAAGTAGCGGTCGTCACAATATAAAAGGCATTAATGACGACTTTACAATTTCGTCATTCTTAAAGAACAAATGGTGACAAAATCAATTTCGTGGAATGAAATTTCGTCATAAAATATATGATTTCTTGTAGTGATTGCTTTGAGCGATTCTTAACAGACTGAGATGTGCTAATATGGAGCGGAAATAGTGAGTCTAATTAGTTTGGACACACAGTTGAAGAAAATAAAGTTGCAAGTTGAATGATGGTTCTAAATACTTTGCAGCTATATGAGCTTGTGAAGAATGGACAACCACTTCAAAATGATTAGATTTATGATGGCGCAAATTGATTTGTGTATCTTGTTGCTGCCCTACATCATAAAAATATGTGTCTCCAAATAATTCTTCAACCTTGTGTGAGTTTAGTTTGGTAACAAGCCCAAATTAGTGTGTATGTGCCTATGTATGTGTTCTCACGTGGAGAATCAAAGTCGCACGATTTAGGTTTTCCCTCAAAGGGATTTATTGAGCATTTGTGAAGTCTAAAGAGATCTTAAAACTATGCGAATTGCAAGATCCTTAGGAGGCGCTCGTTTTCTCTAGCGATGATATTATATTTTATACTCATCTAGTAATCGTTGGGATAGTAGGAGCGACACTAAGTTGGTGGGAGCTAGTGTCTCACACGAAAATGATTCTCACATTCCACGAGTAAAAATGAGTGAATATGAAATATTCACCATCATCTATATGAGATTGAGTGGGTATCCTTCACAATTACTTTGGTGGGTGTTGATGAGTCAATAGAACATGTGACTGCACTTGATGCCCTAAGTGGATAGTTGTTGCGAAGTAAAAGATGAATCAAATGACTAAGAATAAAGTCCAAGAGCTTGTTGATCTTTCGTCTAGATGCAAGACCATTTGAAACATGTGGTTTCAGAAGGTCAAGTGCAATATAGATGGGTTGAATAACATGTGTGTAGCTCGACTAAAGACAAAATGTTTAAGCCTGTAGCAGAGCGTAAATTTTTTAAGATGTTCTTCCTAAGTGGTGAGATTGCCTCAATTCGTCTGATATGTTATCTATTATTACCACTTTCGTCTAGGTTTGTCCTGGATGGTTGATGTTGACATAGTTCAGTGAAAGTTGAATAAGAAGATCTATGTGGATCACCCAATGAGTTCAAGAAGTGGAGTAAGAACGCATTGATTGCTGATCAAGAAACTCTAGTTGTGACTTGAGTCATCATTGATTTCATCAAGCTATCATTTTGATAGGCCTACGATAGTCAATTAATTCACTAAACATATGTCAAGAGTAGTATCTCACTTTATATTGCAAAAAATGTGATGACTGGAAAGAACATGGAGTTATCGCCACTCAGTGTTAGTTGTCTTTACACTCCAGGGTCAAAGATCATATTCTTAGTCAAGAAACAATATCTTCGAAAGATGAAAAGAAATGCTAGCTAATTTAAGTAAACATTGTCGAATGTTTGATGTGTGCTATGTGCGTACTCAGTAAGTCTTGTACTTAGCAGTGTGATTGATGAGTGGATATCGAAGTGATCCATGCGCTATTGTGATGCCGACATGTGGATACTTAGATATTTTAACAGATTGGTCTGTGATCTGCTAGAGGCAAATTTGGCATCTTGAAATGATTCGCATTGTGCGCAAATCCATTATGCATTTTTTTGTCTTTGTGATAGTAAAACCACTTTGGTGTATGGTTTGGGCACCAAACATGGATGGTAGACCAAACATATTTACTCGAGGCTTTACTTCACTTAAGAGTTTTTGCGCATAGTTAATATTGTTCTCAGGCATACTTCTACGAGCGGTGTGGGCGCTCATCCCTTTTACGAGCTTTTGTTTGGAGATATGCTCCAAAGGCATGTGAGTCATTAGGGATTAAGTAGAATTGATTATGTGGCCTTTGAGAACATTTGTGATTAATGAGATATGTTGGATTCTAAATATGTGTTTGGTACTGAACTTGTGAGTTGTCACCAGGCTTTGATTGGTCCTCTCACATGGGCAATCGCCCTGGCGCTAAGAGAGCGAGCAGGATGGGACTTAAAAGATTGTGTCGCATAAGGAGGTTTGCGAATGATCGCCTTCGCGCTAGAGCGGTGAGGAAGGTTAATAAGTATAATTAACAGTCGCCTTAACTAGAGGTTAAGATGAGATCCGAATCGATCGATTATGAAGTATGTCCAAACTTCATAACAGCCTATTTGTAGCCGAATGTGCGAACTATCGTATGACACTTTGGGAGTGACTACGAGTAATGCGCAGGTCGGGCACTTGAATAGCGACTGGACTAAGATTTGTATGATGTCTAGAGCATGGCATGCCTAAATTGAGTGGGAGCTACATCATAGCATGTATTCATACTACATGTGCTTTGAGTCGATCGTCTATGGGAAAGTGACTGAATGGGTCCCTACTTTGTCACTGTGGATCCCGTATTATTTTTTTGTACCCTTTGGGACTTTGGTCCATGTCATGAGGTGTAAGCTTGATGACGCTACTTTAGCATGTATCCAATGGCCATGTGTGATTTGGTCTGTCGGAGCATGTCTAGGAAAGTTGTCAAGACCAAGCTAATTGGCATGTGGGGCCGAGGAAGAATAAGTTGGTAAACGCACTTATGTTTTATGATTCATAGCCCGGGCGACTATGTCGAAATGTGTGTTTGACTAGACATGAATATAGAAACATATTTGAGTGAGTCAAGCATGCTCTATTTATTTCATTGAGGGATCTAGAGATGCTTGACTGGGTGCGACCACTTGGTTTGGGGTACATAACGAGTTATTGAGTTATAGGGTTATGTTAGGTTTGTGATGACTTAATATAACTCTCCTCACCTGTACTTTCTCGCTTGGTCGCACGCCTTATTCCCTGTATGAAAGAAGAGACGTGAGATGAGAACTATGAGGATGTGATTCGTATGAGTCGAGTCAAATATGTATGAGTGGGAGATATTGGGTGCAATTGCGTTGCATCCATATTTGAGATAATGTGGAGTCTTATTTAGTTGAGGTTTATCTAGAAACCTCTCTCATTAGGACTCTAACTGAGATATGAGATTGAGATATATATTGATCTCTCCCTACAATATCAGTCCAATTGGAAAAATCGTCCCCTCACATAGAAAGAATAATCATCCCTAAAATTTTCTCTCACGATTTTCTTCGAGCATCACCAAAGTTCTCCAAGGGTTTAAGGTGTGCACATCCAAGTAAATAATTAGTACACCAACGAGAAAAGCGGTTCGCGATCATGTTCCTGGTTCAACCAATCTACGTGATTTGTTCGTTGTTTGGGATTCAATCAAGAGAAGACTTGTAGATGGCTTAATCAAAGATCAAAAGAAGGCTTGTAGACAGACTCAATCCTGATTACATGGATCGATAGTTCCGCTGCAAATAGGTATACTCGATCCACCTTATATGTGCAAATATGTAATTTGTGATTTATGTTTCGACTCATATTTGCTAACAGAGACCCGAATGAAACTTTTGTTCCAACCCTTTGTTTGACATTTATGATTATATTGGATAATGGGCAGAAATTACTAATTTATCCTTTGTGATACGTTATCAGCAAAAACATTATTGTTTCAGTTATTTACCCGCAAGAGATTTTATGGGTAAACTTGGCATTTCAACGAGAGGGATAAATTGGTATTACATTGTAGTATTATACCACTCTCTACTCTCTGATTACCTATCACTTTGAATTAAGGAAAAAATCGTGGGCCTGATGACTTAACTGGGCCGACCAGAAAATTCTCAACCAAAAGATGAAGCTTGATAATGACCTTTTCCCATCTTTCTCACACTGCCAAACGAGTCGCTTCTAGTATGCAGAAAATGCTAAAATATATAAATGGTAGAAGTAATATCGAAAAATCAGTAACAAAAATATCACATATCATCTGATTTTTTCTTCTTCTTATGAGAATCAAAATAAATTTCATTTATTTATTAGAAGAAAATTACAACTGGTTACAACATCAAGTGAAAAACAATTCAAGCCCTACAAGATCATAAACCTTTACAGATCTAAAATAAAAGCTTTAAATCTAAACAATTGTAATTGATATGTAGAATCAGAACATAACAACAACGATGTTAGATAAAACTTGCACCAAAGAAATTGATCTCGCTTCTGTCATGTATCATATAGTAATAACTCATCTGAATCATATGAATCAAACCCCATATATGGGGCAAACTGATTTACTGGGGGAAAAAACCAACTATTTTTTTGACAATAAATATAATTTTATTAATTAATACATCGATAGAAGACACAAACAAATATGTTAAAAACTACAAAATAAACTATGAAAAAATCCATAAATCTAGGTTAATAACAGAATTCGACTTAAAGCCTACAACTTTAAAAATTCTATAATGCATAGAATGTCTATGATTATATATTAACGACATGTTAAAGACCACAATCTGATTTATCTCTGTCAGATCGAAAACTTGCTCATCTGAATTGCCCGCACACAAAAAATACTGCACCAAAACGCCGCACCAGACAACGAATTACATATAAGAGAAAGATAAATAACCCAAATCTACGTGGAGAAACCACTTATTTAAAAAATAAAAATAAAAAGATGTAGATGAGGACAATGAAGGACAAGAAAAAAAACAAAATGAGAGTTTGAGAGAAAATGAGGCTAGGATTTTCAAACACTCTAAAAACCCAACTATTAGGGATAAATAAAAACCACCTATTAGAGACAAATAAAATTCTTCTAATTGGAGGATGGAGGAAAGAAAATAGAAAGAAATTAGAGTAGCAAAAGCGACTAACAAGAATTTGAGAGAAAGAATTACAATTTAACTTTGTTCCTTTGATATTATTTATTGAATATTTAAATAATGGGTATTTATCCATCATCCAAATACGCGTTTTGGTAGGATTTTATGTGCTTGATATCACCCACTTTTATAATAATTCCATTGTATTATTCTGTTTGGTTGAACTTGTGATAGCACATGAAAAAGATATTGCCCGGTTTGTTATCAAGTCCACTCCTTGATAATACATCTCACCTCCTAATTGGGATATATTTTCCAGCCCATTTCCTTGCCTATTGATTTTACAATAATGCCCCTGATTTTAAATACTATATCCAAACAACAAAATCAGTTAGCTATTTGAGATTTGGAATATGAATGTAAAATGGAGGACACATGGGTAAAATACCACTTTATGAAGGTTAGTAATACATGCAACAAAACAACTTATTATGTAATAGGTTTAATATCCTACAACACAATTACAAAACCAAACAACCTAATCGTTTTGATTAATTACTTTGGATAAGTTAAGGAAATGCCAAGGGAATTAATCCATCTATCACATAAAGGTAACCAAACGTGGCCTTATCATAATTCCATTGAACGTGGTATCTTAATAAAAATAACATGGAACATCAAGAATATAAAAAATATAGTGATGAACTTGTGTTATGATAAAAACTCGAGGATAGTACTTGTTAACAATTAAGTAAAGATGCTTCTCTTTTCAAAAAAAAAAAAAAAAAAGTAAAGATGCTTCCTTCCACTCAACGATCAATTGTCAACGCCCTTCATTGGCCCACTACACCTTTTTGTGGTACTTCCAATTTTTTTTTTTGTTTCCACTTGAAAATTTTTCCTCCCACTTTCCACTACTGTACTATGTTACGCGTGTATTTGCACAATCGTACGTACTCACTCGTTCTATCACTATCATGCGCCGTCAGTTACGTTATATCTGCACCAGTGAAAGATGTAATCCCCCGTGGCCGACCTTATACTAGTTCGGTGGAGCTTCCCTTGTTAGCCTATGAAGGTAGTCTAATTCATATACAAAATCAACGAATAAAATTGGAAAAATCTCAAGATTTTGTTTTGCAGTGTTAAAAAATACTATTTGAAAAGATATATTAGAAAATGTGTAATATGTTTGATTTTATCTTACAAAAGCTTGATTTAATGTATTTTTACACGTGTTTGGTTTAATTTTGGGAAAAAAATATATTTTACTGTTATATGCCACACAAATTATGTGATCAATGTCATAATGTGCGGCATCATTATGTTATTATATATATCTCCATTAATGTGAAAATATAATGATATATATTCATGATAATGTAATGAAGAGAAGATGTAATATATGTGTACAATTTTTCATTACATAAATATACAATATATATAATAATTGAAATATATATTATGTATATAAATCTTTGACAATAATTAGATTTTTTTCAGAAAAATTTAGAAGAAGAACGAAATAAGTTTTGGAAAAAAGAAATACTTGTTCTATTTTTATACAAAGAAAAAGTTGTATTTAATAAAATGAAGAAAAATGCAACATCCGTACATAATATACTTATTAAAAAAAACTTAGAACATAAAAAGCCCTAAATCTGGCTCAAATGACACTGAATCTCCATGATATGAGTGTTCGTATAGTCGTATGACCAAATGAGAAGGAACGACCAAGAACTCGTTCAAGTCGATTTAAATAATCTTTATATGATCAGATAATAATACTTCCACAATAGAAGGATAATGAAACGCTACTTGCAAATTGGGAAGAGAGAGAAACTATGAAAAACTAAGAAACAAAGAAAGGAAATAAACAAATAAATATTCGTCTTATTTTCAAGTGAAGGATGAGGAAGAAAGCAAAAGTTTTTGGGACTAGTTTTGGGGTAATTCCATTTTTTTTCTTTTGAATAAAAGAAAATACTTATTGATTTCATTTATAATGGAATGAAATCATTTTCAAAAAAAAAATCACCTTCCTAGCATTCATGAAATTTCTAATAGATAATCTATGATATTGCTAATGCTAATAAACTCGGGTAAAATCAAATAATAACTTTCAAAAATAATTTTCTAATTTCTAGCTATAATTTTTGAATTTTATGAAAAATTAAAGAGAAAAAAATAAACACGTTCCAATGTTAATAGCTATAATTAGTATCCTTTTTTATTATTAAAAAATAAACCTTGGCCTTCTTTTATCTCTTATTTTTATGGAAACAGTGAAGTGATGAACCAAACCCTGAATGAGGGCTCACACTAAATTATCTGCGCTGCTAAGCACCAAATCATTTCTTAAAATTATTATAACAATAATAAATACTGTATGAAAAGCCCAGAGTTGGATGCGCACGATAAGCATACAGATTAAAAGAGGAAAAGCCGAAAAAGTCTTTTCACCTTTTTACTAACACTTCGCCATCATCAGCACACACACAGAAACAGCACATATGAATGCGTTTGACAATATGCTAAAGTGATATCTTGATATTGAGTTGTATTTGAAAAAGGCAATAAAAAATCTCAACTCTCTTCCATTTCTTTTTTCAATTTTGAGTCTAACTTTGTTTTGTCAAAGTGAATTTCAAAAGGTGGAGCAAGAAAATCAATGGAGGGTTTACCCTCAGGTTATCGCCCCAACGTTGGTGTATGTCTCATCAATGACGACAATTTGGTAAGAAAAGGATTGTAGTTTCAGTGAAATTTTTGATAGGGCGATGAATATGTTCCTCTTGATTTTTGCTTTTATTTGCATGAAAATTCTTAATATTTTGTTAATTTGTGGTGAGATTGTGTGCAGTTCATTGTTTTTCTGTCGCATCGATTCGCTTAATGTTTTCTGGGATTCGTCTGATTAAGGATAAAATGAGAGCCTTAGATTTTTTTTTTCTTTGGTTTATGATTTCGGAATTCGTATGAAGAATTTTTCTTTTTAACTCAGATGAAGTTATCTTTGTTGGTTGTTAATCTAATAGTTTGTAAATTTTTATTGTCGATTATTGTTTAGGTTGTAGCTGCTTTTTTAAAGTAATATAGTAAATGACCAACTTTTTTCCCCATCTTTACTGTTTTTCTTTCTTGTTTATATATGGCTGTTGATGAATTCAGTGTTTGAATGCATAAATGTTTTTTTTTCTTTCCTGTTTATATATGACTGTTTTTTTTTCTTCTTTTTCTCTGTTTTCTTTCTTATCTAGAGTCATGAAATTGGTTTTTTTCTATTTTTCTTTGAAGAGTTTAGTTGGTGTAATATTAAGTACGAGATCTTTATTTTTGTTTGAAGTATAAATTTGACAAAAATCCGAAAACCAAATCCATAACTAATGACACACTTGAAGTTATGAAGATTTTCTTATCTTGACAAGGAAATTAACTTTTCACAGTTTGGTTCCAGGTATTTGTGGCATCTAAATTGAATGTTCCCGGAGCATGGCAAATGCCTCAGGTAATGCCACTCTTAGTTTGAAAGAGCACATAATTTGTGATCATCTTGAATCATTTGTCTGTGGATTTATGTTACACTTAAGTTACAAATCTCATTCGTAATAAGGTTGTATTTGGCTTGTTTGTCCTGCTGGAATCATATTGGTTTTGGACTTTGGTTGGGTATTTTTTGTTTGCTTGACATGAGGGGCTGGTAAATGGAGTTCCAAAATTTAGTAACTCCTAAAAGGTACCAATAGTATTCTATCACTTTCAAATTCCCGAATTCTTTACCATGATAAAGGCTAGATGTAACAAACACAGGGTTTTGTATGGGAATAAGAATTCATTTTCAACATTCTAGTCAGGTGAGCAGATAGGTCTGACTTGTAATAAAGATTTACTTTTCTTTTTAATGTATTTGATGAACTTATGTAATTTCTTTCTAATCATCTTCATCTTTGATAAACAGGGCGGTATTGAAGAAGGTGAGGACCCTAGGTCTGCAGCAATCAGAGAATTGAGAGAAGAAACTGGAGTTGTATCTGCTGAAATATTGGATGAGGTCTGTCTCAAAACAGAGTTTGTTGTGGTCATCGTTCTGCGATTTTTGCTTGTTTGAAGATGTCTTTATTCTCTTAATATTCTCCATTTTTATGAATGGGAATTGGGAAGGGGACTCTGGAATTTTGAGTAAATGATTAGAAATGAATCACCCTACTGGTAGCTCATGTGCTTTTGTATTAGGGACATAAAAAATGTGTGTTTCATTTTCGTTCTTTCCAATTATGTTTCACCATTCATTTTCATTTTTTTTCCTAAGAGAATTTTGGAGAATAATCTTCGGATAAGCACTTTCACTGCTGAAATCAATGTGTTTAGATGGAAATTACTACCTTTTAATTTGTTATGCGATTGTATTTGACTAATTTGAAGAAATGAAGCACTTGCATTTATATAGCATCAAACAAAAGGAAAGATTCGCGTATTTGTTTTTAATTATGAATTATCAGGTTCCAGGATGGTTGACCTACGACTTCCCCCCTGCTGTGAAAGCAAAAGTGAACCGTCTTTGGCGTGGAGACTGGCATGGACAGGCACAAAAGTGGTTAGTGATGACTTAATGATGTTCTCTGACATAAATAACCATGCTACACGCAATGTATATGCATAAGCTGACTCTTTATTCAGTCAGAAATCCTATTTCTGAAGCCTAGTTGAACTGACTGCACTTCTATTGTGGAGTTGAATAACTACTACACAAAACTTGTCCAGCTTCGGCTAACATGTCTAAAATTTTAAATTTGGACCTTTTTTGTTGTTGTTCAAGTAAGATGTTTCTTCTTTGGGATGCGTACTTTAAGACTTTAGATGTGCCGGTACAGAGATAGATTTTTCTTTTCATTTATTTTGATGTATTCCCATGAGTCTGTCCCGTAGTTTGTGGTATTTCAGAAACCTTAAAAATGAACTTGCCAATTCAGAATTCTTGTTGGTGCATGTATTGTGTCCCAATGGAAAATTAATCTGGATTGTATCATGCTTGCTAAAAGATGCTTTGAGACACTCGAGCAATCAGGTCTTGCAACAGCCATGACTTAGTTATCATTTTTTTTCCGAGACAACTTAGTTATCATTTTGAGGCTTCATTCATGTAGAAATTTTCCTCTTCTGTATATAACATGACCTCATCGCACGATTGTTAATTGTGCTGGTGGTAGATATAAAAACCAAGCAATAAGTTTGATAAAATAGAGAATCATTAACTTCCTATGTTCTGGAATTCAAAAATTGGAGCTTCTGGGCACTGAACAAAACATTTCAGTGCCAGTCAAGATTGTCATTAGCAAACACCAAATTCTTACGTTGCATTGTTCAGAACTAGACAGAGTATATTTGCTATGCCAATACTAGTTTTCATGTTGAAAATTTACTTGATGAGATGTAAAAATTTCAGATTTTGTGCGTAACTGTATCACGTATATCATTATTACAGGTTGAAATGCTGTTTGATCACTTTACAGCCTTTTAAAGCTGTAAAAGATCTTCAAAAAACATTAAATGCTTCAACGTGGTCGTAGCTTATGTCATGCCCCTGTATAACTAATACAAAATATGCTATCTTAAGCTGACCGTGTCAACCGGACAAAGGGCCCTTTAGCATTCATTTGTCTCATCTATCATGCAGTTTTTTTTGTTTGAATTTCACATCTGCTTTCATTGTTGTGAATCATGACTTGACACACTGTTTAATTGTGCAAGAAGCCATTATAAGTTTCAATGTCGATTTGATATTTCACTTTTGATGTTCATATATGTAAAATCTCATCTACAATAAGGAAAAACTGCAAAAGTTCTTTATTGCATTATAGTTAGTAGATTTCTCCTGTTCATTTGTACCAAATAAGTTGCTTGCAAATATCCTATAAATTTTATTTTAATTCTATAAAGTTCTAGATTTATGACAAAGTTATGCTCATTGTGGAAGTCCCGCACCTTAAATCTATACTGGTCAGAAACAGAATCGAAACTTTCTACATATCCGAGTCGAAATCTTTAGCATGAGCTATAACTCACATAATTAACAGGTTTCTTATGAGAATGACAGCAGATGAGAGTGAAATTAATTTAGCAAATGGCGAAACAGACCCGGAATTCTCAGAATGGAAATGGGCTACCCCTGAAGAAGTAATCGAGCAGGTAATTTTAAATTTCTCCCAAGATTACTATTATTATTAACTGCAGGATTATTGACCCTGATTGTGATCTCTACCAGGTAGTGGACTACAAGAGGCCAACATATGTCGAAGTCATGAAAACTTTCCGGCCGTATTTCAATGCAGGAAAAGCTACAAAGTGCTCTTCAACAAAATGGTGAATAACATTTGCACTTTCTTCCTAGTTTCTTCTGCCTTGCCTGAGAGTGGTCTTCTATTCACAACTTTTAGAATTGTAGACTTTGTAGTAATATCACCAGAATCCTTGTAAATGTATATGCGAGTCCAGCTTTTAGAATATGTGGTTGTTCATAGTTAAATATTTCTTCAAGGATCTTATCCTTATTCCTGTATCTTTGCTATTGAATATTTCTAAGTAAGATTTAATGACCATAATGTACTGTAACTCAATTGTTTACCGAGTTAGAGGGTGTTTGGCACTTGGCACAGAGCTTATAAGCTCTCAAAATATGTTTGTTTGTTTTTCCCTCTGAAAGAGCTTACAGGATCCTAAGAAAAGTTGATTAGGAGCTTATAAGTTGTTTTTGAAAAAGTAAGGTAATCTTCCACAATTTATTACTTCTGAAGTGATGTCCCTTACTAGTCTATTACATTATAAGCATTTCATGTGCATGAGGTTTGTACTGGGCTAAAATATTTTCAGTTCCTACTCGAGAATAGGAGAATAATTAACGTACAATTAAAGACTAAGATTGTGAGAATCATATATTATAGGCTTTTGTTTTTCACCTTGTACTTGAAGGCTAGAGCACAATCATATGCATGTTAATTATTACAAGGTCATAAATTTTGTTGCACCATGAGCAATTAGGGCTACCTCCACAACAAGTAAAGAATCGTTTACTGAATACTATAAATATCACTTCATTTACCAAAAAAATAAAAATAGGTATACGATCCAATTTCCAATTGTGTGTTGAATTCTCATAACATATATATATATATATATATATATATATATATATATATAACGGGGAAGCCGCAGACACTATCCTTCGGATATGCACTGGGTATACTCTCGGGCTGAATGCAATAGCGTGCAAACCAAGTCTCAGACCCATATATTTAATTTGAAGTAGGAGTGTTTGAACTTTGAAGTTCCTCATGATTTTATTATATTGTACATCAAATCGACACTTCCAAATCCAAACATGTGTATTTACATTTGGACAAAATCTACAGATTATCTGAGCCACAAAACTTCTCCAGAATTCAAAATTATGTCATGTAACACATAGTTCCTCTTTGAACCTCAAATAATTGTGGTGGTGGTCTTGTTAGGTTCAACTAATATTTTGATATTATGGATTAGTTAATTAGTATCCATATTGGTATGTTAGGAAAAAAAGGTCACTAGCTGGAACGAAAAGTATGTTAGTAAAGATTAGAGTTGAGATTAGGCCGTGTGGTAAAAAACCTGCTATTGGACAAAAAGACCAAGGTTCAAATCTCATTCCATCCTCTCCAAGACATCCATTTTCCCCCTTTGGCCTCATAAAAAGGTGAAGATATGTAACCTTTTTCTTTTTCTTCTCTTAAACCTTAGTTGCTTTTGCTCTTCCATCTCCGCCATCTTTTCTTCCCTTCTCCTTCTATGGAGGATGGGGGAATTTCTTTTCTAAATTTGTCCCCAATAGATTTTTTTTTCCAGTAAATAAAGTTTGTCCCATATGTGAGATTTTGTTCAGAAAATTCAGATGAACCACTATGATGATGATGTGTTACAGAAGCAATATCAATTTTTTTGGTACGTGTATTGTCCAATTACTTCGTTGCAATGTTTTTTTTAATACCAAAATGATAGGAAAATATGTTCAAACTTAACAATAAAATTACAATGCCAACTGGCATAAGAGTTACCTTTAACAAACATATATGTCAAGAGGAAAGCTCTCCACGAGATGAAACAATCACTCATCGAGGGAGAAAAATAAAACATAGACAAACGAAAAAAAAAAAGCTCTCCTACATATGAGATTAAACTATTCCCAAAATGAGGACTAGGCACTCCCCAAAAAGACCCACAACTGGAACAATATGGGCATGAACTACATCACGCACTGAAAAACAGAAACTACTGACCGGTCTACGAGTTTCGCAAATCAACCAGGCAAAAAAAAAAAATAATAAACTACAACAAAATCAAACAAAAAAAAATCAAACAAATTACAAAAATACAAAGATAAAGAAAAAAATCAGCCACCCTCACAATCTATCGCCGCAACCCATCACAACCAGTCGTCGTTGACCCGCTGCTAGTCACCACTGACCCGTCTCCACGAAGTAATTCCCAAAGACCGAATCTAATTCAAAAGAAAAACTTTGCAAATTGGGGAGCCTGACCGATGACCAAACATAATGGGCCGTTGCCGGCCGTCACCAGGGACCAGACATCGCGACCACCTCTAACAACCACATGAAGCTAGGAGGGGGAGGGGTGGAAGCAGAAAATGTGAAATGGATTTGTGTTTTAGAGAGAATGGAGAGAAACAATTTAGAGAGAGAAATGGAGAGTCGAATAGGCCTTTCTTTTGGTTCCGTTGCGATGTTCTGATTCTATTTATTTGTATAAGTTTCTTTTGGTGAATGAATGAAATTCATTTTGATTCTAAAAAAGAGGTGAAGATCATAGTTTCAGTTGAAATCTTTTGGCCTAAGATTAAAACTGCGATTGGATATGGGAGATATTCTATTTTCGTTTCGCTGGAGAATTTTTTTTGACCAAACATGTGATTGTTTATGAAAATTTTCAGAAAATATACTATTATCTTACTTTCACTTTTTCTCATTTTTTCTATTACCAATCACATCTACACATTTTTTCACAAAAAAACCTAATTATTATTACACATTCTCACACAAATTTCACTATTCACTCATTCACACATTTCTAACTACCAATCATATTCAATCATTATTTACTATTTTTAAATCAAATCAACTTTCATCATTATTTTTCATCTCATATCCAATCACACTCTCAAAATTCATCTTTTTTTTTCTAATTTCTTTTACCACTTTTCTCTAATAAAATAAAAAATTCTCAAAATAAAACCATATTCAATCGTGACCAAAGCTCTTGGTCAACAATATTTGGCCGATCAAACGAAGAAAATAGATAAGCATAAAACCTTCTGTCTTCTGCTGTTGTTATTGCCTTACGTGGCCATTACTTTTGGTACAAGAAACGGCAGTCCCGAGACAACAGAACAAAATAAATTTTATAAATTTAAATTTGTACGGAAATAAAGAATTAGTCATGCTTTACATTAATTGACCCAACTTGATATTATTCTTCTAAACATTTTAATTATTTATTTAAACAATTGAACTCTCCCCACTCATTTTTCCTATATCAAATTGACTTTTTATTGTTATTTTTTCTTATAGTTTAAAATAAACATACTGGTATTTATATTCTGCAACTTTTTAAATTTACTTAGTTAATACTACACTAAATGTGAAACTATTGAAAACATTATATTTTGAGAATACTGATAAAAACAACGACATAAAATCATTTACAGTCAACTATATATAGCACGACGAGGATGCTTAATTGGAATACTGCAATAAAACTTATTAATAGGAAAAATTCCAAAGATCTTTTCCAATTTCCATAAAAGAATAATTCAAAATCTAGAGTGGCGTTTGGGTCAATTTTTAATAATTTACCCAAAAAGTGAAAATCAGTCTATTTCTTCCCTTTCCAAAGATTCCCCACAGAATCCAGCCACACTAAAAAAATATTATTTTTTACTTCCTATAAAACTTTGCCAAACAGTTCTTAAGTCCATACTGCGCTTTTTCCCCCAAAATCTTGTCCCATTGCGTCGCCAACAGAATTTTCTCAAGATATGGACTGCTCTACCCCTCATCCCCATCAGTTAAACCCTCACAACCAAACCCTTTTCCAGAATCCCTCAAATCACATTAAGCAGAGTACTCAGAAGAAAGCCATGGAAAAGTTTCAACAAGTTATTTTAAAACTCGCAGAAACTCACCCAAACGCGCCCTTATCTCCGGCCCGGAGAACCCTTCTCAAAGATCGCCTGAACCAGTTTGTTTCACAGTACAAAACCCCTGATCACCCTCCCTATTCTGCGGTAATCATCTTTTTGGCTCCCTATCTATTAATGCTTGTTTAGTTTTTTTTTTCTTTTTTTTCCCTGTGGTTTATTGTTTGTATTGAAATGATGAAATGTGAGATTCATGTTTATTTTGATGTGCATGTTTGACAGCTTATTAGTATTAGGGATTGTAGGTGCTTTGTTGGGAAAGGATTTGATTTTTCATTTATGTTCCTGTAAATTTGTATTGGTGGATTTTATTTTCCCCCTGCATGGCAGATATATGCACGTATTATTTCATTTCGATAAGTCTTATTTTGTCAATGGATTGTTATTTAATTTATTTATTTTACTGAATTTTGTGATTGATTAATAAGGGTTGTTCTCAGGATCTTGTATGTGTTTTTGAATGTCAGTTTATATGCAGTATGAATGTAGAATTTGGAGAAATCTATCTATGTATCTTTATATACAATATACCTCGGAAATTCGTCGTTGGATATGAATGCGACGAATGCGAATTAATTACAGTACCTAATGGGACTCTTTCTTTTGAGGTTGGAAATAGGTATGGATTTAAGGATTTTGAATCTAAGGGGGTCTAGCAGTAACTTTTGAAAGCCGTCTCAATAATTCGCTTCATTTTCAATTAGGACTTGATATAGCTTCTTGAAGGGTTGTTATGCCTTTGGTAGCTCAAAACATGTATACTCTACTCTAATTATTGAGTTGGCTTGGAAAACTTTTCACCTTTTTTGCTTCCATCAATGCTGCTATTTGTAGGATATTATTAATATTCATTTAGTTGCGGAGGCTTGAAAGGACACTTTGCAAATTCTATTTAGTGTTACCTCACAGGTTTTAACAGATATGTTCTTCATTTTGTTCAGCAGCAATATTTGGGAAATTTGATTAATGTATAATATTTATTCTCAATTGGAAGTGATTCAAAGTTTTTAAAATAGAATTTGAAATGTGATTTCCATTTGGTTTTTTTGTCCCTGGATACTTATCAATGGTAATATTGGGAACTTTATCTGCATTTGAACATAAAGCAATTATCTTCTTTTTTTCTTTTCTTTCTTTCATTTTCTGAGGGGCTTGTGGGGTAAACTTGTTCAGATAATCCTTCTTAAAGAAAAACTCGGAAAACTATAGATTTCTAAAACCCCAAAAAGGGAATTGTACCATGTCCAAGAAGGATGATAATGCCTTAAACTGAGGATTTTCAACATGGAATAAGCTGAGTTGGCCGCTGATATATTGCTTGAGGGGGAATGCAATAATTTGGTTCCTTTTTCTTTTCCCTTTTTTGATTTTTCTGATGTTAAAGAGTTAATATTAGCATCTCAAAATAGAAGTTCGGAAGCAATTAAAGCATTTTTTCATGATGTTTTGCTTTTAAGCTTCAGTTCAGAACATTAAAATACAAAATGATCCCATTGATTACTACTACATTGGATTTATAACAATGTAATTATTAAACTTTATGAGCATTTGAAAAGCGAAGCCATCATTTTCTTTTAAGGGATGATATCACAGGCAACATGCATGTTTTAAGCATATTGTTCTGATTTGTACTAATGATTGATGATCATTTGACAATAAGTATTCGAGTGAGAACTGCCTTTCGTAGATTTCATAAGAAACGTCTAGTACTAGGTCCTAATCACAGGTTAATATCGGAAGGAAGAACTTTGTAATACGGATTAAAGCTGAGAGGTCACTGATTCTCCAGTTTTGGAAGAAAATTAAAGATTTGATACCTCTTCCTTCTCATTTATTGTAGAACTAGTACTTTAAGCTCAAATGTAATAGCAAATCATACCTTTTATGCTCGAGTTCAAAATGTCATATTACAGAGCCTGTTTTCTAATAATTTCTTTTCATTTCTAAAGCTTGGGTGCAAGATGTGAATTTACTCTTGAGAATTTCATATCAATTTTGTCATTGGATCATCTCACCAATACTTACCCACACCCTTGTTTCGATACTCTTATTTTGCTTCCTTATCCTCAATGACATGTAGCAGTATAAATACAAATATCGATGTATACGTGGGGGAGTGATTTGAAAAATTGGTTGTTTATGAATATCACGATTGAAAATATAGTTGCTTGAATTAGAGTATTAAAACTTTCATGTGAAATTTAAGGGTGACTACAAATAGCTTAATGTTTTTTTGCTATGCTTGAGTAGGTTTAGTCCTTCTATAACCCGTTTCTTAAAAAAGTATGTTCTTTGAAGAGAAAGTAATACAATCATCGGCATAAAATCCAAAAGTTATCTTTACAATCTGTTTCAAAGTAAATCTTTGCCAGATATAATGAAGAATGCACATGGCATAATTTCCAGGATCCATACTTCGGCAGTTTCTTTAGTTTTTATTTATTTATTTATTTCAATCATTGCCATGTTTTGCAGAACTATAATATATCTATCTTCCAAACTACACTGTCACATCATATTCCAGGGTTTATTCAGCTGGTCTCTGTTGTTGAACCAGCTTATAATCTGTTTCAATCTAATTTCTACAGAGATTTACCCTCCAGGTGGGGGATAGGGATTGGGGACTAGTGATTGTAAATTGTTGAAATACATTATCTTATTATTTCTCTTTACTTTCCAGATGATAGAAAGGGCTATTCGGGAGTTGAATGAGAAACGGGGCTCCAGTGAGGACTCTATATCACGGTTTCTGGAAAAAGAATACGATAATCTGCCACGGGCACACTCGGTGTTACTGAAACATCATCTGGGACAGCTTTGTAAATCTGGTGATATCGTTATGACTCGTAAAGGTAGATATATGCTTGGGGGGGAAAATGAAAATCCCGTTTCGAATTCAAGTACAAAAGTTGAGAAAAAGCCACCTAGGAAGAAGAAGAAGTGGAAGTGGAGATGGGACTGGGAGAGAGAGAGAAACAAGCGGCGTAAGCAGAAAAGAAATCAACGCAAAGGAAAAAAAGTTAAAGTAGTTGAGAAACATGAGGAATTTGATGAAAAAGAACCACAATTAACCGAAAACGGAGTGCACAGTGAAGATGAGCAAGTGAAAAACGATCAAACTACGAGATTGTCGTCTTGTGTTCTTTTGCCAACTAAGGTTACAGGCATGACTGAAACAGATGAAAGTAAATATTCCGACGAGGTGAGGTCACAGGAGCAAGAAATCGGCACATCTGAAAATTTGAAGGATGACATTAGCGCTGCACATACACAAGATCAGCTCGAAAGGCAACAATCTGAATACACTCTGCCTGAAATTTCGAGTCCTGGAAGGCCTCCTGGTTTTGAATCGATTACAGTCGAGAAATTTGCTTGATTTGAGGTCAGCAGAGATAGAGAAAAAACCAACATCTACCGAAGAATCTGCTGAATCAGAGCGTACACGTAGACAACAGAGGCGTTGGAGCACGAATTCTGTAGAACTGTTAAATTCTCGTAAGTCAGAGGAGCGTCATTCATTTCTATCGGGACATTTAAATCTTGAAACGTCTCAGGATAAACAAAAGGCGCTCGACTCAAAACCAATCAGAGTAAAGTTCGTCATGAGTCACACGAAGTTCAGGGGAGATGAGAAATATACTCGGAGAAAGAAAATGAAGTCCAAGCAATCGGAGACTACATCTAAAGAGAGTAAGCATGAAAAAGAACATCAAGAACTGCCCGAACAACCGCCACCTCAGCAGGAAGGGATTTTTCAAGAGAAGCAACTACGCAGGAGTCTAAGACTTCGACTGGCCAAACCCGAAGCACCCGATCCAACAGATGTGGAGAACTCAACGTTTGAGAATGAACACAGCAGACGAGATTTGCAGCCGATAAAACCTGTTGATTGCACTTCTCTCGGTGAAGAGATGGATGAGTCACTTAGTAATTCTGGAAAACGACGTCGTGGAAGACCGCCGAAACGTGCTTGTCCTCCTAAAGACATGTCTATATGAGTTATGGTGATGTTTCTTTTTAATTCGTTACATTTGTTTTACATCTATTGTTAGATAAAATTATCTTGAAGAACAGATTGACATATTTGTGTTGGTAATTTTTATCACCATTAATGTTGACAATGTACATTATCCTTGCCTGAACATGTAGATACTATTTCCAATACAGAGATGCTGGTTTGTGATTGCATTGTGGGAATAATTTTTCTCCAGTGAATATATTATTATTGTCAATTTTGTAGGTTTTTTAGGGTAAATGAATGTTCTTGGATGCTACTGTTTTTTATTTTTATAAAATCCTATAATATAGTTTACTGCCAACTAATAAGTTCCAATGATTGGACTTTTGATGGTGTGCTTATTCAGTCGTTGGTTGAAAGGGACATGAAACAATTTTAATTAAATGGAAATTGGAGATTCTAGAATCTTAGAGTTAAAAAAAAGGAGCAAAAGAATATGTAGAAATCCTTTTCGCAAAATTTGGTCACTTCTTTCTTTGCTCTTTAGGGACAAAATACGACTGCATATTTGTTGAATTAATTTGAGCGATAAATTGTTGCCTATTTTAAACTCTTTCCCAGATCGCTTTTCTCTCGTGGGGAGAGTGTCTGTTTCTCTCGTAGGGGAGTGTCTTAGGGTTCCTGTTCCATTCGTTCGGCCGCCTTTCTTCTTCTTTGAAAACTGCATTAATGGTGTCTTAATAAAACTGGTTTGTTCCTGGTTCATTTTTTTTTGATCGGTGTTCCTGGTTCATTTATTACGTATAGGTTAGGTTGTCTCTCTTTGTCCTTTGGTTTGAGTCTTGTTTATTAATGAGTGTTTAAAGCTTGGGGTCCCCCTGTGCACTGAGAAGAGGAGCTCTTAAGTATACTAGCTGCTTGGAATATTTATTAAACTTATCTTTTTTGTTGTTTTTTTCTTATCTCTCCTTCTTTTCTCCATTGTCTTATTTCTGTTGTTTCTTTTCTTCTCTTTTGCTTTTTTCTTTGTGACTTTTTCAGGTTTGAGTTGTTTGGTTCAATTTGGAGAGATTTTGTGGGCTTCCTGGTATGGACAAAGAGCTGGCTATGAAGCTCCGGGGCTTCTCTCTGTCTGAGGCTGAACAAAATGGGATTGAACTTAAATGAAGGAGATGTTGAGGTTAGTAAGGAGGAATGCCTTCGAAATATGTTTGGGGAAGTTATAGGAAATAAAAAAATAAATTTCACAGGTCTGAAAAAAACAATGAACAATATCTGGCCTATAGATGATCCTTCACTTTTAGGAAGATTGGTTTCAACATGTTCCAGTTTATTTTTCAGTCTCAAGTGGATAAAAAAGTCATTCAAGGTAAACTATGGTTGTTTGATAGTCAATATTTAGTTTTGAAGAATGGAAAAAAGGGGTGGATATGAAGAAAGAAAATTTCTCATATATTTACACGCGGGTTCAAGTTTGGGATCTCCTTGCTCATTGGATTAGCTCAGAGGTAGGATTGAAAGTGGATAAGATCTTTCCAGGAGTGAAGGATGTTTTAATCCCGAAAACAGGGAGCATTAAGGGTAGATACCTGAAGATTAATGCCTCTGCTGAAATAGGAAGACCTTTGTTGAGAGGGGTTAATTTGAAACTTAAAGGAGAATATTGGGTGAGTTTTAAATATGAAAATATAATTGGATGTTGCTATTGGGCATCATGAAAGGTGGTGTGAAGAAAGGAAAACTGACATACTTAATGGCAATCTGAGAGAAGGGATGTTTGGAGAATGGCTTAAAGCAGAGGATCTCAGTGGAGAGTTTAGACTTGGAAGGCCTTTTGCACCTCGATCTCAATTGTCTCCATCAGTCTCTAATGCTAGCAGTAACAATAGTGAGAGAATGGAGGCAACTAAGCAAACGAGGGATACAAATGTTAACATCAAGCAGAGAAATTGTGCTACCTCGAATGAAGCAGACTTAATTGCTCCTATAGCAATTTCATCTATTGAGAAGGTTAGCAAACCTGTTGGCCATCCGCTTTCCTGTATCAAAGACATATTGAAAGGCGCTAAGGAGGTTGAAAATAGTCAACTAGTTGTGGAAAAGCCGGTTATGGAGCTTCAAGATGGCATCCCTTTCCATGATTACAAGGTTAGAACCCCTTTTAAAGAATTGTCCACTCTGAGCAACATTAAGGTGGGACAAGAGTACTCTGAAAGTTCAAGCAGGGGGAAGACATGGTCTAGGCAGGGAGCAAAAGGTAAAGAGAAGGGAAGAGGAAAAGGTAGTGGGGAAAGAAAATAGCCTGATAAGTGTGAAAAGAAATAGTAACTTTCTTATTAGTGAGTCCATCTTTGGAGAAAGTTAGCTGGAGAAAGGGGTGTTAAGTAAAAAACTGAGGTCTGAGACAAATGTGATGGATACGGTGGAGGAAGCCAACCCCAAATGGCCCAAAGTCAGTTATGAGAGCTTGTGTGTGAAACTGTAGAGGACTGGGAGGGCCTTCTACGGTTTTCCAGTTGAAGGAGTCTTGGAAACTCCACCTTTTGGATTTATTGTTCTTGAGTGAAACAAAAAAAAATATGCTTTTGTTGGAACAGTTTGCAAACAACTGAAATTAGGGGATATATGGAATTACTTAGATCCTATTGGAAAAACTGGTGGATTGCTTATTGCTTGAACCGAAAAAATTCAAATTCATCAGATTATTGTAAACTCCGTCTGTTTTGAGGCTGAATTTAGTAAATAGGGGGATATGTAGAGGTGTTGGGCTATCTTTGTTTATGCAAGTACTAATGATAGAGAAAGAGCCTTGCAATGTGAATTTCTGATTCAAGCCAAAGTTAAATGGGGATCAACATGGTTTTTAACAGAAGATTTTAATGATATATGCTCCAATCAAGAGAAAAAGGAGGAAAAACCAGACCCTCATGGAGCTTTGTGAAGTTTAATGATTTTATAGAGTTATGGGGATGTAAGAAATCCCTTCTATGAGGGAGGAATTCACATGGGCCAATAACAAATGCCAAGAGGGGTTTGTTGAGGAAAAATTAGATAGAGTTTTTGTTTCAGCTGACTGGTGCCTAAACTTCCCAAAAACAACTTCTAAAGTTGAATTCAGATTTTCCTCTGATGACTGTCTTCTTTTGGTGGATGATTGTGTGGAGTTGATTAAGAAAAAGTAGGGGTGATCACGGTGCGGTTTGGGCGGTTTTTTCACTATTTTTAAACCGAATTGCTAAGTGCGGTTCGGCCACATATTTGATTTTAAGTTGCGGTTTTTTAGATAAAAAAAATATGCGGTTTTCAACGGTTTCGGGCGGTTTCGGGCGGTTTTGCGGTTTCAACGTACAATACATGAAGATAACATGAAACAATCAAAATGAAAAAAAAAACTTATTAATTTGATAACTAAAAATCTAAGTATATACTGTTGTCTCAATTGAATTTTATAAAAGCCAAAAGCATAACAAGGAAAAAAAAGGTATAATCATGCACTCAGTTGCTAGCTTTAATTCTTTGATTGAAATGCCTCAGTCCTCACTCAACTCCGAAAGCGTAAGTCTGCAAGAGGTGTGAAAATCTTAATCTATACAAGAAAGAATCAATTATGTTTTGTAGAGACAAACATAATTAACACATACATCACTTAACTCCAAAAGTCAGCAAGGAAAATGGAAAATTTTAACTTAACAAGAAAGAAAAATATAATATCTTAAAAAATTTGTAGACACAAACAATCAAACGTGATGAACTGTACCTTTTCTACTTATTCCTCTGTAACTTTAGTCAAGCCCGTCGCATTTAATTCTAAAATAGGAACAAATAATAGTTTTTTTAGTATAAGAAATAGTAGAAAACATATGCAAAGAACATATATAAATAAAGAGTATTTACCCTTTTCAAATTCCTCAAATTTTTCAGTATCCTCCATTGTTGCACTAAGATCAATTGGAGTAGGTGAAACGCGTAACCAATCTTGGGTGCAGATAAGGGCCTCCACCATTTTAGGAGACAAAGAACTTCTAAATGGATCAATTACACGACCACTCGTACTGAAAGCAGATTCCGACGCAATAGTTGAAACTGGAATGGCTAGCACATCTTTTGCAACTTTGGAAAGTACATGATACTTTTGAGCATTCACTTTCCACCAATTTAACACATCAAAATCATTATTAGACTTTTCACAACCATCAAGTAAGTATCTTGCTAATTCAGATTTGCTCTCAACACATTGTTCTTCAGCCAAATGCATAGCAAATTGGGATTCTAATAAGTCACTGGGGTCATATTCTCCTTCCATCTCCATACAACTATAGTTTTGCCGCAAATATTCATCTTTACCAGGTTGATGATCAGAACTTCCATAATACTTATACAACAAATTCAACATTTCTTCTACTTTGTCAGTCATTCTTTTGACAAAGAAAACATCACCATCATAGATTGTTGTAAAGCAAAAATTAACATACTTCAACTTGTATCTTGGATCCAAAACAATTGCAACAAACAGTAACCAGTTGATATTATCAACATTGCCCCAATATTTGTTGAATTTTTCTTTCATCCGAATAGCCATAGAAACCATATAATGATCTCCCTTGTTGATCAATGTAGACAACCCAATATGCACAGTTGCAAGTTCACGAAAAAACACATTTGAAGTGGCATATGATGAGCCAGAAAACTTCAAGGTCACATTATAGAATATTTTCAAGAACTTAACAAAGTTTCTAGCACTAATCCAATCTATGTCCATCGGAGGCCCAATTATCTTATTCCCTTTTATTTTCCCCCTTCTCCCCTCACATTCCTCATTTTGCTGATCCATTTCATAACAATCAAAGTAATTGACAAATTTTTGGTCTTCATCAGCTAACCTCTCAAAAGCTTTTTCAAATTTTTCAATGACCTCAAGCATCATATAAGTTGAATTCCATCGTGTTTCCACGTCTAAACAAACAAGGCTCTTGGACTCAATTTTTTCTTTCTCTACACACTTCTTAAAAGACTTCAATCTAGCTGGAGAGGATCTTACATATTTAACTGCATTTCTAACCCTCATTATCACCTCATTTTGTTCATCTAGTCCTTCTTTGACAATCAGATTGACTACATGGGCACAACACCTTACATGCATGTAATCATTATTCAGGACAACATCTTTCCACTTGCATTTTCTTCTCAAATGGTTGATTGCTCTATCGTTAGAACTAGCATTATCTACTGTAATCGTGAAAACCTTATCAATACCCCAATCAATCAAGCATTCTTCTATTTGTTTCGCTATGGTTTCTCCTTTATGATTCTCAACAATGCAAAAGTTTATGATTCTTTTTTCCAATTTCCATTCATTGGATATCCAATGTGCAGTAAGACACATATAATTTAAGTTTTGCAGTGAAGTCCAAGTATCAGTGGTAAGACAAACTCTTTGGTTTTTAAAAACACTTTTCAATTTTGCTTTCTCTTCATAAAAAATTTTCAAGGAATCCCTTGCAACAGTATGCCTAGATGGAATAATGAACCTTGGTTCTAGACCTTCAACAAAAGCTTTAAACCCTTCTCCCTCTACAATTCTGAAAGGCAATGCATCAATGATCACCATTTTAGCAAGACGTGCCCTAAGTTCTTCAACATTTAGGGTCTTTCCTTTAATCAATGAATTCCCAATTGCACTCTTAAAGTCATGTATAGTTTTCTGCGATTTATCTAATCTATACGGGTACTTCTTACATGAAGCCTCTAAATGAGCCCACATACTAGTAGTTCCATTCAATTTTGGAGCAGACATAGCTTGTACCGCATAATAGTTACATGCGGCTCTCGGTGGATCACTACCTTCTAATCTTGTAAAATGACCCCATATTTGAAACATTCTTTGAACTTTCTTTCTTGACTATATCAACTGCTTTAGTTTTGCTTTTTTCTTGGGTGGCCTAAATGATTTTTCATTCACTTCTTTAGTAACATCCACATGATCCGATTTATTTTTATCAAGAAAAACTTGATTTCACGATTTAGCATTCGGGCTTGTTCCACATGTGAATTTGTTTTTAAAGTTTCCACGAGAAATTGCTTGAAGCTACCATCTTTTGTCAACATACAAGGGAAAACAAAGAAAAACAAATTAATTCTACCATATAAAAATAGCATCACTTTAAAAGATCAATATATGAAAAACAAACTTACTTTTGAATTACTTGTGTTCTCCATGAGAAAATTCTAATAGAAAATTAAAACCTGCAACTATGTATTCAATAATCAATTAGCTAAATGAGGAATAGAGGAAACGACTTGTGGGAGTGGAAAAAATAAGTCACAAGGTAGACTCGACTACGGTGACTAGGTTTTCTTTTTAAACTTTAAGGTATTAAATTAATAAGTAAATTGATTAATATACCCAAAATAAATCATTGAAATAAATGGCGAAGAGATAATTATACACAAATAAACTACAATTTGAGATAAATATACTAATATATATATATATATATAATTATATATATTAATCTATTTGCGGTGCAGTCGGTGCGGTTTGATCATTTAAATCGTAATTGCACCATCCTATGCGGTGCGGTCTAAATAAAAAATATTAATCACGGTTTTTTCAATAAATAAGCAATTGCGGTGTGGTGCGGTTTGGTTCGGTCGGTTTTGGCGGTTTTTAAATTTTTTTGATCAGCCCTAAGAAAAAGCATAAGAGGTTCCAATTTGGCAAGAGGTGGGTGGAGCAAGCTGAGACTGAGGAATTGATAAAAAAATGCATGGTCCATCTCTGTAAAAGGAAATGCTTATGTTTCAAGTGCAACATAGGATCAAAAACTGTAGAATTGAACTTTTGAAGTGGAGTTGTGCCAAAAACTTAAATTCTTCCTCTCAGAGTGAAAAGCATAAAACTTCCCTTGATTCTTTGAGGGCTCAAAAAGAGGACAGAGATTGGGATCAGTGGAATTGTTTGAAGTATGACCTTCGTCCGGTTTACAAGAAGGAGGAAATTTTTTGGCGACAAAAATCAAGAGTGAGTTGGCTTAAATTCGGAGATAAGAAGACAAAATACTTCCATGCAGTTACTTCCCAGAGGCGAATGAGTAATGTCATCTCCCAGTTTATTGATGAGAATGGTTTGGTTTGTGAAACAGAAGAGGAAATTGAGAATGAGGTTACTAAGTTCTATACCAATTTGTTCACCTCAGATAGAGTGTCTTCTCAAAATATCCAGCTCCTAGGAATCCCACAAACTATCTCTGCAGATTTGAACCAAAAGATCATTCTTCCTATTTGTGAAACAGAAATCAAACAAGCTCTCTTTTACTTGCACCCCAACAAGGCTCCTGGCCCTGATGGTATGAATGCCTTTTTCTTTCAGTTTTATTGGGAATTTGTGAAATTTGATATCTTTAAAGCTGTATTAAATTTTTTCAAATCTGGTAAAATGCTTAAAAGTATGAACCAGACTCTCATAACCCTGATCCCTAAAGTCAAACATCCCACCCCAATGTTACAAATCAAGCCTATAAGTTTTTGTAATATGGTTTATAAAATCATATTCAAGATCCTCGCTTTTAGACTTAAGAGCTGTTTGCATTAGTGCATTGGGGAATACCAATCTGCTTTCATTCCTGGTAGACACCTTATATATAATGTTGTTATAGCCCATGAGTGCACTCATTTCCTTAACAGATACAAAACTGGAAAAAAAGGGTTCATGGCAATTAGGTTAGATATGGCAAAAACCTATGATAGAGTAGAGTGGGATTGTATTAGGGGTACTATGTCTAAAATGGGCTTTCATGATATGTTTGTTGATTGGATAATGACATGAGTTTCTTCCTCTTCTTTCTCTTTCAATCTGAATGGAGTCTCTTGTGGCTATATTCATCCTTTAAGGGGCTTGAGACAAGGTGATCCTATCTCCCCATATCTTTTCATAATTGTTTCTGAAATATTCTCAAGTCTCAATAATTCCTCTGTAGCTAATGGATCTTTTCTTGGCCTCAAGCTGTGCAAAAATGGGCTCACTCATATCTCATCTACTGTTTGTCGATGACTCCATTATCTTTTGTGAAACAAATGTGTCTCAGGCTAAACTGTTGAATGATATTTTGAGTAGTTACCATATGATTTCTGGGCAACTTGAAAATTTTGATAAATCCTCTGTCTTTTTTAGTGCTAATACATCTTCTGTGGATAAGAGTAATATCTGTCATACTCTTCATGGTCTTAAAATGCAAAAATCCTGTAGGTATCTTGGCCTTACTTTGGGGATTGGTAGGTCTAAGAAAGAAGTTTTTATTTATGTTCTTCACACGGTTAAACAAAGAATTCAGAATTGGAAGAGTCTTTTTCTATCAACAATAGGGAAATATGTCCTAATTAGATCAGTTCTTGAAGCTCTTCATGTTTTTGTCATGTCTTGTTTCAAACTTCCTGTTAGCATTTGTAAAGGGATTAATCAAATTGTCTCTAACTTCTGGTGGGGTTTGTCTGAGAGAGGGAATAAAAATATTCATTGGAAAGCTTGGGATCTTCTTTCTACACCAAAACAGGAGGGGGGTCTAGATTTTCATGACTTAAAACTCTTCCATGAAGCTTTAATAGCCAAACAACTATGGAGAATTGTGGCTCAACCTCAACTTTTGATGTGTAGAGTTCTTAAATTAAAATATTTCTATAAAAGTGATTTGCTTGAAGCTGCAGTTCATAGTCGTGCCTCTTGGTTATGGAAGAGTTGGATGGAGGCAAGATCTGTCATTTATAAAGGTGTGAAATGGGAGGTTGGTGATGGTAAGGATATCAAACCTTGGCACACCCCTTGATCCATTCTTTTAATGGTTCTTTTCCTAGAAAGCTGGCTGCTTCTAATTCCTTTCCCAAGTTGGTTTGTGAATTGCTCAAGGAAGATGACCAGTCTTGGAATGAAAACCTCATTCTGCAGGTTTTTTTAACAGAGGAAACAACATGCATTCTGCAAATGCATATTCCTGACCATGAGAAAAAGGATAAATTGGTGTGGATTCCTGGGAATAAAGGTAAATTTTCTGTGAAATCAGCTTATCAGCTTTTGTGCAAGGAAAAGATGGCATCTTCTTAACATGCTGAGAGTAGTTGCTCCAGGGAAAAAAACTAAGGGTTTAGAATTGTATTTGGAAACTAAAAGTGTAACAAAAACTTAAATCATTCTTATGGAAATGTTGCCATGACATTCTCCCTGTAAAAACAAATATCATGAAGAAGGGGATTCAACATGATACTATTTGTCAACTTTGTGGGATGGAGGAAGAAACTTTGGAGCATTTTGTTTTTGATTGTGGAAGGGCAAAGACTGTGTGGAAACTTGCTCCTATCACATGGAAAAGTTTTAATAAAAAAAAACTTACTTTTTTGATTGGTGGCACATTCTTTGTGGTCTTAATGGAGAGGAAAATAGTAAGTTTAGAATTGAGCTCACCACTTATATTTTGTGGTGGTTGTGGAAGACTAGGAACTTGTGGACTTTTCAACAGATTTGGAAACCTGAAATAGTAACTATTAAGGCTGCTATCTCTGATTGGAATGAACTCAAAAATGCGAATGGTTAGATTATTTTTGAGTTGGCCGAGCTCTTTTCTTGTTTTTTTTCTTCTTTTTCTTTTTTTTTTCTTTTTGGTTGCTGTTTATCTCCTTTTGATTTGTGGTTGAAAGTAGAATCTTATAGATCAGTGCTTTGGTAGTGGAAGTTGTTCTGTTTGGTGATCTCTAGGGACCTGTTTCCAGTAGAGATGTTTGAAGTTTGATTGAAGAACCTTGTTTCTATGATTGAAGACTGCTGCTTGGAAGAAATCCTGATGCTCTTGGATACGTGACTTCATGGTTTATGCTCTTCTTTTTATATGAAGTCTCCTTTAGCTTTTAGCATCATTTTTGTTTCTTTCCAAAGACGATTATTCATTTTACTCTTGTTTTTTTATCGAGCCTGTTTTGGCTTGGTTGCTAAATCGCTAGGCGCCGCGAAGCAAGAATCCCGGCGCCTAGAAAAGCCCACGTTTTTCTTATTTTTTCATTTTTTTTGTATTTTGGCGATTTTTCCCGATTTTTGGCGATTTATTCCGCCTAGACCGCCTAGACCGATTTTTTCTGATTTTTTGCCGCTAGGCCGCTCAGCGGGCGCAGGGCCGATTTTGCCCCAGACGATTTTTGGCGATTTTGGGAAAATCGGGTCACTAGGGGTGCCTAGCACCTAGTCGGCGCCTAGGCCGATTTTTACAGCATTGATATTTTCTCTGTTTTTTGGAACCTAATTGGTTTCAAAGGTAGTTAATTTAATTATTGTTTGGACTTGTGATTTGGTTTGGTTATAAAATTGCTATCGTTTCTGAGAAAAAAAAACTCTTTCCCCAAATAAATTAAAAAGGAAAATGCAAAGATTATAAAAGAAGCTAATAATATAACGGGATTTGAGAGAAATTTTATTTAATTAGGTAGGGATAAATTTACATTTATTTTTTATAAAAAAATCCATGTTCCATATACATATCTTTGTGAACATATATTTCTTTAAAGTATGGAAATATAAATAACATATGAAATAATTTGTGACAGGATTATGTAATATTTGAGAATTTTTAAAATCACCACATCTTATGTCCATATTATCCCTATCCATTATATTCAAATAATAAGATTACGGTAATGCCTCTCCAATTTACTTTTTTTTCCACATTTTTATTACAAAGTTTTTTCCACACATAATTGAATTTGCAATATTTAATGTCATGTGGTTAATATATTTCCGATGTTGGAAAAATAAATTTGGTTTTACCAAAGCCAGTTTTTCCAACAATTCTCCACATGAGTGGAAAACAATGCAAGTATGCATGCAGATTCTATCACTCAGTCACCACGAAATATAATTGCATCGTGATAGATAGCTCGTGGCTTTGAACATTCCTTATTAAGATACTATTGGATATATTTGCGACCTAGTGGACATGATACGTTGAATTACTCCGATTACAATATACCAAGACAATGGTATTTACACAACAACATTTCTACTAATCTCCAAGTTCTCTGGTTGTATCGATTTTGGCCATGGATCACACTTGGGATTCATAAGTGTCTCATTGAGGCAACCCGCCCTCACTCCTCACACTTATATAGATGACCTTGTCTATCAGAGGTACCATCCACTTTATTAGGTATATGATGTCGGTAAAAGTCCATAAGACTTAACCCTCACCACAATCAATAGGTTGAACACATAGTTATGCTATCTAGGGAATGATTAACTTAAAATTGAGCACAAGTGATATGTCCGAATAGTTTAAAATTTACTATTCCTATTTAACCAAGTCCTTGGGATCTACAGTCATCATAGTTGAGTTTCCACTAGAAACTATTTTTTAAGTTGTGGATTTAATACCCGTTTCCTCTAGTATTTTACAAATGATCTCCAGTTCAATCAAATTTGCGCGCAAGATTGAGATCAGTTTCTTTATATATTTGAGCATATAATCTCTAAGCACGTGTAACCACTTCAAATTGACATAAATGCCACCGGTGGACTTTCAAATCCTTTGTTGGGGAATTTATTTCTTAGAATTTGATGAATGCCATGTAAAACTTAGACTAGAAAGTTGGCACCCCATTTTACTTGTAATTTGAATTGTAATAGATAAGGCCGCAGTTTGAGTCAAGTCACTATGCCTGGATATACAAGAAGTCAATCAAGACTAAAATGAAGACTCATTTGTGGAACAATGAGTATGGCAAGGAGAAGAAGTCAAGAAATCGATGAAGGAGTATCGGTGAGATACTGTTGTGTGAAGTGTCAAGTCAACTCAAAGAAGCCAAGTCAAGTTGAAGTGACGAGATGAGTCTTTCAATCATTGGAGCACTCAAGTTACTCCGGGAAAAGGTATGCAAGAGGAGTCAATCGAAAAGAATCCGTTTCACATAAGTCAAGAATATTACCTAAACAAGTAATACTTCCATGCCGCCATGTCTTAAAGTGCTCGGTCCCGGAAGCGCGCAAAGGAATAAACCAATGGGAAGATTGCACCTTGTGTCGATCAAAATCAATGCTCATTTAATACAAGGAAATGTCAATATCAAGGATCGCAACAAGACAAGCCAAGCGAACACAAGTGACTTTTAAAATCGGCCTATCTCTTTAATGGGCGGATTTTTAAAAGTTCACTATAAAAAAAGGTCGATGAATTTTTTTGAGAAAGGGTGACCTTGATTACGAACTACGAGCAAGAAAGCAATATTCACTCAGAACCTTGCAAAATAATCTCAAATTATTCAAGCAAATCCTCAAGCCTAAATTTCGAAGGAAATCGATCCAACACCAAGTCGTGAAGGAAAGACAACTTCAAATGTTGAAGAGGAAACTTTTGGAGAATCAAAAGGGTCTACATTCAAGGAGGATTGTAGAAAGGTTGGTCGAACCGGTCTCGAGGTTATTGGAGGACTTCGTGATCAAATCCAAGAAGCTTGAACAAGTGAGTGAAGTAGCAAAGCCCGCCATGTGAAGAAGTTCGAGTCGCACGAGAAGCCAACTATGTGACCAAGGCATCTCGGCTGAGTCCCAAATGATCAAGTCAATCGTGTGATCAGCACTTGTATCTGGGTGATAACCACTTTGTACTCGATCAATACTTAGTGGATTCCTCCGGGAGTTGGAGAAGAGAGAGTAGAAGAATTACCCCATCTTTGAACCTCTATAAAAATTATTGTGTCATTTACATTTCAACATTTAATTTCGTGCATATCATTTTATATCGCTAATAATTTGCTATCCAACTCGATAATTAACAAACTGCTAAAACCAAGTGTTAAAACAAACTTAAACCAAATTCAAGGGTGTTAAGTCTTCCGCTGAAAATTTCATCACAACCAAGTTAAGGTTTAGACTAAACGGTTGAGTTATTCTATCAACAAACTCAATCGAGTACGTTGAGTGGCTAACTCTATTTGGTTAACTAACCTATTTGTCCCTCGAGGACTTAATCTGTGTACTTAACTCTGTATTGTTTTAAAAGGACTAAAATCGAAAAGTTGGTAAGGTTTATTCAACCCCCCTTCTAAACCTTACTCACACCCCTTGGGACCTACAAGTGGTATCCGAGCGGTTGGTTCATTGAGCCTTCCGTGACAGTTCTTGAACTAGATCTCCAATCTTTCAAAGAAGTTTTTAACACTTGTTCTTTCAAAAGCTATTTTTTTTTTTTGCAAAAGTTATTATCATGGAAGCAAATTTGACACGCATTCCTATGTTCACCATTGAAGAATTTGATGATTGGAAAATACGTATGCAGGCTCATCTATCAGCTTTACATGATGAGATATGGATAGTGATAGAGGATGGGCCACTACAAATAATGAAGGTGAACAACCGCAAGGATCGGCTGCCTGGTGAAGGGAAAGAGGTTCTTTGCTTTCCTAGACCAAACCATGGTTGAAAACCAAGAGTTGAATGGACAAATGATGACAGAAAAAGATACAACCTAGACAATGTTGCCAAGGATATACTTTACAAGACTCTGGACAAAGCCATGTTCAACAAAGTCAAATCTTGCAAGACAACCAAAGAAATATGGGATAAATTAACTTTAATTTGTGAAGGATCAGAGCAAATTAAAGAAAATAAATTATCTGTTGTAGTTCAAAAATTTGAAAACTTTAAAATGTTTGCAGGTGAAACAATGGATCAGTTGGATGCTAGATTCACTGAAATTACAAATGAGCTCTCAACACTTGGAAAAGAATATACACAAAAAGAAATGTGCATAAAGATACTAAGGAGCCTCCCAGCTGAATGGGAAATGAAGACCATGGCTCTAAGGCACTCGATGGACCTATCAAAAACATCCAACCATGAACTATTCTCAGATCTCAAAGCTTATGAATTTGAGCTGAGAAGAAAAGATCAAGAGGAGACAGCTGTACCCAAAACAACTGCACTTATAGTCAAGGATGGGAAGAGAGCTGTGACCAAAGAAATCATTGACCAGGAAGAGATTGCGCTGATGGTTAAAAGATTCAACAAGTTCTTCAACAAGAACTACAAAAGAAATAAAGGCGAATCCTCTAGAAGACATTCGGCTCCCTCCAGATCAAGGGAAGATAGGCCACCAAAGAGAGCCGAGTATCAAAAGGTCGAATATCAAAGACCTGACAATACAAGAAATGAGAAAGCTGACCAAAAAGTTGAAAACTTGTGTTGGAATTGCAGACAACCAGGACACTTTGCTATTGATTTGTCCATATCCTGTAGTCAATAAATATATGAATGAAGAAAGAAAGAGTCTTGGAGAAAGAAGACAAGAAAAGAAAAAGGCAATGTTGGCGAAATCTTTGAAACAACTAAGTCAAAAGAAGCGATAGGTCAGAGAGTAGTGAAACTGACTACTCAAGTGACTCTGAAGAAGAAGCCTTAATCTGTCCAATGGCCAAAGAACAAGACAAACCTCACCAAGAAGATGAGGTACACTCTAACTCATGTCACTCAGATTCTAGTGATAGTGACTGTGACACACACACTTCATCACCCACCGGTCTTTATGATTCATTAGGCAAAATAATGAAAGAATTTGAGCACATTAAGTCCTCACACACACTATTAAATGAGGAAAACAACCAGCTCAAAAACCAAAACTCACAGCTGACTAAGGAGCTGAGCACTCTAAGTCACATAGCTGATGAGAACAAATGACTGAAGGTTGAAAATGCTAAACTAATAGCAGAGATAGCTGCTATAGAAAAGAGAGAAAATGATCTCAAAAATGTGATGGCTTCATTCACAAAGGCATCTAAATCATTGGATGACCTTATCATGAGCCAAAAAAAATGTGGAGACAAGACATGCATAGGATTCAATTCCTTTGTGCATAGTCAAACCCCAAGAGTGATCTTGGAAAAAGGATCTTCAAGTAATGAAGCATCTCAAAAATCCAAGACACCAAATGTTGCACACACATTCATTCCAAAGCGCAACCACAAACAAACTGGCCTTGGTTATAAAGGAAAAGGAAAACGCCGATTGAGTATCTTTGAGAGGACAAAGTGAGAAGAAATCCAACAGAGTGCCTCAACAAACTCCAAACAGGAAGTACTCTGTGAAGAAGAAACAGATCTACCAAAATCCCCAGAAGTTCTATCAAAGGAATATAAATGATGGGAATGGTAGAAACTACCCAAGCCAAGCTGATTGGAATAATGTGAAATATCAGCAAAGACCTATGGAATATATGCCAAAATGGCAAAGGGCTAGAACTCAGCAAAAGTCATTCCAAAGGCAAAAGAGCTATTATCAGCACACATATGCACCCAAGCACTACACTCACAAATATCACAACTACCCAAAGAAGGAAATTGCTAAAACACATACACATGCATACATACAAAAGAGACAGCTGTATGAACCTAAAGCCCCCAAGCAATTTGCCAAAGTGAATTATGATTATGGCACAGATAGATGGCAACCTCTTAAAGTCAAATCATTTGGCTATAGGTTGGTTGGATTATCTTACATTACTAACCCCTCAGGACCCAGACAAGTATGGGTACCTAAAAACTAATTTCCTTGATTACAGGTTCAAGGAACAACTGAATGCCAAGGAACCTGGTACATGGATAGTGGCTGTTCCAGACACATGATAGGGAACAAGAAAAATCTGTCAAAATTCAAGGAGATTAGAGGTGCAAAAGTCATATTTGGAGGAAATGAAGCTACAGGGGAAATAAGAGGCACTAGATCCATCAAGAAAAATGAATTAGAAATCACAGATGTTGCTTATGTCGAAGGCCTCAACTTCAACTTGTTAAGCATCAGCCAACTCTGTGACAAGGGCTATAATGTTGGATTCAATATGGGAGAATGCCAAATCGAAGACACTGAATCAAATGAAGTAGTGTTGCAAGGATCCAGACAGAAGAACATGTATGTGGTTGATTGGTCGACTGCCACACCAAGACTTGTCTGTAGCAAAAAAAGTACGAATCAAGTTGGTTGTGGCACAAGAAGTTGAGTCACCTGAACTTCAAGACAATTAACAAGCTTGCAAGGAGTCATCTTGTAGAAGGACTACCAGACTCAGTGTACAAGAATGAAAGTGTTTGTGATGCATGCCAGATGGGAAAACAGATCAAATCATCATTCAATGAGAAGTCAAGTCCATCTTCAACAAGGATATTGCACCTGTTGCATATGGATCTATTTGGTCCAGTTGAGCCAACTAGCATAAGTGGGAAGAAATACACTCTAGTAGTGGTGGATGATTATTCAAGATATACATGGACAATCTTCATGTGTAAAAAGAAGGAAACTTTGCAAAAGTTACCTCAACTGATGAAAAGAGTTCAAAATGAGAAGAGTCAAACCATCATTAAGATAAGATCTGATAGATGAACTGGGTTTGTCAATGGAATAATAACTCAGTAATGTGTTGAAAATGGTATTGCTCATGAATTATCTGCAACAAGGACTCCACAACAGAATGGAGTAGCAGAAAGAAAGAATAGAACTCTCAAGGAGGCTGCAAGGACCATGTTAGCTGAAACAGGGCTACCTAAAAGATTTTGGGCTGAAGCCATCAACACTGCATACTATACTCAAAATAGATGCATGATTAATAGACAGCTGACAAAGACTCCCTATGAGATTTGGACAGGGAGAAAGCCAAATGTTGCATATTTTAGAATATTTGGATGTAAATGTTTTATCCGCAACAATGGAAAGGAATAGATTTTGATGAAACATTTGCTCCTGTTGCAAAATTAGAAGCAATAAGGATGTTTCTTGCGTATGCTACTCACAAGAACTTTATTGTATATCAAATGGATGTGAAAAGTGCATTTTTAAATGGATTGTTGGAAGAAGAAGTCTATGTTGAACAACCTCCAGGATTTGAGCAGAAGATTTTGGAGATAAGGTGTACAAGCTCAAGAAAGCCTTATATGGATTGAAACAAGCACCAAGAGCATGGTATGATACATTATCTCAATTTCTGACAGATAATGGATTCACCAAAGGCAAAGTGGACATAACACTCTTCAGAATTCAAGATGGGGAGAGTATACTGCTTGTTCCAATATATGTGGATGATATCATTTTTGGATCCACAAACAAAGAGCTGTGTGACAAATTCTCAAACCTCATGCAAGACAAATTTGAGATGAGCATGATGGGTGAACTAACATTCTTTCTAGGACTTCAAGTTAAACAGCTGAAGGATGGAACCTTCATAAGTCAAACAAAGTACACCAGAGATTTAATGAAGAAATTCGGTATGGAAGAGAAGTCTTCTGTGAAAATACTAATGAATATATCAGTTAAAATGAATATGGATGCAAATGGCAAGCCTGTGGATCAAACCAGATATAGAGCACTTATTGGATCACTGCTCTATCTCACTGCAAGTAGGCCAGACATCACCTTTGCTGTAGGTGTATGTGCAAGATTCCAATCTGCTCCAAAGGAAAGCCATATGACTGCAGCTAAGAGAATTCTAAGATATCTGAAGGGATGCCAAGAAGTTGGCCTATGGGATCCAAATAAATGTGGATTTAAGCTTATTGGTTATCTAGACTCTGACTATGCTGGATGTAGAGTTGACAGGAAGAGTACTTCAGGTACATGTCAAATGCTTGGAAACAGATTGATTTCCTCGTTTAGCAAGAAGCAAAATTCAATAGCCACATCCACAGCTGAAGCTGAGTACATAGATGCGGGCAGCTGTTGTGCCCATGTCTTATGGATGAGACAACAGCTGAGAGGTTATGAAATTGAAGAAAAAGAGAATCCAATTATGTGTGATAATACAAGTGCTATTGCAATCACTCAAAATCCTGTGTTACATTCAAGAACAAAGCACATTGATGTCAGATATCATTTCATAAGAGATCATGTTGAAAAGAAAGACATCACCTTGGAATACATCTCAACTGATAAACAGTTAGTTGACATATTCACAAAGCCATTATGTGAATCAAGATTTGAAGAGCTTAAGCATGAGCTAGGGTTAATTGAGCTGAGTTGACACTCAGAAGACTCAATGAGAAGAGATGGAAAGTGAAAAGATGAAAATTGAGCAGATTTCGTAAATCAGCCAAGTGAATCAACAAGATCGAAATTCAATTTGTATTGAGTTAGTGACAAAGAGTCACTATGTGAATAGAGAGAAGAAGAGTTGAGTCAGCTAAGAAGTAAGCTGAGTCATTTATGAACTAAGTGACAAAAACACAGTCATTTTTAATAAGCGGGAATGTTTTTAAGGATGACGTCAGCGTAATAATGACAGGTACAGTCAAAAAGCTGCACGACAAAGCATATGGTTGGATATAAATGCTGCCGCATTAAATGCGGGCAATTAAATGCTAATCGGCGTGCTAAATCTGAGCCGTCGATCTTGATCAAATTTCAGAAACCAAAAGCACGTGCTTTCATAACCCATATATACCATTTTGTTCAGTTTCTCTCTCACATTACTCAAAACTGTTCATCCCTCCAAAAGCAAAGAAATCATTTTTCTCTCAAAACCCTACCAAATCTTCAGAAGCAAGTTCGTCAAAGTTCGTTCATTAAAAACTCAGAAAAATGGCATCAACCTATGATTTCACCAAGCTAGGGAAGCAAATCCACACTGGTTCTACCGTGGATTTCAAAGGGATGGTTAAACAGGGTTCCGAGGAAACCTTTATGAAGAAGATAGCTGACAAAATCGAGAAATTTGGACTGAAACCCTTTCTCACGATGGAGTTCCAGATGACATACGTTGAGGAAGTAGCACAGTTCTACGTGAACGCTGAAGTTCACGACAAGGGCATCAAGTCCTCTGTTCATGGAAAGGATTTTACAATCACTGCTGAAGATTTAGCGGAGCATTGTTTGCTGCCATCGGAAGGAGTGTCGGAAATATTCGAGGTGATGTAAACTTGGTTTCAGCTTGGAAGGAAGTGGCGGACCGAATGTCTGGCGAAGGTAGTTTACTGGTGATAAGAAGGCCTTGAAGGATGATTATCACAAGTTGATGGATATCGTCATTAATTGTGTGGATATGAAGTTTGGAAGCTTCAATCGGCTAACCAAAAAAGGCGTCGTCATAGGCTGCGATCATAGAGGAAAATAAGGTCAATCGGGCGTAATTCGTCTACGATGGAGACTCACGCGAGAATGTTGAAATAAGTCCTTGAGGACGATGGGTCATTTGGAGGATCTGGGCGATGGCCTTGTAGTTGGCGGTTGATGGAGGTGAAGGGTGTTCCACTCCGACATGGAAAGTCGTTCCATGTCAGTAAGAAGATGTTCCGGGCAAACCTTTCAAGAGCCCAAAGGAGAGCTTACGCCAAGCGGGCGGATACCAGCGAGGATGAATCAACTGATCCCGAAGAAACAACTGTTACTTCTCCTCCGAAGAAGAAAGCTGCCCACGCAGCTGCGAAGAAGCCAACTTCCCCAGCAGCAAAGAAGAAAGCTGTACCTGCCCCTGCAGCCGAGTCACCTGCCCCTGCAGCCGTGTCTCCTGCCCCTACAGCCAAGGCGGAGAAGGAACCTCAAATACCTTCTCCAGCCATCAAGAAGAAGAGGACTGCCAAGCCAAGAAAGGTAGCTCCTCAGACGAAGAAGGATGCACCGGCCCCCGTCGCCCAGGAATCTGAGGAAACCATATCCGAACCAGAAATTCCTCTGCTAAGGACTAAAAGAAGAAGACTCATGAAGCGTTCTGAACTTGAGAAGACAGTTGAGTCTGCAACTCAGCTGGAAAAGATCTCAGAGACTGCTGGAGAAGAACAGTCTCCAGAAGTTATTGATGAAACAACCAAGTCTGCTGAGGCCGATCAGCAGAGGCAAGTCGCAGACCCAGCTATGGATAGAACAACTGAGGAACAAGAACCAGCTGAGAGAGCTGAATCTCTTGTCGATATAACTACATCTCCACCTGTGACTGACGCTGCTGAGGGAGAAGAGCAGCAAGCGCTGCTACCCTCCATTCCTAAGAAAGGAGGACAGTAAGAAGATGATGACGATGATGTGATTATGCTATCTCCACCATATCCAGACATCCAAAATCGTCTGCGAGAATGGAGGAAATGGAAGCTAAGCCGATCAAGGGAACAGTTCGAGAGACCTGAATTCATTGAAGAAGAAGAAGAACTAATGAATTTCCTCGGGTTGACTACAGTGGTCCAGGCAATGGATGAAGAGAACTGCCTAGACATCTTGCAGATCTTCAAAGAAAAGGGGAATGAGAGATTGGCAGAGGAAGCCTGAAGCCCGTGAGAAGGCCAATATTTGTCCTTTCACTGTAACCACTGATCATACTCATCCTCACTTTGATGCCTTCTTAGGAAGTGATGAGGACTTGGACCCAGCTGCTGCTATTGAGGAGTTGGAAATGCAGCAAGCCATGCGGGAATCCAGGATAATGCACGAGCAACAACTGACAGAAGGACTTGGAGAGTCTTCCAAATCTCTGTTGGAGATTGATCCATTGGGAGTGGTACAACATGGTGTCATTGTCATTCGCAACCACTTCCCCAGATTCACTCGAGAGGATGGATCTAGGGGACGATGATGAAACCGGGAACTTGGGGACCCAAGTCGAGCCAACCATCTTGAAGGTGTCTTACCACCGCCCCCACGGCCGAGCAGTCAAAGGACAAATGAGTCCAGGAGAAGAGTGACCCCATCACAAGTCACTCATTTGGTGTGCCGGTGAGGGGAAACTCCCTCCACCTGCGGCTAGGTCGGAGGATGCTGCAGATGACTCCACCATGAATCTTGGAGGCGAAGGGGAGAAGGAACAAGAAAAAGAAACACAACAAGTTGTCATCGAAGTAGCTTAGACGGTTGAGTCTGTCTCGGTGAAGTGCCAACCGCTCTCGCAGCCGATGACGACGCCGATACGTCTGATTGAGGCACATGATGGTTACGCCGGAGTTAACACACGGACAATGAAAGTGCAATTCACGGAGTTGAGACTCCTGTGGATGCCACCTCGAAGAGACTCCCAAGACAGTGCGCCTATCGAAGGGATTGTACAAGGCCCCGCTGCAGTTGAGACTGCAGAAGGTAATGAAGGCCTACGGGAGGTTGAGATTTCCCTAGGTAAAATTCAAGGAGATAAGAGCATTCCTCAGACCATAATTGATGACTCAGAGGAGGAAATCAGTGCTCTTCATGACTCCCAAGATGATCCTCGATACAACTTTCCCGGGATCTGCAGATGAAGCTGAGTCTACTCCAACTGAACATCACAAAGACTCAGCTGAGGACGCTCTACCAAGTACAAGTAAGCCAGAATTCAAGGCTGCTCTTCAAAAGTTCAATTTTGATGATGAGCCAAGTCTTCAAAACTCATCATCTTCCGATGACGCTGATGGTGCGGCTAAGGAACAACAAATTCACTTAGCGAGAATCCATCGAGGCCGAAGAAAGTCGTTAAGCAGTGAGGCTCGATCCGCCAATCATCTCACCAAGGCCCGTGAGGTGAGACCGAGCCATCTCGCGAGGTTCCCAAAGCTAGTGATGGGCTCGACTCAACCTCGGATCATCACAAGCACGAACAACTAAATCCTCAATTGCATATGTGCGTGATGATGCGTTTGAACAAACCTTTCCTTTCCAGATTGAGCTGTCCAACCTTGAAGAAGAAACAACCCATGAACAACGTCGTTTCAACGTTCGACCAGATCCAGTCATTCCCACCGACTCCATTGTCCCTATAGATTTTGATTTTCTTTGTCGCTGGCCGCCACCGAGACAGGAGGTGATTTGAGGTACGTGAGGTATTCAAGACAATACCCGGTGAGATTGAAAAGATAGAACGGCACCAGGACACATTATATATGCGACTGGACAATAGGGATACAACTCTTACAGCCGATCTGCATGGGATACTGATTAGAATCAGAGAATGGTGCCAACAACATAGTATAATGCAGCTCGAACAGGTTCGATATTAAGGCATTGTACAATAAGATGCTGGTCTGGAGCGCCGGTAATGCTGACATGAAGACGAGGATGCAAGAAAATATTGATAGAATGCATGCCTCACACACCTCTGAAATGGAACTGCTGCGAGAATTTCATCGAAAAGAACTTCTGCGCGTAGAGGAGAATATGAATGAAAAGTTCAGCCTTCTTATGGCTGAAATGAAGCTGGTGGCAGCCGAATCAAAAGTCACCCGCTCATAATTTCGAACAACATACTCTGCAGCAGAATCCAATCAAAACTCAACTATCAGCCGCTTAGATTTCATGCTTGCAGGCATGTTCCCAGGGGTTCCTCTCTCATTTGATGATGCCAAAAAGGGGGAAGAGGAATACCTGAAGACATTAAAAGGTTTAGAAGTGGAAAAAGAGAAAGTCACAGCTGTTGAAAAGAAGAAGAAAACAACTGAAGAACAGAAGAAAGAAAAGGGAAAAGCAGTTGAGGAGGAAGGTTCAAAAGATATGACTCTACTGTTTGCTGAAACCCCTCAATAAGGCTTTGTCACAACTGACATAATCAGCAAACTACCTGTGACTCTGCCGCTCCAACACTCTGCTGTGCCTATGACTGAGAAAAGAAAAATCGTAGAAGCAGGGATGAAGGAGGTCGAAGGAAAAATGGATGCCCGAGTGATGGATATACTGAAACAATACGGAGGCATTCCAACAGGAAGATACACTGATGCCATTTTAGACGTCGGAAACGAGCCTAGATCAGTTGATGAATTCAAAAAGCTCGAATCCGAAGGATACTTCGAAGGCATGTCCATGGCCCAAGTCTGGGACTTGTATTGGGAAAAAGGCCTCAAGCTGTGCAAAGAAGCTGACAGGCAGCAGACTACTAGCAGTCACTCTGCTGGTCACTCATTGGAAAAGAAGAGAAGGCTCCAAAGACAAGACATGCCCAGAGGAAGAGGAAGAAGCAGTGGAGGAAGAGGTTTCAGACCTAGACCTCTACCCAAAAACATCGAATACATAGATCCAGGAAATAAAGGAGGGATCTATTGGGTTGGGTATGACGTAGTAGCCAACATGGAAGTGGCTAAGAAGAATGCTGAATATGTAAAAAGGATTGAAGAAGAAAATAAGAGACAAAATCAGTTGTGGGAAGAGAGTCAACAAAGACAAGAAAGAAAGAGAAAAGATGAAGCTGCTAGAATAGCCTACGAGAAAAAGAAGGCAGCTGAAGAAGAAAAGAAGAGAAAGAGACCAGAGGATGACAGAGCTGAAGAAGAAAGAATGAAGGAGCGAAGGCGATGAAGTATTGCTGTCCACCCCTTCATGTATTTTACTATTGAAAATATATCTGTATGTAAGTCTTCTGTACATTCTAATGAAAAACTCTGTAATTTCTATTTTTTGCGTAGAAATAGAAAGATATGTTTGCTATGATACACATTGTAAACAGCTCTGTAAAGGACAAGAATGTTATGGTTAATAAAAAGATGGATTCTACGCATACATTCTCTGTTTCTACATTGTCTGTATGTATCTTGTGATGCTTACATTTTGTATGTATGATTTAAGTTTTGGCATCATCAAAAATGGGGAAATTGTTGGGAAATTTATTTTGCTTAGATTTTGATGAATGCCATGTAAAACTTAGTCTAGAAAGTTGGCACCCTATTTTACTTGCAATTTGAATTGTAATAGATAGGGTTGTACGAGCTGAGTCAAGTCAGCTATCCTGGAGATACAAGAAGGCAACTGAAGACTAAAATGAAGACTCCGCTGTGGAACAACTGAGTATGGCAAGGAGAAGAAGTCAAGAACTCGACTGAAGGTGTCAGTCAAGTCAATTCAAGAAGCTAAGTCAAGTTGAAGTGACAGATGAGTCTTTCAATCATTGGAGCAAACTCAAGTCACCTGGGGAAAAGGCAGCTGCAAAAAAGAGTCAACTGAAAAGAATCTGTTGCACAGAAGTAAAAAATATTACCTAAACAAGTAATACTTCCATGCTGCCATGTCTTAAAGTGCTCAGTCCCAGAAGCGTGCAAAAGGAATAAACCAAAGGGAAGCACTGCACCTTGTGTCAGACTCTGAAAAGCTGAATGCTCATTTAATACGAGGAAATGTCAATATCAAGGACTGCAACAAGACAAGCCAACGAACACAAGTGACTTTTAAAATCAGCCTATCTCTTCAACGGGCAGATTTTTAAAAGTTCACTATAAAAGGCTGAGGAATTATTTTGACAAAGGGTGACCTTGATTACCAGAACTACGAGCAAGAAAGCAATATTCACTTTATAACCTGCAAAATAATCTCAAGTTATTCAAGCAATTCCTCAAGCCTAAATTTCGAAGGAAATCGATCCAACACCAAGCTTTGAAGGAAAGACAACTTCAAACTGTTGAAGAGGAAACTTTTGAAGAATCTAAATGGGTCTACATTCCAAGGAGGATTGTAGAAAGGTTCAAGGTTGAACCAGTCTCAAGTTATTGGAGGGCTTCGTGATCAAATCCAAGAAACTTGAGCAAGTGAGCTGAATTAGCAAAGCAGCCACCTTGTGAAGAAGCTGCGTCGTACGAGAAGCCAGCTGTGTGACCAAGGCATCTCCAGATTGCGTCCCAAAGGATCAAGTCAGTTGTGTGATCAAGACTTGTATATGGACTGATAACCACTTTGTACTCTAATCAATACTTAGTGGATTCCTCCAGGAGTTGGAGAAAAGAGGAGTAGAAGAATTACCCCATCTTCGAACCTCTATAAAAATTATTGTGTCATTTACATTTCAACATTTAATTTCTGCATATCATTTTATATCTACTGATAATTTGCTATCCAACTGATAATTAACAAACTGCTAAAACCAAGTATTAAAACAAACTTAAACCAAATTCAAGGGTGTTAAGTCTTATTGAAAATTTCATCACAACCAAGTTAAGGTTTAGACTAAACAACTCGAAGTTATTCTATCATCAAACTCAATCGAAATCGTTGAGTGGCTAACTCTTTGGTTAACTAACCTATTTGTCCCTCAAGGACTTAGATGTGTACTTAACTCGTATTGTTTTAAAAGGACTAAAATCGAAAAGTTGGTAAGGTTTATTCAACCCCCCTTTTAAACCTTACTCACACCCATTGGGACCTACATCCTTTAATGCCAATGTGACTTTATAACACCTTAAACTCATATAAACTATTGTTAACATGTCATCTCCTTTTAGAAAGAGATTCGTTAGACTTTATCGTTTGTCACACTTGTCATTATCCATATAATGACTTAATAGTTGTTCATGTTCCCTTCATGTTCGGGCACAACAATCCCTTTTGGGTCTACCTAAATAAGGTTAGCCCTTTAAGGTCTTTTTCTACACATTTTCATGGTACCTCCATGTGTGCAATATTGCAACACTCAAGAGTATACTAAAAGATGTATGTCTTTAAGATAAATCACAAGTGACCCCTTTTAGCTATCAACCAGCCTTGTAGTCACTATCAATTGACCTACATCATCTTTGCTAATGATACCTCTCAAAGAAACTTCTATTTCTTTGACTCAACAGTATTGGGGTCAATTTCTGTTAAGACTAAGGTAAACCTATATTTACTAAACACCACCACATTTCAGGCAAAACTCATAACCCCCACATTGTGCAACAAGGTCAACTCTGAGAATTATCAATCAAATAGTTGTTGTTTCTCACAAAGTTGAACCATGATTGGGTCACCAACTAACAAATAGTCCACTCGTTAATTTTGGAAATGAGTAGATAAATGTGGTTTATTTATTTTCACAAAATTATTTATTGGTGAGTGAGAAATCAGTGCACAAATGGTACACTTGAAAATATTTATTTATGGAAAATGTATCCAACATATATGGAATATCGACAAATTGGTCAAAATTCTATGTTTGGGTAAGTTACTTGATTTTCTCTTTTAAATAGGCATATTTGACTCAACTCACCAATATAATGGAATCTTGAAAAAGAGTACATAAAATCATTTCTTAAACTGATTGAGGCCACAATTGAAACGACTAACTCTTGAACAAATGAATCAAGATTTGGGGGATTTGGTCAATATTTGTGGACATATTTGTGTACAAAGATTATGGGTTTTCCTTTCTAGGATCCCCTGTATTTTCCTGTAAATAAAGACCACTATAAATGTGGAAACAAAACACACAATACACAAAAGTAGTGGATACAAGATCATACATCAATACACGAAGTCCATAGTCTGTTACTCTCATTTTGCATCTGCATAGTAGGTGTTGTCTTAGGTGTGACGTCACTCAGGGCCCCACTAATCTCAGTTCGCCCGGTAATTTGATTTGTGGTGCTTATATCTTTTACCAAAGTCTTTGTATTTTGGGAGACTCATTGGCTGAAATCGTGAGCATTGTGTCAGGGCAACAAGAGTCTTACAGAAAGAGTTCACTCGCCTCAATTGCTTTACCATTTTTTTATTTTTTTTTATTTTGTAGAAGACACTGTTAGTTCGAATTGTCCCCTACTGTATCCCTTTATTTTTTGTTGTATGCCCAACATCAAATTTCTCCAACTTATTGCAAATGCAGAGAAGATTGTGACAAGAAACTTCCTCTATTGATGATAAGGAAAGCTTAGTTTATCTTTTATCGTCTTGCCCACACACATGGTGTTGTGTGTTGGTAGTAGAGGTGGCGATTGTAGGTCCCAATGGGTGTGAGTAAGGTTTAGAAGGAGGGGTTGAATAAACCTTACCAATTTTTTCGTTTTAGTCCTTTTAAAATATAACAGAGTTAAATACACAGCTACGTCCTTGAGGGACAACTAAGTTAGTTAACCAGTAGAGTCAGCCACTCAACAGACTCAATTGAGCTGTTGATAGAATAACTCAGTTGTTTAGTCTAAACCTTAACTTGGCTGTGATGAGATTTTCAGCGGAAGACTTAACAACCTTGAATTTGGTTTAACCTTGTTTTAAACACTTGATTTTGGCACTTCGTTAATTATCAGTTGGATAACAAATTATCAGCAGATATAAAGTGTTATGCAGAATTAAAATGCTGAAATGTAAATGACACAATAATTTTTATAGAGGTTCGAAGATGGGGTAATTCTTCTACTCCTCTCTCCTCCAACTCCTGGAGGAATCCACTATGTATTGATCAGAGTACAAAGTGGTTATCGGTCCGATACAAGTCTTGATCACACACGGTGACTTGATCCTTTGGGACTCGACGGAGATGCCTTGGTCACACAGTTGGCTTCTCGTCCGACTCAGCTTCTTCACAGGGATGCCTTGCTACTTCAGCTCACTTGCTCAAGCTTCTTGGATTTGATCATGAAGCCCTCCAATAACTTGAGACTGGTTCGACCTTGAACCTTTCTACAATCCTCCTTAGAATGTAGACCCCTTTTGATTCTTCAAAAGTTTCCTCTTCAACAGTTTGAAGTTGTCTTTCTTTCACAGCTTGGTGTTGGATCGATTTCCTTCGAAATTTAGGCTTGAGGATTTGCTTGAATAACTTGAGAATATTTTGCAGGTTACAACGTGAATAAATGCTTGAATGCTCGTGATTCAGGTAACCTTCCCTCAATGAGATTCCCCAGCCTTTTATAGTGAACTTTCAAAAATCTGCCCGTTGAAGAGATAGGCAGATTTTCAAATGTCACTCGTGTTCGTTGGCTTGTCTTGTTGCAGTCCTTGATGTTGAAATTTCCTCATATTAAATGAATGTTCAGCTTTTCAGAGTCTGACACGAGGCACATCGCTTCCCATTGGTTTATTCTTTTTGCACGCTCTGGGACTGAGCACTTTAAGACATGGCATCATGGAAGTATTACTTGTTTAGGTAATATTCTTGAATTCTGTGTAACGGATTCTTTTCAGTTGTCTCTAACTTCCCCAGGTGACTTCGAGTTAGCTTCCAATCAATGGATGACTCATCTGTCACTTCAACTTGAGACTTGTCCTATTGAGTTGACTTGACTGACACTTCACACAGCTGATACTCCTTCAGTCGAGTTCTTGACTTCTCCTCCTTGCCATACTCAGCTGTTTCACAACGGAGTCTTCATTTCAGTCTTCAGTTGACTTCTTGTATATCCAGGCATAGTTGACTTGACTCAACTCGTACAGTCCTATCTATTACAATGCAAATTACAAGGAAAATGGGGTGCCAACTTTCTAGTCTAAGTTTTACATGACATTCATCAAAATCTAAACAATAAATTTCCCAACAATTTTCCCTTTTTTGATGATGCCAAAACTTAAAATATACATACAAAATGTAAATAACAAAGATACATAAAAACAATGTAGAAACATAGAATGTATGCGTAGAATCAATCCATTTATTGACCATAACATTCATGTCCTTTACAGAGCTGTTTACAATGTGTATCATAGCAAACATAGCATTCTATATCTATGCAAAAATATAGAAATTACAGATTTCTTATTCAACGTACAAAAGACTTACATACATATGTATTTACAACAGTAAAATACATGAAGGGGTGGACATCAACACTTCATCGCCTTCACGCCTCATTCTTTCTTCTTGACCCGCTGCGTTCTCGCTCTCATTCTCGTCTTTTCATCTGCAGCTGCCTTCTTTTTCTCGTATGCTCTCTTTGCAGCATCGTCTCTTCTCTTTCTTTCTTGCCTTTCTTCCCACAGTTGATCTTGCCTTTTGTTTCTTCTTCAATTCTTTTGACATAGTCAGCATTCTTTCTAGCCACTTCCCGGTTGGCTACTTTGTCATATCCAGCCCAATAGATCATTCCCTTCTTGCCCAGATCTACATATTCAATGTTTTTGGGTAGAGGTCTAGGTCAAAAACCTCTGCCTCCACCACTCCTTCCTCTTCCTCTGGGCGTATATTGTACTGGAGTCTTCTTCTTACCAGCTGACTGGCTGCTTGTAGTCTGCTGCTTATCAACTTCTTCACATAGCTTTAGACCTTTCTCCCAGTACAAGTCACAGGCTTGGGCTATGGACATATTTTTGAAGTATCCCTCGAATTTGAGCATTTTGAATTCTTCCACTGATTGTGGCTTGTCTCCATTGTCTGGAATGGCATCTGTATGTTTACCTTCCAGAATGCCTCCGTATTGTTTCAATATATCCATCACACGGGCATCCATTTTTCCTTTGACCTCCTTCATCCCTGCTTCTACAATTTTTCTCTTCTCGACTACTTCCGGTACATCGTCAGTGTTGGAGCGACAGAGTTCTTTGGAAGTTTTCTTATTATGTCGGTGTGCAAGGCCTTATTGAGGGGTTTCAAAGAAACATTAGAGTCATATCCTTTGAACCTTCCCCCTCAATCGCTTTTCCCTTTCTTTCTTTCTTCTTCAACTGTTTTTTCTTCTTTTTCAAAGCAGTGCGTCTTCTCTTTCTCATCCTGACCCTTTCAACATCTTCAGGTATTCCTCTTCCCTCTTTTTGGCATCATCAGAGGAGAGAGAAACCCCTGGGAACATGCCAGCAAGCATGAAATCTAGGCGGCTGATAGCTGAGTTTTGCTTGGAGTCTGCTGCGGAGTATGCTGCATGAAATTCTGAGCGGGTGGCTTTGGATTCGGCTGCCACCAACTTCATTTCAGCCATGAGAAGGCTAAATTTGTTATTCATATTTTCCTCTACGCGCAGAAGTTCTTTCTTTTGAAATTCTCGCAGCAGTTCTATTTTAGTGTTGTGGGAGGCATGCATTCTGTCAATATTTTCTTGCATCCTCCTCTTCATATCAGCATTATCAGCACTCCAGATTAACATTTTGTTGTACAATGCCTTGAAATATCTGACTTGTTCTAGTCGCATTGTACGCTGTTGTTGACACCATTCCCTGATTCTAACCACTATTTCGCATAGATCGACCGTAAGATTGGCATCCCTGTTGTCCAGCCACATATCCAATGTGGCTTGGTGCCATTCTATCTTTTCAATCTCTGCAAAGATTGTCTTGAAGACCTCTCATACCTCAGCTGTCACCTCGGTCTCAGCTGGCGGCCAAGCAACATCAAAATCAAAGTCTACTGGGATGATAGTATATGTGGGAATAACTGGGTCAGGTCTGACGTTGAAGCGTCGCTGTTCTCGAGCTGTTTTTTCATCAAGTTCAGGCATCTCAATAGAGAAAGGGAAAGTTTCTTCAAATGCATCATCACGGACATATGGTATAGATTCTATCGTTATTCATGCCTGTGATGTGCCCGGTTGAGTGGAGCTGCTGCTGACTTTGGGAGCTGCGCAGACGACTCTGTTTTGTTTGGGCCTTGGTGAGTGGTTTGGCTAGCCGATCGAGCCTTAGCATTTGTCTTAATGTGCCTTCTTCGGCCTCAGTGGATTCTGCTAAATGAATTTGCTGTTCCTCAGCTGCACCATCAGTGTCATCGGAAGATGATGAGTCTTGAAGGCTTGGCTCATCATCAAAATTGAACGTTTGATGAGTAGCCTTGAGGTCTGGCTTGCTCGTACTTGGTAGAGAATCCTCAGCTGAGTTTTTTTGATGTGCAGTTGGGGTAGACTCAGCTTCATCTGCAGATCCCAGGAAGGTTGTATCAGGATCAACCTGGGAGTCATGAAGAGCACTGATTTCCTCTTCTGAATCAGCAATTATGGTCTGAGGAATGCTCTTATCTTCTTGATTTTTACCTAGGGAAGTCTCAACCTCACTTAGGCCTTCATTACCTCCTGCAGTCTCAACTGCAGCGGGGCCTTGTACAATCCCTTCGACAGGAGCAACTATCTTATGGTCTTCTGCAGTGGCATCCACATGAGTCTCAACTCCGTGGATTTCACTTTCAGTGCCCAGAGTGTTAACTCACGGGGCAGATCCATCCTGTGCCTCGACTGCATCAGCAGCGTCCTCAGCCTGCAGAGCCGTTGGCACTTCAGCTGAGACAGACTTAACTGTATGAGCTTCGTCAGTGACAACTTGCTGTGGTTCAAGTTCTTTTTCCTTCCCCACTTTGCCTCCTAGATTCAGGGTGGAGTCATCTGCAGCATCCTCCGACCTAACTGCAATGGAGTGAGTTTCCCCATCAGCTGGCTCACCAGCTGAGTGACTTATGTTGGGGTCACTCTGCTCCAGACTCCCGACTTTATCAAATGAGTGTTCAGCCGTGGGGGCAGGTGGTAAGACATCTTCAACAGGGATTGGCTCAACCTGGGTGCCCAAGTTCCCAGTGTCATCGCCAATTCCCTTAGATCCGTCTTCTGAATGAGCTGGGGAAGTGGTTGCAACAATAATCGTGGGCAATGCCGCACCACTCCCAACGGATCAATTTCCAGCTGTGATTTGGAAGACTCTCCTGGTCCTTCCATCAGCTCTTTCTCATGCATCAGTGTGGATTCCCTCATGGCTAGCTGCATGTCCAACTTTTCTTGTGCAGTAATAGGGTCCATGTCCTCATCACTATCTGAAAGTATGTCAAGATGAGGATGAGTATGGTCGCTGGTTCCAGTTAGAGGACAAATGCTGGCTTTCTCACAAGCCTCTGCTTTCCCAGCTGCTCATGCCTGTTCGTTTTCCTTCCGAATTTGCAGCATATTAATATAGTTATCCTCATCCATGGCTTGCAGCACTGTGTCAACTTCAAGAAACCTGAAGAGTTCTCTTCCTCATCAATAAACTCGGGTGTTCAAACCGCACCTAGAGTGACTCAGCCTTCCATTTCCTCCATGCTCTTAGACGATTTTGGATGTCCGGGTACAATGGAGAGCATATGATTACATCATCATCTTCATCCTCTCCTGTTGCCTTTCCTTTTCGGGAATGGAGGGTAGCAAACTCATCGCTCTTCACCTCGGCGGCTCTCTATCGCAGTGGAGATACTGATCCGTTGATGGGGATTTCATTGTCTCAGCTCCTTCTTGTTCCTCAGTTGTTCTGTCCACAGCCAGGTCGTCAACTTGCCTCTGTTGATCGCCTTCAGCAGATTTGGCGGTTTCATCAATCACTTCTGGAGACTGCATTTCTTCCGCAGTCTCAGTGATTTGCTCCAGCTGAGTTGAAGACTTAGCCATCCTCTCAAGCTCCGAGAGCTTGGTGAGTCTTCTCCTTTTCTTAGTTTTCACCAGAGGAATGTCTGGTTCTACTTCCTCTGGTTCCTCGAAGGTAAATGCCTTTGGAGTTGCCTTACAGGAAGCTGTCTTTCTCACCTTGGCAGTCCTCTTCTTCTCCATTCCTGGAGAAGATATTAAGGATTCCTTCTCCACCGCGGCTGCAGGGGCGGGGAGACACGGCAGGGGCAGGGGCGGGTGACTTTACCGCTGGGCGGGTGCGGATTTCTTCTTTGCTACTGGGGCAACCTTCTTCTTTCCAGCTGCATGGGCAACTTTCTTCTTCGGAGGGGAGATAACAGCTGTTTCCTCAGGGTCAGCTGATTCCCCCTCACTGGTGTCCGCCCGCTTGGCGTATGCTATCTTCTGGGCTCTAGACAAGTTGGCCCAAACATCTTCTTGTTAACATGGAATAATTTTCCATGTTGAAATGGAACACCCTTCACCTGCATTAGATGGCCAATGGCTAGGCCATAGCCCAGTGATCCTCCAAAGGATCCATCCTCTTTGAAAGACTTGTTGCCAATGTTCTGGAAAAGTCTGTGTAGATGAATTCAACCCAGTTAATCTTCTTCTCTTCCATGATCGCAACCATGACGATCAGTTTGGTTTTGGATATCTGATTGAAGCTTCTAAACTTCATATCCACACATTTTGCGACGATATCCATTAACTTGTGATAATTGTCCTTCAGCAGCTTCTTGTCAGCTGTGTATACCACTTTCGCAGCACATTCTGGTCCGCCACTTCCTTCCATGCAATGTGCCCAAATTTACATCACCTCAAATATCTCCTCAGACACCTTCCGACGGGCAAAGAAACAATGCCCGCTAGATCTTCAAAGCAGATGATTGTAAGATCCTTCCCGTGAACAGAGGATTTGATGCCTCGTCATGAACTTCAGTGTTCACGTAGAACTGTGCTACTTCTTCAACATATGTCATCTGAAATTCCATTGTGAGAATGGGTTTCAGTCCGGATTTCTCGATTTTATCAGCAATCTTCTTCACAAGGGTTTCGTTAGAACCATGTTTAATCATCCCTTCGAAATCCACTGTAGAACCATTGTGGATTTGCTTGCCTAGCTTAGTGAAATCATAGGTTGATGCCATTTTTATGAGTTTTTACCAATCGAAACTTGACGAACTTGCTTTGAAGATAGGTAGGGTTTTGATAGAAAAAAAAATGATTTCTTTGCTTTGGAGAGATGAATAGTTTTGAGAAACGTGAGAGAGAGAAAACTAAACGATTGAGTATATAAGGGTTATGAAAGGACGTGCTTTCGGTTTTTGAAATTTTAATCAAGATCAACGGCTCAGATTTGCCACGCCGATTAGCATTTAATTGCCCGCATTTAATGCGGCAACATTTATATCCAATCATATGCTTGTTGTGCAACTTTTGACAGTACCTCTCATTATTACGCTGATATCATCCTTAAAAACATTCCCGCTTATTAAAAATGACTGCGTTTTTGTCACTTAGCTCATAAATGACTCAGCTTACTTCTTCACTGACTCAACTCTTCTGTTCTCTATTTGTATAGTGACTCAGTTGTCAGCTAACTCGATACAGCTGACTTTCCAATATGGCTGATTCACTTGGTTGATTTATAAGGTCTGCTCTGTTTTTATCTTTTCATGTTTCATTTCTTCTCATTGAGTCTTCTGAGTGTCAACTCAGCTCAATTAACCATAGCTCATGCTTGAGTTCTTCAAATCTTGATTCACATAATGGCTTTGTGAATATATAATGGCTTTGTGAATATGCCAGCTAACTGTTTATCAGTTGAGATGTATTCCAAAGTGATGTCTTTCTTTTCAACATGATTTCTTATGAAATGATATCTGACATAAATGTGCTTTGTTCTTGAATGCAACACAGGATTTTGAGTGATTGCAATAGCACTTGTGTTATCACACATAATTAGAATCTCTTTTTCTACAATTTCATAATCTCTCAGCTGCTGTCTCATCCATAAGACTTGGGCAAAACAGTTGTTTTGCTAGCCTATGTACTCACCGGCTTGTGGATGTGGCTATTGAGTTTTGCTTCTTGCTAAACCAGAAACCAATCTGTTTCCAAGCATTTGACAGGTACCTGAAGTACTCTTCATGCCAACCGTACATCCAGCATAGTCTGAGTCTGAATAACCAATTAGCTTGAATCCTCCTTCCTTTGGATACCATACGCCGACTTCCTGGCATCCCTTCAAATGTCTTAGGATTCTCTTAGTCAGATCATATGGCTTTCTTTTGGTGCATTGAAATCTTGCACATACTCCTACCGCAAAGGTGATGTCCGACCGCCTGTTAAATAGAGCGATGATCCAATGAGTGCTCTATATCCTGGTTTGATCCACATGCTTACCATCCGCATCCATATCGATCTTCGACCGATGTATTCATTGGTATTTTCACGTAAGACGCGTCTCTTCCATACCAAATTTCTTCATTAAATGGTGTACTTTGTTTGACTTATGAAGGTTCCATCGCTCATTGCTTAACTTGAAGTCCTAGAAAGAATGTCGCCTCTCCCATCATGCTCATTTCAAATTTGCCTTGCATGAGGTTTGAGAACTTATCACACAGCTCTTTGTTTGTGGATCCAAAAATGATATCATCCACATATATTTGAACAAGCAGTATACTTTCTTCATCTTAAATTCTGAAGAGTGTTCTGTCCACTTTACCTTTGGTGAATCCATCATATGTCAGAAATTGAGATAATGTACCATACCATGCTCTAGGTGCCTCGCTTCAATCCATATAGAGCTTTCTTGAGCTTGTACACATTATCTCCAAGAGTCTTCTACTCAAATCCTGGAGGTTGTTCAACATAGACTTCTTCTTCCAACAATCCATTTAAGAATGCATTTTTCACATCCATTTGATATACAATGAAGTTCTTGTGAGCAGCATAGGCAATAAACATCCTTATTGCATCTAATCTTGCAACAGGAGCAAATGTTTCATCAAAATCGATTCTTTTTTCTTGGTAATATCCTTTGCCTACCAATCTTGCTTGTTTCTTACCACAGATCCTTCCTCATTCATCTTATTTCTGAAGACCCATTTTGTGCCAATAACATTTTGATGGGTTGGTCTTTGCACCAATTCCCAAACTTGTTTTCTTTCAAACTGATTCAGATCTTCTTGCATGGCTTGAATCCAATGTGTGTCATCCAATGCTTCAGACACATCCTTTGGCTCTATTTGGGAAATAAAACAAGTGAACATTGTTTCTTGTTGAGCTCTGGATCTGGTTCTTACACCATCTCTTACATTTACAATAACTAGCTCTGGTGGATGGTCTTTCAGCCATCTCACATCAGGTTGGAGTAGGTCAGCTGGGTTTAGTCGTCTTGCAGATGTGTTGTCTTGAGCAGCTCTTTTATCACCATTTAGCTGCAGATTCTCCAGTTGTCTTTGAGATTCAGCTAGCTCATCTTCATCTTGATTAATTGCTCCAGCTTCTGCTTGGACATAAGGACTCTTCTGCATAGTTGGCTGATTCAGATTATCAGCTAACTCTTCAATGTCCTCTCCATTTACATTAGGTTCATAAAAAACCACATAGATAGACTCTTCAGTGACCATAGTCCTCTTGTTCAGTACTCTGTAGGCTTTGCTTTCAGCTGAATATCCCAAGAAGATACCTTCGTCATCTTTAACATCAAAAGCCTTTAGATTATCCTTGCCATTGTTGTGGATGAAGCATTTGCATCCAAATATTCTAAAATATCCAACATTTGGTTTTCTCCCTGTCCATATTTTATAGAGGGTCTTTGTCAGCTGTCTATTTATCATGCATCTATTTTGAGTATAGCATGCAGTGTTGATGGCTTTAGCCTAAAATCTTTTAGCGATCCCTTCACTAACATTGTCCTTGCAGCCTTCCTTGAGAGTTCTGCTTTCTTCGTTCGCCACTCCATTCTCGCTATGGAGTCCTTGTCGAGATAATTCATGAGCAATACCATTTTCAACACAATCGAGTTATTATTCCATTGACAAACTCAGTTCCTCTATCAGATCTTATCTTTATAATGGTTTGACTCTTCTCATTTTGAACTCTTCTCATTAGTTGAGGTAACTTCTATAGAGTTTCCTTCTTTTTACACATGAAGATTGTCCATGTATATCTTGAATAATCATCCACCACTACTAAAGTGTATTTCTTTCCACTTATGCTGGTTGGGTCAACTGGACCAAATAGATCCATATGCAATACATGCAATATCCTTGTTGAAGATGGACTTGAATTCTCTTTGAATGATGATTTGATTTGCTTTCTCATCTGGCATGCATCACAAACATTTTCTTTCTTGTGTACTGAGTTTGGTAGTCCTTGCAAGCTTGTTAATTGTCTTGAAATTTAGATGACTCGAACTTTTGTGCCCAAACCCAACTTGATTCGGCTATACTCTTTGCTAGCAGACAAGTGCTTGGTGTGGCAATCGACCAATCTACCACATACATATTCTTTTTGCGGATCCTTGCAACACTACTTCATTTGATTAAATGTCTTTAATTTGGCACACTCCCATATTGAATCCAACATTATATCCCTTGTCACAGAGTTGGCTGATGCTTAACATGTTGAAGTTGAGACTTTCAACATATGCAACTAGGGATGTCAATCGTGTCGTGTTTCGTGTTCGCGGGTTGTGTTTTTACACAGGTATTACAGATCTGACACGAACCCAAACCCGACCCGTTTAATTATTCGTGTCAAGATACATGACCCGAACCATTTATAACACGGGTAACCCAACACGACACGAAAAACCTGTATAATTTAAACTTGACACGAAAAAAAATATTAAAAAATAAAAAAAAAATTAAAATTACAAATAAAAAATACATTAAATATTAAAATTTATTAAAAAATGCATATCATAATTTTTCCATCATCATATAACCAACTAAAACATCACAAAATATTAAAATAATATATCACAATAAAATTAAACGGGTTACATAGGTCAATCGTGTCGACCCGCGGGTCGACCCGACCTGACCTATTTATTTTTTCCGTGTTAACCGTGTCCGACCTGATTTTGACCCAAACCTGTTAAGGGTTGTACCTGTACCTGCTAAATTCGTGTTAGGTTCGTGTCGGATTATCGTGTCGTGCCACAAATCGACGCCCCTATATGCAACATCTGTGATTTCTAATCCATTTTTCTTGATGAATCCAGTGCCTCTTATTTCCCTGGAGCTTCATTTCCTCCAAATATGACTTTTGCACCTCTAATATCCTTGAATTTTGACAGATTTTTCTTGTTCCCTGTCATGTGTCTGGAACAACCACTATCCATGTACCAGGTTCCTTGGCACTCATTGCTCTGAACCCGCAATCAAGGAAATCAGTTTTAGGTACCCATACTTGCCTGGGTCCTGAGGGGTTAGTGTTGTAAGATGATCCAACCAACTTATAGCCAAGTGATCTGACTTTAAGAGGTTTCCATCTATCTGTGCCATAATCATAATTCACCTTGGCAAATTGCTTGGGGACTTTAGGTTCATACAACTTTCTCTTTTGTCTGTATGCCTGTCTGTCTGTGTGTTTTAGCAATTGTCTTCTTTAGGTAGTTGTGATATATCTAAGTGTAGTGCTTGGGTGCATACGTGTGCTGATGACAACTCTTTTGCCTTTGGAATGACCTTTGCTGAGTTCTAGGCCTTTGCCATTTTGGCATATATTCCATAGATCTTTGCTGATATTTCACATTATTCCAATCAGCTTGGCTTGGGTAGTTTCTACCATTTCCATCATTTGTGTTCCTTTGATTGAACTTCTGGGAATTCTGGTAGCTCTGTTTCTTCTTCACAGAGTACTTCCTATTTGGAGTTTGTTGAGGCACTCTGCTGGAGTTCTTCTCAGCTGTACTCTCAGCATACTCAACTGGTTGTTTTCCTTTTCCTTTATATCCAAGGCCAGTTTGTTTGTGATTGTGTTTTGGAGTGAATGTGGGTGCAACATTTGGTGTATTGGGTTTTTGAGATGCTTCATTACTTGAAGATCCTTTTTCCAAGATCACTCTGGGAGCTTGACTGTGCACAAAGGAATTGAATCCTATGCCTGTCTTGTCTCCACACTCTTTTTATCTCATATTAAGGTCATCCAATGATTTAGATGCCTTAGTGAATGAAGCGATCACATTTTTGAGATCATTTTCTCTCTTTTCTATAACAGCTATCTCTGTTATTAGTTTAGCATTCTCAACCTTCAGCTCTTTATTCTCATCAGCTATGCGACTTAGAGTACTCAGCTCGTTAGTCAGCTGTGAGTTTTGGCTTTTGAGCTGGCTTTTTTCCTCATTTAATAGTGTGTGTGAGGACTTAATGTGCTCAAAGTCTTTCATCATTTTGCCTAATGAATCATAAAGATCAGTGGGTGATGAAGTGTGTGTGTCACAATCACTATCACTAGAATCTGAGTGAGATGAGTTATAGTGTACCTCATCTTCTTGGTCAGGTTGATCTTGTTCTTTAGCCATTAAATAGATCATTGCTTCTTCCTCAGAATCACTTGAGTAGTCAGCTTCACTACTCTCTGAGTCTGTTGTATCTTTTGACTTAGCTGTCTCAGCAGTCTCTGCAGCCAACATAACCTTTTTCTTCTCTTGTCTTCTTTCTCTCAAGACTTCTTCTTCTTCATTCCCGTATTTATTGACTATGTGGTATGGATCAATAGCAAAGTGTCCTGGTTGTCTACAGTTCCAACACAGGTTTTCAGCTCTTTGATCAGCTCTTTCCGTTCTTGGGTTATCAACTCTCTGATATTCAAACTTTTGATGCTCAGCTCTCTTGGGTGGCCTGTCTTCCCTTGACTTGGAGGGAGCTGAATGTCTTCTGGAGGATTCACCCTTGTTTCTTTTATAGTTTTTGTTGAAGAACTTGTTGAATCTTTTAACCATCAAGGCAATTTCCTCCTGGTCAATGGCTTCCTTAACCTCAGCTCTTTTCCCATCCTTTACTATGAGTGCAGCTGTTTTGGGTACAACTGTCTCATCTTGATCTTTTCTTCTCAGCTCGAACTCTTAGGCTTTGAGGTCTGAGAATAGCTCATGATTGGATGTTGTTGTGAGGTTCATTGAATGTCTCAGGGCCCTGACCTTCATTTCCCATTTAGCTGGGAGGCTTCTTAGAATCTTCATACACATTTCTTTCTGTGTATATTCTTCCCCAAGTGCAGATAGTTTATTGGTAATCTCAGTGAATCGAGCATCCATCTGATCCAAGTTTCACCTACAAGCATTTTAAAATTTTCAAATTTTTGTACAGCAACGGACAATTTGTTTTCTTTAATTTGCTCAGATTGTTAGGAAAATTACTGTTTAGATTTTGATGAATGCCATGTAAAACTTAGAATAGAAAGTTGGCACCCCAATTCTTGTTGTAAAATGCATTGTAATAAATAGAGTTGGCCGAGCTGAGTTAAGTCAGCTACGCCCTAACATGCAAAAAGACAACTGAAGACTAGAAGGAAGACTCCGCTGCGAGACATTTGAGTATGGCAAAGAAGAGTAGACGGGAACTCTATCAAGAATCGGTGAGATGCGGTGAGTGGAGTATCGATCAAGTCAACTCGAGAAAAGCCAAGTCTCAAGTTGAAGTGACAAGAGTCATCCATGATTGGAAGCTCGACTCTAAGTCACCCGGGGAAAGCAAGGAAATGCGTCAAGTCGAGATAATCAGAAAAGATCCGTTGTACGTAAATCAAGAGATTTACTTAAACAAGTAATATCTCCATACCACCTTTCTCGGAGTGCTCGGCCCCGAAGCGTGCAAAAGGAATGAACCAATGGGAAGCACTACACCGTGTCGTAACTCAAAAGGTGAAAAGAACAATTCATACGAGGAAATGACAATTCCAAGGATCGCAACAAGACAAGCCAACGACGCAAGTGACTTTAAAAAATAAGCCTATCTCTTCAACGGGCATATTTTTGAAAGATCACTATAAAAGGCTGAGGAGTTTATTTGAGAATGAGTGAGACATAAGTGTGACACGAGAGACACAAGTTACAGACCTGAACTAAAAACGTTCAAGCAATTATTAGAAAATCTGAAACATTCTCAATCCTCAAGCCTACACTACGAAGAACATCAATCCAAAACTCACCTGTGAAGGAAAGATAACTTCAATCAGTTGAAGAGGAAAATACTGAAAAATCAAGGGGTCTACATTCCACGAAGGATTGTAGGAAGGTTCAAGGTCGAACCAAGTCTTAAGCTTTTGGAGGGCTTCGTGATCAAATCCAAAGAGCTTGAGCAAGTGAGTCTGTAGTAGCAAGGCAACCGCCCGTGAAGAAGCCGAGTCGCACGAGAAGCCGGTGAGTGATCAAGGCGCCTCCAGATCGAGTCCCAAAGGATCAAGTCACCTGTGTGATCAAGACTTGTATCCGGATGTTACCACTTTGTATACTGATCATTACCTAGTGGATTCCTCCAGGAGTTGGAGAAGAGAGGAGTAGAAGAATTACCCCATCTTCGAACCTCTATAAAAATTTCATTGTGTCATTTACATTTCAGCACTTTAATTTCTGCATCTTAATTGTTTAATTCTGCTGACATATTTGCTATCCACTTGATAATTTATAAGTACTAAACCAAGCACTAAATTCTTGCTTAATCAAACTTTAGGGTGTTAAGTCTTCCGCTGAAAACAAAACCACAGTTGAGTTAAACAGCTGAGTTATTCCATCAACAGCTCAGTTGAGTCTGTTGAGAAACTAACTCTACTGATTAACTAAATTGGTTGTCCATCAAGGACACAACTGTGTAGTATTAACTCTGAATATTTAAAAGGACTAAATCGAAAATTTGGTAAGGTTTATTCAACCCCCCCTTCTAAACCTTACACTTACACCCCTTGGGACCTACAAGTGGTATCAGAGCGGTTGGTTCATTAAACCCTCCGCACCGGTTACTGAACTAGATCTCCAAACTTTTCAAAGTCTGCTTTAGTACTTAAACTTTCAAAACTCTTTTTATCATTAAAAGTTATTATCATGGAAGCAAATTTGACACGCATCCCTATGTTCACTATTGAAGAATTTGATGATTGGAAAATTCGTATGCAGGCTCATCTATCAGCATTACATGATGAGATGTGGATAGTGATAGAAGATGGGCCTCTGCAAATCTTAAAGGTGAACACAGCTGTACGAAGAGCTGCAGCTGAAGGAGAAGAGGAAGTTGCTCCCAGACCTGTCATGGTTGAAAAACCAAGAACTGAGTGGACAAATGATGACAGAAAAAGATACAACCTGGACAATGTAGCCAAGGACATCCTTTACAAAACCTTGGACAAAGCCATGTTCAATAAAGTCAAATCATGCAAAACGGCTAAAGAAATCTGGGACAAGCTGACATTGATTTGTGAAGGCTCAGAGCAAATCAAAGAAACCAAATTATCAGTGGCTGTACAGAAATTTGAGAACTTCAAAATGATCTCAGGAGAAAACCTGGATCAACTGGATGCTCGGTTCACGTAAATCACAAATGAGTCATGTCGCACTTGGAAAAGAATATACGAAGGAAATGTGTATGAAGATCCTAAAAAGTCTTCCAGCTGAATGGGAAATGAAGGTCATGGCACTCGAGACATTCCATGGACCTATCAAAGACATCCAACCATGAATTATTCTCGGACCTCAAAGCCTACGAGTTTGAGCCGAGAAGAAAAGACAGAAGAGACAAATTGCACCCAAAAAAATGGCTGCTCTAATTGTTAAAGATGGGAAGAGACCCGAGGTCAAAGAAGTCATTGATCCGTAAGAAATAGCCCCGATGGTTAAAAGATTCAACAAGTTCTTCAATAAGAACTACAAGAGAGAAAGGGCGAATCTTCCAGACGACACTCACTCCTCCCTCCAAATCAAGGGAAGATAGGCCAACCAAGAGAACAAATCATCAAAAAGTTGAGTATCAAAGGGTCGACAATCCAAGAATGGAAAGAGTCGATCAAAAGGTGAATATCTATGTTGAATCAGTAGACAACCAGGTCACTATGCCATTGATCGCTCATATCCTCGTAGTTAACAAATACAAGAATGAAGAAGAAAGAAAGGTCTTGAGAGAAAGAAGACAAGAAAAGAAAAAGGCAATGATGGCCGCAGAGATCATTAAAACAACCAAGTCAAGAGAGACAATGATTGAGAGAGCAATGAACCCGACTACTCAAGTGAGTCTCGAAGAAGAAGCCCCGATCCGCTTGATGGCCAAAGAACAAGATCAACTCGACCAAGAAGATGAGGTACACTCTAACTCATCAAACTCGACTCTAGTGATAGTGATCGTGACACACACACACTTCATCACCCACGATCTTTATGATTCATTAGGCAAAATGATGAAAGATTTTGAACACATTAAATCCTCACACACACTATTAAATGAGGAAAACAAATTTACTCAAGAGTCAAAACTCAAAGTCGACTAAGGAGCCGAGTACTCTAAGTCAAATAGCCGATGAGAATGAAAGTTTAAAGGTGAATATGCTAAATTAATAAGTAAATTACCGCTATAGAGAAGAGGGAGAATGACCTCAAAAATGTTATGCCTCATTCACTAAGGCATCTAAATCATTGGATGATCTTATTATGAGTCAAAGAGAATGTGGAGACAAGACAGGCTTAGGATTTAATTCCTCTGCTATGTCAAACCTCAAAAGTAATTTTGGAAAAAGGATCTTCAAGCCATGAAGAGTCCGAAAAATCCAAAACTCTAAATGTTGCACACACATTCACTCCAAAGCACAATAACAAGCAAACCGGCCTTGGTTATAAAGGAAGAGGAAAACAAACGATTGAGTGCGCTGAAAGGACAATCGAGAAGAGATTCAAGCAGAGTTCCTCAAAGAAACTCCAAACAAAATACTCAGAAAAGGAAGCAGAGCTACCAAAAACCCCTTAAAATCCATAAAAGAAATACATATGATGGGAATGGTAGAAAATATCCAAGCCAAGCCGATTGGAATAATGTAAACTATCAAAGATAGACTTATGGAATATAAGCCCAAATGGCAAAGGCCTAGAACTCAAAGAAAGGCCATTCCAAAAGTATTAGAGCTTTCATCAAAGACACATATGAACCTAGGCACTACACTCAAAGACACCACAATTACCCAAGGAAGGCAATTGCTAAAACACATATGCAGCATACGACAAAAGAGACAAGATGAACCTAGAATTCCCAAGCAATTTGCCAGGATTAATTATGATTATGGCACTCGATAGATGGCAACCCCTTAGAGTCAAATCATTTGGCTATAGGTTGGTTGGATCATCTTACAATTTTAACCCCTCAGACCTGCACAAGTATGGGTACCTAAAACTTAATTTCCTTGATTGCAGGTTCAAGGAACAATGAGTGCCAAGGAACCTGGTACATGGATAGTGGTGGCCCGGACACATGACAGAAACAAGAAAAATCTGTCAAAATTCAAGGAAATTAAAGGAGCAAAAGTCATATTTGGAGGAAATGAAGCTCCTGGTGAAATAAGAGGCATTGGATCCATCAAGAGGAATGGATTAGAAATCACAGATGTTGCATATGTTGAAGGACTCAACTTCAACTTATCGAGCATCACCAACTCGTGACAAGTGGTTACTATGTTGGATTCAACATGGGTGTATGCCAAATCAAAGATCTTGAATCGAATGAAGTTGTCTTTGCAAGGATGTAGACAGAATAATATGTATGTAGTGAATTGGTCAATCTGCAACACCCAAAGACTCCGTCTACTAGCAAAAGCACAAATTGAATCAAGTTGGTTGTGGCACAAAAAGCCGAGTCATCCGAATTTCAAAACGATCAACAAGCTTGCACGAAGTAATCTTGTGGAAGGACTTCGGACTCGAAGATACAAAAAGGAGAATATATGCGACGCATGTCGAAGGGAAAACAAATCAAGTCATCATTCAAAGAAAAGACATGCCAATCTTCAACTAGAATATTGCATCCGCTACATATGGATCTATTTGGCCCAAAGTGGAACCAAATAGCTAGCAAAAGTGGGAAGAAATATACCTTGGTGGTAGTAGATGACTACTCAAGATATACATGCACAATATTCATGTGTAAGAAGAAAGAAACTCTACGAAATTACCACAAATTTGATGAAGAGAATTCAAAATGAGAAAAGCCAAACCATTATCAAAATAAGATCATGACAAAGGAACCGAGTTTGTCAATGGAATAATAACTCGATTGTATTGAAAATGGTATTGGTCATGAACTATCGCCAGCAAGAACTCCACAAACAGAATGGAGTTGCGAAAGAAGGAACAGAACTCTCAAAAAAAGAAGAAGGACCATGTTAGTCAAGCAGGTTACCAAAAAGATTTTGGGTCAAGCAATCAACACTTGTTACACTCAAAACAGATGTATGATAAGAGGCGGTGACAAAGACCCCTATGAGATTTGGACTAGAAGAAAACCAAATGTTGCATATTTGAGAATATTTGGATGTAAATGCTTCATCCACAACAATGGCAAAGACAATCTAAAGGCTTTTGATGCTAAAGTCGATGAAGGTATCTTCTAGATACTCGGTGAAAGCAAAGCCTACAGAGTACTCAACAAAAGGACTATGGTTGCGTAAGAATCCATTCATGTGGTATTCGATGAGCCAAATGTAAATGGAGAAGACATTGAAGAGTCACCGATAAGTCAATCATCCAACCATACGTAAGAGTCCCTATGTCAAGTTCAAGCCGAATTATCAATTCGAGAAGAAGATGAGATAGTCAATCTCAAAACAAATGGAAAATTTGCAACTAAGTGATTACGAGAGAGTCGACCACAAAGAACACACACCGCAAGTCGATCAATCCAAACTAACTTACTCCAACCTCGATGTAAGATGGTTGAGAGACCATCCACGTAACTTGTCATTGGAGATATAAAAGAAGGTGTCAAAACAAGATCCGTAACTCAACAAGAAGCTATGTTCACATGCTTCATCTCGCAAATAGAGCCCAAAGACGTGTCACAAGCATTGACGACACACATTGGATTCAAGCCATGCAAGAAGAGTCAATAAGTTTGAAAGAAATAAAGTATGGGAATTAGTGCAAAGACCCATACATCAAAATGTTATTGGCACCAAATGGGTGTTCGTAAATAAGATGAACGAGGAAGGTTACGTGGGTAAGAAACAAAGCAAGATTAGTAGCCAAAGGATATTGCCAAGAAGAAGGGATAGATTTTGATGAAACATTTGCCCTCGTGGCAAGATTGGAAGCTATAAGGATGTTTCTTGCCTATGCACTCACAAGGATTTCATTGTATATCGATGGATGTAAAAAGTGCATTCCTAAATGGTTTATTGGAAGAAGAAGTGTATGTTGAACAACCTCCAGGATTTGAGCGTAAGACTCTTGGAGATAATGTATACAAACTCAAGAAAGCTCTATATGGATTGAAACAGCACCCGAGAGCATGGTATGATACTTTGTCACAATTCCTAACCGAAAATGGATTCACAAAAGGAAAAGTAGATAGAACACTTTTCTTTAATTCAAGACAAAAAGAGTATATCTTTTGCTTGTTCAAATATATGTGGATGACATCATTTTTGGATCCACAAACAAAGAGTCGTGGTGAAAAGTTTTCAAATCTCATGCAAAGTAAATTTGAAATGAGCATGATGGGGAGAGTCGACATTCTTCCTTGACTTCAAGTGAAACGGTGAAGGATGGAACCTTCATAAGTCAAACAAAATACACCGAGATTTAATGAAGAAGTTTGGTATGGAGGAGAAGTCTTCGTAAAAATACCAATGAATCATCACCAAAATGGACATGGATGCAGATGGCAAGCTCAGATCAAACAAGATACTGAGCACTTATGGATCATTGCTCTATCTCACAAAGAAGAGGCCGACATCACCTTTGTCAGAGGTGTATGTGCAAGATTTCAATCTGCTCCAAAAGAGAGCCATATGAATGACTAAGAGAATATTGAGATACTTGAAAGGAAGCCAAGAAGTTGGCCTATGGTATCCAAAGGAAGGTGGATTAAAGCTAATTGGCTATTCGATTCTCGACTATCCGGATGCAGAGTGGACAGAAGAGCACTTCGTGCACATGTCAAATGCTAGGAAACAGCTGATTTCCTGGTTTAGCAAGAAGCAAAATTCAATAGCCACCTCTGGTGAAGGTAATACATAGTCGGGGCAAAATTGCAGCCCAAGTCCTATGGATGAGACAAAGAAATGAGAGACTATGAAGTTGAAGAAAAAGAAATTCCAATCATGTGTGATAACACAAGTGCAATTGCCATTACTCAAAATCCTCGTGTTGCACTCAAGAACAAAGCATATTGATGTCGATATCACTTCATAAGAGATCATGTTGAAAAGAAGGACATCATCTTGGAATATATCTCAACCGACAAACAATTGGCTTACATCTTCACAAAACCATTATGTGAGTCAAGATTTGAAGAACTCAAATATGAGTTGGGGTTAATTGAGCTGAGCTGACACTCATAAGAATCAAAGAAAGGAAATGGAACACAAAAAAGGTGAAAAGAGTGAACACACAAATCACCAAGAAATCATCTCAGATCGGAAAGACTGACTACACCGAGTCGGTGATAGCTGAGTCACTAAGAGAACCGTGAGAAGTAGAGTTAAATCGCCTAAGGGATAAGCCGAGTCACTTATGAGCAAAGTGACAAAAACGCAAATCGTTTTTGACTAAGCGGGAATGTTTTTAAGGAATACATCAAAGATAATGATGATGTGTACGACATAAAGCCGCACACCAAGCTTATGATTGGATATAAATGCTACCGCATTAAATACGAGACATTAAATGCTAAATAGGCGTGCAAAATCTAAGCCGTTGATTTCGATCACATTTCAAAACCACCCGCACGCCCTTTCATAAACCATACTTAAACCATCTTCGTCGTTTCTCTCACACTACCAAAACTGTTCATCTCTTTCTCTCAAAAGCAAAGGAAAAAATTCTCTCGAAACCCTATCTATCTTCAAATCAATCTCTTAGTTTTTCTTTGATAAAATCCTGAAAAAATGGCACCAACCTACGACTTTGTCAAGTTAGGAAAGCAAATCCACACCGGCCCATGTGGATTTCGACAAGCATGGTGAAACAGGGGTCCGACGACACCCTAGTGAAGAAAATCGCTGAAAAATTGGAAACGACCGGCTGAAACCGTTTCGACGTTAGAATATCCGATGACCTATGTGGAGGAGGTCGACAATTCTACGTGAATGCCGAGATTCACGATGAAGAAATAAAGTCATCTGCTCACGGAAAAACGGTGACTATCTCGCAAGGATTTGGTCGACCACCGCTCACTACCAATCAAGGAGCCTTACATTAACGGCCGATGTAAACTTGGTCGATGCTTGGAAAAAAAATAGCCAAGCCCGACTATGCTTTGATAAAATAGTGTACATAGCAAACAAGAGATCACTGTGAAGGAGGATTATCACAAGTGTTGGACATAGTTGCCAAATGTATTGACATCAAATTTGGCGACTTTGACCAATCACAAAAGCAAAGTCGATTGTAATGGCTGCAATCATCGCAGAGAAAAAGAAAATAAATCTGGCCGAGTTTGTCTACAATGCATCGCGTAACGCGTGGGAACAAATCCTTCAAGGAAGATGGCACATTTGGAGGATCCCTCAGGATATGGCCTAGTGATTGGCCGGTGATGGAGGTGAAAGGAGTCCCTCTTAGACATGGGAAGGCATTCCATGTTAACAAGAGGATGTTGAGCAAACCTCTCTCGGCGCACGAAGAGAGCCTACGCCAAGAGAGCCGACACGAGTGAGGGAGAATCACTGCCCTCAAGATACTGAGATGTTTCCTCTCCACCCAAGAAGAAAGTTGCCCCCCGCTAAGAAGATCTGGCCGCTGCTCCCGCAAAGAAAGAAAGTCAAACATGCTCCCGCCCCCGCAGCAGAAGTCACCGCCCTCGCAGCCGTGTCTCCCGCCGCAGTTAGCCGGTCGAGAAGGACTCACAAATACCTTCTCCGATCTTCAAAAGGAGGAGAATCGACAAACCAAGACGGCGACTCCCGAAAAAGACACCACCAGACCCCCGCCGCCAAGACTCGATGACACTATTTTCGAACCAGAAATTCCTGCGGTACAAACTAGAGACGAAGAGGAATCATCAAGCACTCCGAGCTTGAGAAACCAATGAGTCAGCCACTCGATTGGAGCAGACATCGGAGACTGTTGGAGAAGTAGAGTCTCCGATGTAATTGATGAAACAGCCAAGTCTGTTGAAGGCGCGATCAGCAGAGGCAACCGAAAGACACAATCGTAGTCCACACAATCGAAACACAAAAAGAAGTTTCGATAAAGGCGATAGTGATGTGATGATCCTATCTCCACCTTACCCGGACATCCAAAATCGTCTGCGTGAGTGGAGGAAATGGAAGTTGAGTAAATCAAGGAACAGTTCCAACGGCTTTGAGTTTATAGAAGAAGAAGAGGAATGTTAAACTTCCTTCGACTAACCACGTGCTCCCAAAGATCGGATGAAGACAATCGCATGCACATCCTGCAGATCTTCAAGGACAAGGAGAAAGAAAAGCAAGCGAGAGGAAGCCGAGGCACGTGAGAAGGCCAAAGATCCGCCTATCTCCAAAGACCACGTAACACACACATCATCTCCTTGATGTCTTCTCGACATGTGATGAGGATCCGGAGAATGTCTTTGCCACGAAGAGTTGCAAATGCAGCAAGCATTGCACGAATCCGTAATCCTTCACGAGCAAAGATTGATGGAGGGACCAGGAGAGTCCTCCGAACACGGTGAAATTGATCCAATGGGAGTGGTTCAAACAAATCGCCATCGTTGTTGCTTTTGCCACCACTTCACTCACTCGGAAGAAGGCGATAAGGGACTGGCGATGAACCGGGATAATGGGGACCCCGGTCGAGCCAACCCCTATTGAAGGTGTGTTACCACCGCCCCAACGGCTGAACATTCAATCGAAATAGCCGGGAGTTTGGAGACGAGTGACCCCATTCCAAGTCACTCGGTGGTGCGCCACCGGTGGGGGAAACTCCCTCCACGCTGCGGCAAGGTCGGAGAATGCTGCAGATGACTCAACAATGAATCCAGGAGGCGATGTAGAGAAAATACAAACACAAGAAGAACAGCAAGTTGCCATCAACGAAGCTCAGGCGATTGAGACTGTCTCGGTGAGGTGCCAATCGCTACGAAGGCTAATGACGCCGCCGATGCGCGAGGCACGAGGAAGGAACAACCCTGGATTTAACACTGGCGATGAAAGTGCAATCCATGGGGTTGAGACTCCAATGGATGCCACTGAGAAGACCCTAAGACAAATTAAAAAGCGTCGAAAGGGAGGACTAAGGCCTCGCTGCGGTAGAGAGAGCTGGAGGTAATGAAGGCCCACGGAGGTTGAGACTTCCTGCAAAGAAGTGAAGTAGAGAACATCCTCCCGCTATCATCGACCCATCCGAGAAGGAGATAAGCGCACTTCATGATTCCCAGGATAACTCGATGTAACCTTTTGGGATCGAAGGCGAAGAAGAAGTTCGAGTCATCCCCGTGAGATCCAAAAGACTCAATGCGGATGTTCCAAGCACGAGCAAGTCGATCCCAAGACTACTCGTCAAACATTTAATTTTGATGATGAGCCACCAATGGAAATCTCATCATCGTCCGATGACGCTCCGATAAGGCCGAGGACCGTCTACTCAATGGAGAAATCGAGTTGAGACCAACGGCTGTTGAGACAGTGAGGCTCGGCAAGCCGGGTCCACTTCACAACAAAACCCAGTTTGCTGAACAGAGTCCACCGCGCAGCTCCTCAAGCCGCAGCAGGTCGATTCCAAAAAGAACTTCACGCGCACCGCTCATCATCGAACAAATCCCAATTGGCGGTGATGAATCCTTTATAGAATCTTTTCCTTTTTCCTCGGAGGTACCCGACCTCCATGAAGAGTTAGAGAATGAACGCGCACGCTATCACAGCACCAGCCTCCCGCTTTTTCCATCAGGCACCATTGTTCCAAATGATTATGATTTTGACGTTGCATGGCCATCACCGCAACGGAAGAATCAATCAAGTCCGCGAAGTGTTCAAGGCATTATTCGCGAGATTGAACGGATGGAGAGGCATCGTGCCTCTATGGACATGCGATCGACAACAGAGATGCCAATCTCACTGCCGATTTAAGAGGCATAATGATCAGATCGGGAATGGTGGCAACAAAGAAGAAACAATGCGTGTGGAACAAGTTAGATACTTCGGACATTGTTCAACAAGTCGATGGTATGGAGAGCCGAAAATGCCGATGCAAAAACGAAGCTAAGAGAACATATTGAGCACATGCATGAAGCTCACATTGCCGAGATTAAGCTGCTGCGTGAGCAAAACAAGAGTGATCTACAGCGTTTGGAAGAGACCATGAATACAAAATTCAGCCTTCTCATGGCCGAGATGAAGTCGATTTCAGTGAGAGTCCAACGCTACTCGATCCGATTTCGTGCCGCATACTCTGCAGCAGACTCAAACAAGACGTAACTCTACCATCAAGAGCTAGACTTCCCGCTTGCAAGTCTGTTTCAGGCGTTCCTCTCTCCTTTGATGATGCCAAAAAGGGGAAGAGGAATACCTAAAGGCGCTTGATGAAAGGAAGGAAATCGCAAGGGAAAGTCACCGTGAGAAGTGTTGAAACAAAAGAAAGGAAAGCTTGTTGAGGGGAAGGATCGACAGATGTGACCTTGATGATTGCACAAACCCCCAACAAGGTCTGTCACTGGTGACATTATCGTGACAAATTCCTCTGTGACTCGCCACTCCAACACTGCTATATCTATGGTGAAAAGAGAAAACAATTGAAGCAGGGATGAAGGAAGTGGAAGGAAGAATGGATGCCCGAGTTATGAACATCTTGAAAGAACATGGAGGCATTCCAAAGAGACAGAGACAATTATGCCATCTCGGATGTCGGGACGAGCCACGATCGTTGATGAATTCAAAACGCCGAATCAAGGATACTTTGCAAATATGCCTATGGCTCAAGCTTGGGACTTGTATGGGAAAAGGGTCTCACGTTATGTGAAGAAGCTAACAGCAGCAGAGACTACCTGATCCTCTCTTTGGTCACTCCGCCGGTCACTCATTTGGAAAGAAGAAGACCCCAAGACAAAGACACGCCCGCAGGTAGAGGAAGAAGCAGTGGTGGAGGAAGAAGCTTGAGGACCCAGGCCTCGCCCAAAAAACATTGAATACGTAGATCCGGGAAAGAAAGGAGGAATCTCTTCGGGCTGGTCTTGACCAAGTAGCAAATTTGCAAGTGGCTAAAAGTAACGCTGAGTATGCAAAAAGATTAGAAGAAGAAAACAAGAGACAAACTCAGCTATGGGAGGAAAGAGGGAAAGATTAAGAAGAGATGAAGCCGAGAAAGGCATATGAAAAGAAAAAGAAGGCAAAGCGGTGACGATGAGAAAAAGAGAAGAAAGAGAAGAAGATCTTTGAACAAGATGAAAGAAGGAGACAATGAAGGAGATGAAGTGTTGTTGTCCACCCCTTCGTGTATTTTATTATGTAAATACATACAATGTAAGTCTTCGTAATAAAGCTATAAATTCTTTATTTTTCGTAGACAAATATGTGCTCGATACACCTTGTAAAATGATTGTGTAAAAGAACAAGAATATTATGATCAATAAAAGGATTGATTCTGCGCATACATTCTATGTCAATACACTATCTGTATGTATCTTTCTTTGTTTGCATTTTTGAATGGTTTAAGTTTTGGCATCATCAAAAAGGGGGAAATTGTTAGGAAAATTATCTGTTTAGATTTTGATGAATGCCATGTAAAACTTAGAATAGAAAGTTGGCACCCCAATTCTTGTTGTAAAATGCATTGTAATAAATAGAGTGGCCGAGCCGAGTTAAGTCGCCTACGCCCTAACATGCAAAAAGACAACTGAAGACTAGAAGGAAGACTCATTTGCGAGACATTTGAGTATGGCAAAGAAGAGTAGACGGAACTCTATCAAGAAGCAGCTGAGATGCGGTGAGTGGAGTATCATCAAGTCAACTCGAGAAAAGCCAAGTCTCAAGTTGAAGTGACAGAAGAGTCATCCATGATTGGAAGGCGACTCTAAGTCACCTGGGGGAAAGCAAGTAAATGCAGTCAAGTCGAGATAATCGTAAAAGATCCGTTGCACGTAAATCAAGAGATTTACTTAAACAAGTAATATCTCCATACCACCTTTCTCGGAGTGCTCGGTCCCGAAGCGTGCAAAAGGAATGAACCAATGGGAAGCACTACACCGTGTCGAACTCAAAAGGTGAAAAGAACAATTCATACGAGGAAATGGCAATTCCAAGGATCGCAACAAGACAAGCCAACGACGCAAGTGACTTTCAAAAATAAGCCTATCTCTTCAACGGGCAAATTTTTGAAAGATCACTATAAAAGGCGAGGAGTTTATTTGAGAATGAGTGAGACATAAGTGTGACACGAGAGACACAAGTTCAGACTGAACTAAAAACGTTCAAGCAATTATTAGAAAATCAAACATTCTCAATCCTCAAGCCTACACTACGAAGAACATCAATCCAAAACTCACCTGTGAAGGAAAGATAACTTCAATCAGTTGAAGAGGAAAAATCTTGAAAAATCAAGGGGTCTACATTCCACGAAGGATTGTAGGAAGGTTCAAGGTCGAACCAAGTCTTAAGCTTTTGGAGGGCTTCGTGATCAAATCCAAAGAGCTTGAGCAAGTGAGTCGTAGTAGCAAGGGCGCCTCGCGGAAGAAGCCGAGTCGCACGAGAAGCCAACCGAGTGATCAAGGCGTCTCGTGATCGAGTCCCAAAGGATCAAGTCACGGTGTGTGATCAAGACTTGTATCCGGATTACCACTTTGTATACGATCATTACCTAGTGGATTCCTCCGGGGAGTTGGAGAAGAGAGGAGTAGAAGAATTACCCCATCTTCGAACCTCTATAAAAATTTCATTGTCTCATTTATATTTCAAAGACTTTAATTTTCGCATCTTAATTGTTTAATTCTCACGACATATTTGCTATCCACTTGATAATTTATAAGTACTAAACCAAGCACTAAATTCTTGCTTAATCAAACTTTAGGGTGTTAAGTCTTCCCTGAAAACAAAACCACAATTGAGTTAAATGAGTTATTCCATCAACAAATTTCGATTGAGTCCGTTGAGAAACTAACTCTACCGATTAACTAAATTGGTGTCCATCAAGGACACAGCGTGTAGTATTAACTCGAATATTTAAAAGGACTAAATCGAAAATTTGGTAAGGTTTATTCAACCCCCCTTCTAAACCTTACACTTACACCCCTTGGGACCTACACAGATCCTTCACAAATTAAAGTTAATTTTTCCCAAATTTGTTTTGCAGTTTGACAAGATTTGACTTTGTTGAACATTGCTTTGTCCAAGGTTTTGTACAGTATGTCCTTGGCCACATTGTCCAAGTTGTATCTTCTTCTGTCCTCGTTTGTCCATTCAGTCCTTGGTTTCTCAACCAGGGCTAGTCTTGCTTCAGCATCAACTTTCTCTCCTTCAGTTGTGGCTGCTCTCTGTACATCTGTGTTCACTTTCAACATTTGTAGTGGCCCATCCTCTATCACTATCCACATTTCATCATGTAAAGCTGATAGATGAGCCTGCATACGAATTTTCCAGTCATCAAATTCCTCAATAGTGAACATAGGAATGCGTGTCAAATTTACTTCCATGATAATAACTTTGCTGAATAAAAAAAAGCTTTTGAAGGAGCAAGTGTTAAAAACTTCTTTAAAAGATTGGAGATCTAGTTCAGTAACCAGTGCGGAAGGCTCAATGAACCAACCGCTCTGATACCACTTGTAGGTCCCAAGGGATGTGAGTAAGGTTTAGAAGGGGGGTTGAATAAACCTTACCAACTTTTTCGTTTTAGTCCTTTTAAAATATAACAGAGTTAAATACACAGCTAAGTCCTTGAGGGGACTAAGTTAGTTAACCAAGAGAGTCGCCCACCACTGCAGACTCGATTGAGCGGTTGATAGAATAACTCAGCTGCTTAGTCTAAACCTTAACTTGGCTGTGATGAGATTTTCAACGGAAGACTTAACACCCTTGAATTTGGTTTAACTTTGTTTTAAACACTTGATTTTAGCACTTCGTTAATTATCAGTTGGATAGCAAATTATCAGCAGATATAAAGTGTTATGCAGAATTAAAATGCTGAAATGTAAATGACACAATAATTTTTATATAGGTTCGAAGATGGGGTAACTCTTCTACTCCTCTCTTCTCCAACTCCCGGAGGAATCCACTAAGTATTGATCGAGTACAAAAGTCACCCGGATACAAATCTTGATCACACACGGTGACTTGATCCTTTAGGACTCATCGGGAGATGCCTTGGTCACACAAGTGGCTTCTCTTCCGACTCGATTCTTCATAGGGGCCGCTTTGCTACTTCACTCACTTGCTCAAGCTTCTTGGATTTGATCACGAAGCCCTCCAATAACTTGAGACCTGGTTCGACCTTGAACCTTTCTACAATTCTCCCGGAATGTAGACCCCTTTTGATTCTTCAAAAGTTTCCTCTTCAACAGTTTGAAGTTGTCTTTCCTTGACTTGGTGTTGGATCGATTTTCTTCAAATTTAGGCTTGAGGATTTGCTTGAATAACTTGAGAATATTTTGCAGTTACATCGTGAATAAATGTTTGATTCTTTGGTGGTTCGTAACCTTCTCTCAATGAGACTCCTCAGCTTTTTTATTGTGAACTTTCAAAAAATGCTGTTGAATAGATATGCCGATTTTCAAAAGTCACTTGTGTTCGTTGGCTTGTCTTGTTGCGATCCTTGATGTTGACATTTTCTCGTATTAAATGAATGTTCACTTTTGAGTCGACACGAGGTGCAAAGTGCTTCCCATTGATTTATTCTTTTTGCACGCTTCCGGGACTGAGCACTTTAAGACAGGGCAACATGGAAGTATTACTTGTTTACATAATATTCTTGACTTATGTGTAACGGATTCTTTTCAGTTGTCTCGACTTGACTGCAGTTCTCTAACTTCCCCAGGTGACTTCGAGTTAGCTTCCAATCAATGGATGACTCATCTGTCACTTCAACTTGAGACTTGGCCTCTTGACTTGACTTGACAGACACTTCACACAACTGATACTCCTTCAGTCGAGTTCTTGACTTCTCCTCCTTGCCATACTCAGCTGTTTCACAGCGGAGTCTTCATTTTAGTCTTCAGTTGACTTCTTGTATATCCAAGCATAGTTGACTTGACTCAATTCATACAGTCCTATCTATTACAATGCAAATTACAAGGAAAATGGGGTGCCAACTTTCTAGTCTAAGTTTTACATGACATTCATCAAAATCTAAACAATAAATTTTCCAACAGCGATAGAGTGGTGTTTCTGGCTCACGGTGACCAAATGACAATTGGGATTAGAGTGTTAAAGAATCAAATCTTTTTTATTCGATTCAGTATTCATATTCGTGTATTAACATTCAATTTCGAAAAATTAGAATATGATTCAAATAAGAATATTTATCCATATTCAAATATTATGCAAATATAAATATCAATATGATATATTCGATTTGATTCGAGTATTCGAAGAATATTTGCATAATATTAAATACACACACACACACACACACATATATATATATATATAGGATTTGGATCCATTGAGTCCACATAACTTATATGAGTACATGAGAACAAATTTGATACATTGATTTAATTTTTAAATGGTCTAGATTAATCAGTTTTTTGTCTTTTTTAATGGTTAATTTATTGAAGAAAAGGACTTTTTGGTAAATCCAACTTTATATCAGTTATTAGGGTGGAGTTATATTTGGTTTTCATCATGATCTCTCGAATCCAAATATTCTCTTTTGGGTCTTGGAAAACTGAAACAAACCAAACTCTCTCGGATGAAACTCTCTCCCGGACGAAACTCTCTCTCTGCCTATGAAATATTTCTTCGCCTCTCTCTTGCGAAAGAACCCTATAATCATTTTCTCGTCGGTTGTTCTTCGAGGCAGCAACAACTCGGTGACAATTATTCGAGGTGGCACCATCTTCGAGTCGTCTGAAAGGCCTTACATTCTTCTTCGAGTCGACGACCACATTGTAGGTGGAATGTATTTGATTTTTTTTAGTCTATTTGGGTTCAATCTATTGTACAAGTCATTGATAATATAAAATATTTCTTATTTTTTGTTAATTTCTTGATGTTATCATAGTTTTAAACCCTAGGATTTTCCTAGGTTTCAGTTTTTTTTCTTTTTTTCGTTTGATGGATTTAGGGGTGTATGATTTGATTATTTTTTCTTAGGTTCTTTACGTATTTTGTTTGACCATTTGCTCTGTTTTGATGGAGTTAAGAGTGGGGTAATTTTGTTTTGGCTGTAATTGAAAAAAAATGGGGGAATAGGATTTATTTAGGATTGCTCTGTTTTTTTAAAAATGGGCAACTGCTCATTGATGTCTTTAGCACTGCTTATGTATATTTGTTTTATTGCTTATGTATGCTTTGTTTAATGTTTTAAGTAAGATTACATTGTCATGGAATTAATTTAATATTAATGTAGTCAATTTTATATTTTTTCATGTATTGATAAAATGTTGCTTGTACGTTGCAGAAATTGGTTTTGTTTTTTATTGTTAAATGTTTGCTTATTAAGCAGAAAGATTTTGCTTACGTAGATAGAAAATGTCGCTTTTTTGTAACTATGATTTTTTTTAGTGGTAGTACGGGTAGATGTATATGAGTTGCTTATGCTGCTAATACAACTTGCTTATGCGTTTAGTAAATATTTCTTATAAAGACAAAAAATACTTGGTACAAATATATTTGTTAGGAAATTTATGTTATAGATTTTGATGAATGACATGTAAAACTTAGACTAGAAAGTTGGCACCCCATTTTTCTTATAATTCTTATTGTAATGGATAGGGTTGAATAAGCCGAGTCAAGTCAGCTATGGCTGGGAATACAAGAAGTCAACTGAAGTTGTGAAGTGAAGACTCCGCTGAGGAACAACTGAGTATGGCCAAGAAAGAAGACCAAAGACTCGACTGAAGGAGTATCGACTGTGAGACAACTGTGAGAAGAGTCAGTTAAGTCAACCCAAGAAGCCAAGTCAAGTTGAAGTGACAAATGAGTCTCTCAATCATTGGAGCAGACTCAAGTCACCTGGGGAAAAGGCAGCTGCAAAAAGGAATTAACTGAAAAGGATCCGATGCACAAAAGTCAAGAATATTACTTAAATAAGTAATACTTCCATGCTGCCATGTCTTAAAGTGCTCAGTCCCAGAAGCGTGCAAAAGGAATAAACCAATGGGAAGCACTGCACCTCGTGTCAGATTCTGAAAAGCTGAACATTCATTTAATACGAGGAAAAGTCTACATCTCAAGATTGAAGACCAAGAAAAGACAAGCCAACGAACATAAGTGACTTTTGAAAATCAGCATATCTCTTCAACGGGTAGATTTTTTGAAAGTTCACTATAAAAGGCTGAGGAATCACATTGAGAAAAGGTAACCTTGCACACCTGAAATAACAAGCAATATTCATACTGTAACCTGCAAAATATTCTCAAGGTTATTCAAGCAAAATCCTCAAGCCTAAATCTCGAAGGAAATCGATCCAACACCAAGCTGTGAAGGAAAGACAACTTCAAACTGTTGAAGAGGAAACTTTTGAAGAATCAAAAGGGGTCTACTTTCCAAGGAGGATTGTAGGAAGGTTCAAGGTCGAACCAATCTCAAGTTATTGGAGGGTTTCGTGATCAAATCCAAGAAGCTTGAGAAAGTAAGCTAAAGTAGCAAGGCAAAGCCCTCCGTGAAGAAGTTTCGAGTCGGACGAGAAGCCAGATGTGTGACAAAGGCATCTCCAGACTGAGTCCAATGAGCAAGTCAGCTGCATGATCAAGACTTGTCTCTAGACTGATAACCACTTTGTATTCAGATTATTACTTAGTGGATTCCTCGAGGAGTCGGAGAAGAGAGGAGTAGAAGAATTACCCCATCTTTGAACCTCTATAAAATTTACTTGTGTCACTTACATTTCAGCATATTCACATTCCATCACACATATTCTATATCTGCTGATAATTTGCTATCCAACTGATAAATAACAAAGTGCTAAAACCAAGTGTTAAAACAAAGTTAAATCAAATTCAAGGGTGTTAAGTCTTCCGCTGAAAAACTCATCACAACCAAGTTAAAGTTTAGTCTAAACAGCTAGGTTATTCTACCAACAGCTCTTTCGAGTCTGTTGAGTGGCTAACTCTACTCATTAACTAACTTAGTTGTCCCTCAAGGACATAGTTGTGTAATTAACTCTGTATTATTTTAAAAGGACTAAAATCAAAAAGTTGGTAAGGTTTATTCAACCCCCCTTCTAAACCTTACACACACCCCTTGGGACCTACAAGTGGTATCAGAGCGGTTGGTTCATTGAGCCTTCCGCACTGGTTACTGAACTAGATCTCCAATCTTTTTAAATTTTTTTTAACACTTGCTCTTTCAAAAATCATCTCTTTTATTCAGCAGAGTTATTATCATGGAAGCAAATTTAACATGCATTCCTATGTTCACTATTGAGGAGTTTGATGACTGGAAAATTCATATGCAGGCTCATCTATCTGCTTTACATGACGAAATGTGGCTAGTGATAGAGGATGGGCCACTGCAAATATTGAAAGTGAACACAGCCGCAAGGAGAGCAGCTGCAGCTGAAGGAGAAAAAGTTGTGGATGAGGCAAGATCAACCTTAGATGAAAAACCAAGGACTGAATGGACCAATGGTGACAGAAAGAGATACAACTTGGACAATGTGGCCAAGGATATTCTATACAAGACTCTGGACAAAGCAATGTTCAATAAAGTCAAGTCATGCAAAACAACAAAAGAAATCTAGGATAAACTAACTTTAATTTGTGAAGGATCAAAGCAAATTAAAGAAAACAAATTATCTGTTGTTGTTCAAAAGTTTGAAAACTTTAAAATGCTTGCCGGTGAGACAATGGATCAGCTGGATGCTAGATTCACTGAAATCACAAATGAGCTATCAGCACTTGGAAAGGAATACACACAAAAGAGATGTGTATGAAGATCCTAATGAGCCTCCCAGCTGAATGGGAAATGAAGACCATGGCTCTAAGACACTTGATGGACCTATCAAAAACATCTAATCATGAGCTATTCTCAGACATCAAAGCTTATGAATTCGAGCTGACAAGAAAAGATCAAGAGGAGACTGTTATACCCAAAATAGTTGCACTTATAGTCAAGGATGGAAAGAGAGCTGAGATCAAGAAGCCATTGACTAGGAGGAAATTACCCTAATGGTTAAAAGATTCAACAAGTTCTTCGACAAGAACTACAAAAGAAGCAAAGGCGAATCCTCCAGGAGACATTCAGCTCCCTCCAAGTCAAGGGATGATAGGCCACCCAAGAGAGCTGAACATGAAAAGGTTGAATATCGAGAGTTGATAACCCAAGAAAGTAAAGAGTCGATCAAAGAGATGAGAACTCGTGTTGGAATTGTAGACAACCAGGACACTTTGCTATTGACTGTCCATATCCAGTAGTCAATAAATACAGGAATGAAGAAGAAAGAAGAGTCTTCAGAGAAAGAAGACATAAAAAGAAAATGGCTAAGTTGGCTGCAGAGACTGCTGAGACAACTAAGTCTAAAGAAGCAGCAGACTCAGAAAGTAGTGAAGCTGACTACTCAAGTGATTCTGAAGAAGAAGCAATGATTTGTCTAGTGGCTAAAGAACAAGAGCAACCTGACCAAGAAGATGAGGTACAATGTAACTTATCTCACTCAGATTCTAGTGATAGTGATTGTGACACACACATTTCATCACCCACTGATCTTTATGATTCATTAGGCAAAATGATGAAAGACTTTGAGCATATTAAATCCTCACACACACACACTATTAAACGAGGAAAACAGCCAACTCAAAAGCCAAAACTCACAGCTGACTAAGGAGCTGAGTACCCTGAGTCACATAGCTGATGAGAACAAAGAGCTGAAAGCTGAAAATGCAAAACTAATAGCAGAAATAGCTACTATAGAAAAGAGGGAAAATGATCTCAAAAATGTGATTGCATCATTTACAAAGGCATCTAAATCATTGGATGACCTTATTATGAGCCAAAAAGAATGTGGAGATAAGACAGACATATGATTCAATTCATTTGTACACAGTCAAACTCCCAGAGTGATTTTGGAAAAAGGATCTTCAAGTAATGAAGCATCTCAAAAATCCAAGACACCAAACGTTACACCCACATTCACTCCAAAGCACAATCACAAACAAACTGGCCTTGGATATAAAGGAAATGGAAAACAGCCAGTTGAGTATGCTGAAAGGACAACTGAGAAGAAATCCAACAAAGTTCCTCAGCAAACTCCAAATAGGAAGTACTCCGTGAAGAATAAACAGAGCTACCAAAAATCCCAAAAGTTTTACCAAAGAAACACATATGATGGGAATGGTAGAAACTACCCAAGCCAAGCTGATTGGAATAATGTGAAATATCAACAAACACCTATGGAATATAAGCCCAAATGGAAAAGGCCTAGAACTCCGCAAAGGTCATTCCAAAGGAAAAAAAGCTATTATCAGCACACATATGCACCTAGGCACTACACTCAGAAATATCACAATCACACAAAAAAGGCAATTGCTAAAAGACACACACAGGCATTCAGACAAAAGAGACAGTTGTATGAACCTAAAGCCCCCAAGAAATTTGCCAAAGTGAGTTATGATTATGGCACAGATAGATGGCAACCTCTTAAAGTTAAGTCATTTGGCTATAAGTTGGTTGGATCATCTTACAACACTAACCCCTCAGGACCCAGGCAAGTATGGGTACCTAAAAACTAAGAGGCACTGGATCCATCAAGAAAAATGGATTAGAAATCACAGATTTTGCATATGTTGAAGGCCTCAACTTCAACCTGTTAAGCATCAGCCAACTCTGTGACAAGGGCTATAATGTTGGATTCAACATGGGAGTGTGCCAAATTAAAGATACTGAATCAAATGAAATAGTGTTGCAAGGATCCAGACAAAAGAATATGTATGTGGTAGATTGGTCGACTGCCACACCAAGCACTTGTCAGCTAGCAAAGAGTACAGCCGAATCAAGTTGGTTGTGGCACAAGAAGCTGAGCCATCTGAACTTCAAGACAATCAACAAGCTTGCAAGGAGTCATCTTGTAGAAGGACCGCGCACTCGGTGTACAAAAAGGAAAGTGTTTGTGATGCATGCCAGATGGGAAAACAGATCAAATCATCATTCAAAGAGAAGTCCAGTCCATCTTCAACAAGGATACTTCATCTGTTGCATATGGATTTATTTGGCCCTGTTGAACCAGCCATCATAAGTGGAAAGAAATATATTTTAGTGGTGGTGGATGATTATTCAAGATATACATGGACAATCTTTATGTGCAAAAAGAAGGAAACCTTGCAGAAATTACCTCAGCTGATGAGAATAGTTCAAAATGAGAAGAGTCAAACCATTATAAATATAAGGTCTGATAGGGGAACTGAGTTTGTCAACGGGATAATAACTCAGTATTGTGTTGAAAATGGTATTGCTCACGAATTATCTGCAGCAAGGACTCCACAGCAGAATGGAGTAGCAGAAAGAAGAAACAGAACTCTCAAGGAAGCCGCAAGGACCATGTTAGTCAAGCCGGATCGCTTAAAAGATTTTTGGGTGAAGCCATCAACACCGCATGCTATACTCAAAATAGGTGCATGTTTAACAGAAAGCTGACAAAGACTCCCTATGAAATATGGACAGGGAGAAAGCCAAATGTTGGGTATTTTAGAATATTTGGATGTAAATGCTTTATCCACAACAATGGCAAGGATAATCTAAAGGCTTTTGATACCAAAGCTGATGAAGGTATCTTTTTGAGATACTCAACTGAAAGTAAAGCCTATAGAGTGCTGAACAAGAGGACTATGGTCACAGAAGAATCTATTCATGTGGTTTTTGATGAACCTAATGTGAATGGAGAAGATATTGAAGAGTTAGCCGATAAGTCAATCACCAACCGTGCGTAAGAGTTCTATGTTGAAGTCAAGCCGAGCAATCAATCAAGATGAAGATGAGATAGTTGAGTCTCAAAGACAGCTGGAAAATCTACAGCTAAATGATAATGAAAGAGTTGCTCAAGACAACACAACTGCAAGACGTCTGAACCCAGCTGATTTACTTCAACCTGATGTGAGATGGCTGAGAGACCATCCACCAGAGCTAGTCGTTGGAGATGTGAGAGATGGTGTAAGAACCAGATCCAGAACTCAACAAGAAGTAATGTTCACTTGTTTTATTTCCCAAATGGAGCCAAAAGATGTGTCCCAAGCATTGGATGACATACATTGGATTCAAGCCATGCAAGAAGAGCTGAATCAATTTGAAAGAGTTCAAAAACAAAGTATGGGAATTAGAGCAGAGACCAACCCATCAAAACGTTATTGGCACAAAATGGGTCTTCAGAAACAATATGAATGAGGAAGGATATGTGGTAAGAAACAAGGCAAGATTGGTAGCCAAAGGGTATTGCCAAGAAGAGGGAATAGATTTTGATGAAACATTTGCTTCTGTTGCAAGACTAGAAGCAATAAGAATGTTTCTTGCCTATGCTGCACACAAGAACTTCATTGTATATCAAATGGACGTGAAAAGTGCATTTTTAAATGGATTGTTGGAAGAAGAAGTCTATGTTGAGCAACCTCCAGGTTTTGAGCAGAAAACCATTGGAAATAAGGTGTACAGGCTCAAGAAAGCTCTATATGGATTGAAACAAGCAACTAGAGCATGGTATGACACATTGTCTCAATTTCTAACTGACAATGGATTCACCAAAGGCAAAGTGGACAAAACACTCTTCAGAATTCAAGATGGGGAGAGTATCTTGCTTGTTCAAATATATGTGGATGATATCAATTTTGGATCCACAAACAAAGAGCTGTGTGATAAGTTCTCAAACCTCATGCAAGGCAAATTTGAAATGAGCATGACGGGAGAGCTGACATTCTTCTTAGGACTTCAAGTAAAACAGCTGAAGGATGGAATCTTCATAAGTCAAACAAAGTACACCAGAGATTTAATGAAGAAATTTGGTATAGAAGAGAAGTCTTCTATGAAAATAGCAATGGATACATCAATCAAGATGGACATGGATGCAGATGGTAAGGCTGTAGATCAAACAAGATACATAGCACTTATTGGATCACTGCTCTATCTAATAGCAAGTAGACCAGACATCACCTTTGCAGTAGGTGTATGTGCAAGTTTCCAAAGGAAAGCCATATGACTGCAACAAAGAGAATCCTAAGATATTTGAAGGGATGCCAAGAAGTGGGCTTATGGTATCCAAAGGAAGGTGGATTCAAGCTTATTGGTTATTCAGACTCTGATTATGCTGGATGTAGAGTTGAAAGGAAAAGTACTTCTGGTACATGTCAAATGCTTGGAAACAGACTAATTTCATGGTTTAGCAAGAAGCAAAATTCTATAGCCGCATCCACAGCTGAAGCAGAATACATAGCTACCGGCAGTTGTTGTGCCCAAGTCTTATGGATGAAACAACAGCTAAGAGATTATGAAATTGAAGAAAAAGAAATTCTAATTATGTGTGATAACACAAGTGCTATTGCAATCACTTAGAATCCTGTGTTGCATTCAAGAACAAAGCACATTGATCTCGAGATATCATTTTATAAGAGATCATGTTGAAAAAAGACATCACCTTGAATACATCTCAACCGATAAAAAGCGGTTAGAATGACATATTCACCAAACCCTTATGTGAATCAAGATTTGAAGAGCTTAAGCATGAGCTAGGTTAATTGAGCTGAGTTGACACTTAAGACTCAATGAGAAAAGATGGAACGTGAAAAGATAAAAATAGAACAAATCGCATGAATCGGTCAAGTGAATCAATCGTATCGGAAAGTCAACTATCTCGAGTTAGCTAACAGCTGAGTCACTATACGAAAAGATAGAAGAAGAGTTGAGTCATTTGTTGAGTAAGCTGGGTCATTTATGAGCTAAGTGACAAAAACGCAGTCGTTTTTAATGAGCGGGAATGTTTTTAAGGATGACATCAACAGAATAATGATGGGTATACTGATCAAAAGCTGCACAAGAAGCATATGATTGGATATAAATGTTTGCCGCATTAAATGCAATGTGGCGTGCTAAATCTGAGCCATTGATCTTGATCAAATTTCAAAATCCAAAAACCCGTCCTTTCATAACCCTTATATACGGTTTTCAATCCTCTCTCTCTCACTTTTTCCTAAACTGTTCATCTTCTCAAGCAAAGAAAGCAAACTTTTCTCTCAAAAACCCTACAAGTTCTCAAGTCGGATTACCAAGTTTCGCTCGGTAAAACACACTAAAAATGGCACCAACGCATGATTTCGCTAAGCTCGACAAGCAAATCCACTCATGATCAACTGTGGACTTTGAGGGGATGATAAAACAGGGTTCCGATGAAACCCTTGTGAAGAAAATAGCAGACAAAATCGAGAAATCATGACTCAAACCTTTTCTCACGATGGAATATCAAATGACGTGCGTTGAAGAAGTTGCCCAGTTCTATGTTAACGCTGAGGTGCAGGACGAAGGGATTAAGTCCTCCGTCCACCGCAAGGACATATTGATCACTACTAAGGACCTTGAGAAGCATTGTTTACTGTCGTCGGAAGGCATGCCGGATATATATGAAACCAATGTCAACTTGGCTGCTTCATGGAAGAAATTGGCCAAACCCGAGTGTGCTGCAAAAGTGATCTACACAGCAGAAAAGAAGCTGCTGAAGGACGATTATCATAAACTGATGGATATCATCGCCAAGAGTGTAGACATGAAGTTTGGAAGCTTCAATCAGCTGTCCAAGACCAAGCTGATCGTCATGGCTGTGATCATGGAAGAAAAGAAGATCAATTGGGCAAAATTCGTATACAGCAGACTCTGCCAGAACGTTAGCAGCAAAACCATCAAGGAGGACGGATCCTTTGGAGGATCACTTGGCTATGGCCTAGTTATTGGCCATCTGATGGAGGTTAAGGGCATTCCCCTTAGACATGCAAAGTGTTTCCATGTAAACAAGAAGATGTTTAGAGCTAACCTATCCGGCGCCCATAAGAGAGCCTATGCCAAGAGGATGATGCAGTGAGGAGAATCACCGACCTCGTTGATACAATCGCTTTCCTTCCTCAAAAGAAGAGAGTGCCGCCGCAACTGCGAAGAAGAAAGTTGCTCATGCAGCAAAGAAAGAAGCAAGACGCACTCCGCTGTCCTCGCAGCCTCGAGTCACCGTCCTACGGCCGAGGCGGAGAAGGAAACCCTGATACCTTTCTCGGCCATCGAGAAGAGAGGCCGCAAGCCCCAGGAAAAGGCAGACTCCCAAAGAAAGATGCTCCGGCCCCCGCCGCCAAGGAATCTAAAGAAGAAGTCTCCGAACTTAAATTCCTCCGTGAGGAACAAGAGAAGAAGAAGACTCACCAGGCTCTCAGAGCTTAAGAAGACAGCTGAGCCCGCCACTCACCGAGATCTCTCGAGATCGCCAAGAAGTGTAGTCTCCAGAAGGTGTTGGACCTCTAGCGCTACTCGGATTGACGATCGTCCCCACAAACCAACACGAGTCGTTTCTAGCGCGCTTTGTCCTCACTCACGCATACCCTGGAAAACTTCCCAGGGGGTCACCCATCCCATGTCTACTCCAGGCCAAGTATGCTTAACCTCAGAGTTTCTATGTAATGGGCACTAGAAAAGAAGATGCATCTGTTGGTATAGGTAGTCCAAATCATATCCTTTAAGCTATCCTTTAACTATGTAATAATCCACCACGAGTTCGATCGCGGGCCGCGCCGCACCTCTTTTAAAGCCCATTGCGGGCGTGATGCTGGACCAAATCCCAACAATCCCCTCCCAAAGACTTTTGCCAAAGATCTCGCCTCCAAAGTGCTTGGCAACCTCCGCTGTCCGCTAAACTTCCTAAGTTCTAACGCCAACTTCTTCAGTTCAAGCGTCGCGTCACGCTAGCCTCTCAGGTCCGGCTGCCCAACAACCTACACCTTGATTTAAGTATATTTACCTCGATCCGCCACCGGGCAACTTACCCTTCGATTTTGGTCCACCAAGCAACCTACACCTTCAGTTCCAGCCCAATTTTACCTCAGTGCCGGCCACCTGGCAACCTACCCTTCAGTTCTGGTCCACCCAACAACGTACACCTTCAGTTCCAGTCCATTTTACCTGAGTTCTAGCCACCAGGCAACCTACCCTTCAGTTTTGGTCTGTTTACCTCTGTTGCGCCAGCATCTTAGTTCCACCGCTCCTACCAACCTCCACCGCAGTGCTTCCAAGGGAATTCCAACTCGTGACCTGCTCGATACCGGTTGTTGGACCTCTAGCGCTACTCGGATTGGACGATCGTCCCCACAAACCAACACGAAGTCTTTTCTAGCGCTTTGTCCTCACTCATGCGCACTCGGAAAACTTTCCCTGTTAGGAATTCTATTGTTTAGATTTTGATGAATGCCATGTAAAACTTAGAATAGAAAGTTGGCTCCCCAATTCTTGCTTTGAAATGTATTGTAACAAGTAGAGCCGCAAGCCGAGTTAAGTCGCCTACGCTCCAACTTGCAAAGAAGACAACCGGAGGCTTGAAGGAAAACTCTCTGTGAGAAATTTGAGTACAACAAAGAAAAATGACAGAACTCGATGAAGAAGCGGTGAGATGCACTGAGTGGAACATCGTCAAGTCAACTCAAGAGAAGCAAGTCTCAAGTCAAGTGATGAAGAGTCATCCATGATTGGAAGTCGACTCTAAGTCACCTGGGGAAAGCAAGGAAATGCACGATCAAGTCGAGATAATCGCAAAAGAACCGTTACGTAAATCAAGAGATTTACTTAAACAAGTAATATCTCCATACTACCTTTCTTGGAGTGCTCTTTCCCGAAGCGTGCAAAAGAAATGAACCAATGGGAAGCACTACACCGTGTCGAATTCGAAAAAGGTGATAAAACATTTCATACGAGGAAATGGCAATTCCAAGAATCGCATACCAACGATCGCAAAGTGATTTTCAAAAATGAGCCTATCTCTTCAACGGGCAAATTTTTGAAAGTTCACTATAAAAGGCCGAGGAGTTTGTTTGAGAAGGATGATGAATGACACACGTGAGATATACAAGCTTATCAAAAATCGAAACATTCTCAATCCTCAAGCTACACTTCAAGTACATCAATCCAACACTTACCGTGAAGGAAAGAGAACTTCAATCAGTTGAAGAGGAAAATACTGAAAACAAGGGGTCTACATTCCAAGAAGGATTGTAGAAAGGTTCAAGGTCAACCAAGTCTTAAGCTTTTGGAGGGCTTCGTGATCAAATCCAAAGTGCTTGAGCAAGTGAGTCAGTAGCAAGCGTACTGCCTGCCGTGAAGAAAAGCCGAGTCGTCGAGAAGCCAGTGAGTGATCAAGGCGTCTCGCATCGAGTCCCAAAGGATCAAGTCGGCATTGTTGTGATCAAGACTTGTATCCGGATCATTACCACTTTGTAAACTGATCATTACTTAGTGGATTCCTCCAGGAGTTGGAGAAGAGAGTAGTAGAAGAATTACCCCATCTTCGAACCTCTATAAAAACTTTATTGTGTCATTTACTTTACAAAGATTTAAATATCTCGCACTTTTAATTGCTTATATCTCACGATAAATTTGCTATCCATTTAATAATTGATAAGTACTAAATCAAATTTGTAAAAACTTGCTTAATCAAACTTAAGGGTGTTAAGTCTTCCACTCGAAAACAAAACCACATAGGTGAAAGTCAAATTATAGCCATTTGAGTTACTAGTTCTTTATTAATTTCAATTGAATGTTGAGAGATTAACTCTCTTGAGTGACTAATTCGACTATCCATCAAGGATACTGTTGTGTAGAACTCTCGTAGATTTAAAAGGCCTAAATCGAAAATTTGGTAAGGTTTATTCAACCCCCTTCTAAACCTTACACTTACACCCCTTGGGACCTACAAGTGGTATCGGAGCGGTTGGTTCATTGAACCCTCCGCACCGGTTCGAACTAGATCTCCAAACTTTTCAAAAGTCCGCTTAGTACTTAAGCCTTCAAAACTCTTTTCTATCATTAAAAGTTATTATCATGGAAGCAAATCTAACACGCATTCCTATGTTCACTATTGAAGAATTTGATGATTGGAAAATTCGTATGCAGCTCATCTATCATTACATGATGAGATGTGGATAGTGATAGAAGATGGGCCTCTGCAAATATTAAAGGTGAACACAAATTTGCACGAAGAGTTCTGGTGAAGGAGAAGAAGATGTTGCTCCTGCACGGTCATGGTTGAAAAACCAAGAACCGAGTGGACAAATGATGAGAAAAGATACAACTGGACAATGTAGCCAAGGACATTCTTTACAAAACCTCGACAAAGCCATGTTCAACAAAGTGAAATCATGCAAAATCGCTAAGGAAATGGGGACAAACCGACATTGATTTGTGAAGGCTCGAAGCAAATCAAAGAAAACAAACTTTCATGGGTCAGACAAAAATTTGAGAACTTTAAAATGATCTCGGAGAAAACATGGATCAACCTGGATGCTCGGTTTTACGAAATCACAAATGAGCTGTCTACACTTGGAAAGGAATATACGAGAAGAAATGTGTATGAAGATCCTAAAAAGTCTTCGGTGAATGGGAGATGAAGGTCATGGCATTAAGACACTCCATGGACCTATCAAAGACATCCAATCATGAGTTATTCTCGGACCTCAAAGCCTACGAGTTTGAGTGAGAAGGAAAGACGAGGAAGAGACAATTGTACCCAAAAGTGCTCTAGTTGTCAAAGATGGAAGGAGAGTCGAGGTCAAAGAGGTAATTGACCCAAGAAGAAATAGCCACGATGGTTAAAAGATTTAACAAGTTCTTTAACAAGAACTACAAGAGAGGAAAGGGTGAATCCTCCGGAAGACACTCGGCTCCTCCAAATCGAGGATGAAAGGCCAACAAGAGAATGAGATCATCAACAAGTTGAGTATCAAAGGCGACAACTCAAGAATAGAAAGAGTCGATCAAAAGGTCTGAATATCTATGTTGGAATTGTAGACAACCAGGTCACTATGCTATTGATTTGCTCATATCCCCGTAGTCAACAAAGAGAAAACGAAGAAGAAAGAAAGGTCTTGAGAGAGAAAGAAGACAAGAGAAGAAAAAAAGGCAATGATGGCTGCAGTGAGAATCTGGCGAGACAATGACAAGTCAAGGAGACGGTGACTTTCAGAGAAATGAAGCCGACTACACAAGTGACTCGAAGAAGAAGCCTTGATCCGCTTAATGGCGAAGAACAAGATCAAGAAGATGAGGTACGATCTAACTCAACAAGCTCGACACTAGTGATAGTGATGCGACACACACACTTCATCACCCACTCGATCTTTATGATTCATTAGGCAAAATGATGAAAGATTTTGAGCACATTAAAACCTCACACACACTATTGAATGAGAAAAACAACAACTCAAAAGTCAAAACTCAAAGTGACTAAGGAGCCGAGTACTCTAAGTCAAATAGCCGATGAGAATAAAAGTTTAAAGTGAAAATGCTAAATTAATAAGCGAAATTGCTGCTATAGAAAAGAGGAGAATGACCTCAAAAATGTTATTGCCTCATTCACTAAGGCATCTAAATCATTGGATGATCTTATTATGAGTCAAAGAAAATGTGGAGACAAGACAAAGCTAGGATTTGATTCCTTTGTGCCATGTCAAACCTCAAAAGTAATTTTGGAAAAAGGATCTTCAAGTCATGAAGAGTCCGAAAAATCCAAAACTCTAAATGTTGCACACACTTTCAATCCAAAGCACAATACTAAGCAAAGCGGCCTTGGTTACAAAGGAAAAGGAAAACCCGATTGAGAGTCTTTGAAAGGACGGTGAGAAGAAATTGTGAGTCCTCAAATGAGACTCCAAGCAGAGAAGATACTCAGTAAAGAAGAAGCGAGCTACCAAAAACCCCTTAAAACTCATAAAAGAAATACATATGATGGGAATGGTAGAAAATATCCAAGCAAGCCGATGGAATAATGTGAACTACCGGCTAGACTTATGGAATACAAGCCCAAATGGCAAAGGCCTAGAACTCAACAAAGGCCATTCCAAAAGCTTAAGAGCTTTCATCAAGACACATATGCACTAGGCACTACACTCAAAGACACCACAATTACCCAAGAAAGGCAATTGCTAAAACATACACGCAGCATACTGAGACAAAAGAGCAATTTTGTATGAACCTAGAATCCCAAGCAATTTGCAGGATTAATTATGATTATGGCATCGACAGATGGCAACCTCTTAGAGTCAAATCATTTGGCTATAGGTTGGTTGGATCATCTTATAATTTAACCCCTCGGGACCGGAGACAAGAATGGGTACCTAAAACTTAATTTCCTTGATTGCGGGTTCAAGGAAGTGAGTGCCAAGGAACCTGGTACATGGATAGTGGTACATTCGGACATATGACAGAAATAAGAGAAATCATCAAAATTCAAGGAAGTCAAAGGAGCCAAAGTCATATTTGGAGGAAATGAAGCTCCTGGTGAAATAAGAGGCATTGGATCCATCCGGAGGAATGGTTTAGAAATCACAGATGTTGCATATGTTGAAGGACTAAACTTCAATTTACTAAGCATCGATCAACTCGTGACAAGGGCTACAATGTTGGATTCAACATGGGAATATGCCAAATCAAAAATGTTGAATCTAATGAAGTTGTCTTTGCAAGGATGTAGACGAGAAAAATATGTATGTAGTGGATTGGTCAACCGCAACACCAAAGACTGTCTACTAGCAAAAAGAGGTGAATCAAGTTGGTTGTGGCACAAAAAGCGAGTCATCTGAATTTCAAAACGATCAACAAACTAGCAAGAAGTCATCTTGTGGAAGGACTTCGGACTTCGGTATACAAGAAAGAGAGTATATGTGATGCATGTCGAAGGAAAACAAATCAAGTCGTCGTTCAAAGAAAAGACATGTCCATCCTCAACAAGAATATTGCATCGCTTCATATGGATCTATTTGGCCCAGTGGAACCAAAGAAGCATAAGTGGAAAGAAATACACTTGGTGGTAGTAGATGACTACTCAAGATATACATGGACAATATTCATGTGCAAGAAGAAAGAAACTCTACAAAAGCTACCACGGTGATGAAGAGGATACAAAATGAGAAGAGTCAAACCATTATCAAAATAAGATCGGATAGAGAACCGAGTTTGTCAATGGAATAATAACTCAAGATCTTGTATTGAGAATGGTATTAGTCATGAACTATCACCGCAAGGACTCCATAGCGAGAATGGAGTTGCGAAAGAAGGAAAGAACCCTCAAAGAAGCAAAGAAGGACCATGTTAGTTGACGGGGTTACAAAAAGATTTTGGCTGAAATCAAATCAACATGACTGCTACACCCAAAAGGATGTATGATAAATAGGCGGTGACAAAGACTCCCTATGAGATCGGACTGTAAGAAAACCAAATGTTGCATATTTCGAGGATATTTGGATGTAAATGCTTCATCCACAACAATGGCAAAGACAACCTAAAGGCTTTTGATGCTAAAAAGGCGATGGGTATCTTCTTAGGATACTCAAATCGAAAGCAAAGCCTACGAGAATACTCAATAAAAGAACTATGGTTCTGAAGAATCCATTCATGTAGTATTCGATGAGCCAAACATAAATGGAGAAGACATTGAAGAGTCGGTGATAAGGTGAAACATCCAACCTCACGAGAAGAGTCCCTATCTTTGAAGTCAGGCGGGGATTATCAATTCGGAAGAAGATGAGATAGTGAATCTCAAAGCGGTGGAAAATCTGCGGTGAGTGATCACGTAGAGAGCCGACCCAAGAACACGTACTGCAAGTCAATCGAACCGCCTAACTCAATCCAACGATGTAAGATGGGAGAGACCATCCACGAGAACTTGTCATTGGAGATATAAGAGAAAGCGTCAAGACAAGATCGAGAACCCAACAAGAAGCAATGTTCACATGCTTCATCTCGCGAATAGAGCCCAAAGATGTGTCACAAGCATTGGATGACACACATTGGATTCAAGCTATGCAAGAAGAGTGAATCGGTTTGAGAGAAATAAAGTATGGGAATTAGTACAAAGACCCATACATCAAAATGTTATTGGAACCAAATGGGTATTCGAAATAAGATGAACGAGGAAGGCTCGTGGTAAGAAACAAAGCAAGACCGGTAGCCAAAGGATATTGCCAAGAAGAAGGAATAGATTTTGATGAAACATTTGCTCTGTAGCAAGATTGGAAGCCATAAGGATGTTTCTTGCCTATGCGGCTCACAAAAATTTCATTGTATATCAAATGGATGTAAAAAGTGCATTCCTCAATGGTCTATTGGAAGAAGAAGTGTATGTTGAACAACCTCCGGGTTTGAGCGAGAAGACTCTTGGAGACAAAGTATACAAACTCAAGAAAGCTGTCGCGGATTCAAACAGGCACCCGTGAGCATGGTATGATACTCCTGTCACAATTCCCGGCGAAAATGGATTCACAAAGGAAAAGTAGATAGAACACTTTTCCAAGAATTCAAGACAAGAAGAGTATCTTGCTTGTTCAAATATATGTGGATGACATCATTTTGGATCCACTAACAAAGAGTTTGTGTGAAAAATTCTCAAACCTCATGCAAAGTAAATTTGAAATGAGCATGATGGGAGAGTGACATTCTTCCTTGGACTTCAAGTGAAATGTGAAGGATGGAACCTTTATAAGTCAAACAAAATACACCAGGAGAGATTTAATGAAGAAATTTGGTATGGAGGAGAAGTCTTACGTAAAAATACCAATGAACACATCGATCAAAATGGACATGGATGCGGATGGCAAGCACGTAGATCAAACAAGATACAAAGCACTTATTGGATCATGCTCTATCTCACGTACTAGCAGGCGGACATCACCTTTCTTTCAGAGGTGTATGTGCAAGATTTCAATCTGCTCCAAAAGAGAGCCATATGATGCAGCCTAAGAGAATATTGAGATACTTAAAAGGAAGCGAAGTTGGCCTATGGTATCCAAAGGAATGTGGATTCAAGCTAATTGGCTATTGATTCCTCGACTATCTTTGGATGCGAGTGGACAGGAAGAGCACTTCAGGCACATGTCAAATGCTTTAGGAACAGTGATTTCTGGTTTAGCAAGAAGCAAAATTCAATAGCCACCTCTACGGTGAACGAGAATACATAGGCTGGGGCAAATTTGTTGTGCCCAAGTCCTATGGATGAGACGGTGAGAGACTATGAAGTTGAAGAAAAAGAAATTCCAATCATGTGTGATAACACAAGTGCAATGCCATTACTCAAAATCTGTGTTGCACTCAAGAACAAAGCATATTGATGTCGGATATCACTTCATAAGAGATCATGTTGAAAAGAAGGACATCATCTTGGAATATATCTCAACTGACAAACAATTGGGTGACATCTTCACAAAACCATTATGTGAGTCAAGATTTGAAGAACTCAAACATGAGTTGGGGCTAATTGAGCTAAGTGAGACACGAGAAGAATCAAAGAAAAGGAATGGAACAAAGGAAAGAAGGTGAAAAAAGAAAACAAAAACCTACCAAGAATCAATTTTGTATTGGAAAATCGCTATACCAAATCGGTGATATTTGAGTCACTAAGAGAAATGTGAGAAGCGAGTTAAATCGGCTAAGAGATAAGTGATTAACTTATGAGTAAAGTGACAAAAACGCGATCGTTTTGACTTAGCGGGAATGTTTTAAGAGACACGTCGCATAATGATGATGTGTACAGACATAAAGCCGCACACCAAGCCTATGATTGGATATAAATCTTGCCGCATTAAATACGAGACATGAATCTCAATATCGTGCGAAATCAAGCCGTTGATTTCGATCACGATTCAAAAACCGTCTGCACGCCCTTTCATAAACCATATTTAAACCATTTTCGCCTCGTTCTCTCTCACACTTCTAAAAACTGTTCAATCTCTCTCTCAAAAGGCAAAGGCAAATACTCTCGAAACCCTATCAAACTTCAAATCTATTTCGAACTTTTCCTTGAAATTATTCGAGAAATGGCACCAACGTATGACTTTACCAAGTTGGAAAACAAATCCACAGGTTCGGCCGTGGATTTCGACGGAATGGTGAAGCGAGGGTCCAAGCGACACCCTGGTGAAGAAAATCGCGGAGAAGTTAGGAAACGCCGTCGGTAGAAACCGTTTCTAATTTGGAATATCCTATGACCTACGTGGAGAGTCGCACAATTGCGTGAATGCCGAGATTCACGATGAAGGAATCAAGTCATCTGTTCACGGGAAGCGGTGACTATCAACGCGAGATTTGGTGAATATTGCTCACTACCGGCAGAGGAGCATACGAGATCAAAGAGGCTGATGTAAACTTGGCGAGCGCATGGAAAGAAATAGCCAAGTCCGCGTTCGTTGACAAAATAATATACACACGACAAACAAGAGTAGCTGAAGGAGGATTATCACAAATTGTTGGACATTGTTGCAAGTGTATCGACATCAAATTTGGCGGCTTTGACCAACTGTCAAAGGCAAAATTGATTGTGATGGCCGCAATAATCGAAGAAAAGAAGATAAAACTGGCTGAGTTTATCTACCATTTCTGCCCGAGCGTAGGGGAACAAGTCCTTCAAAGAAGATGGGTCATTTGGAGGATCTTCGGGATATGGCCTGGTGATTGGCCGGCTATTGGAGGTGAAAGGAGTACCTCTTAGACATGGGAAGGCTTTCCATATTAACAAGAGGATGTTGAGCTAATCTCTCGGTGCTCGGCGAGCGTACGCCAAGAGGCGACACAGGTGGGGGAATCGGTGACCCCGAGACACCAATTGCTCCTCTCCAACAAGAAGAAAGTGCCCCTGCGGTTTGCCAAGAATCTCACGCCCCTGCGTGAGAAAGAAAACAAACATGCTCCTTCTGCCCTTTGGCGAGTCACCCGCCCCGGCTCATGGCTCGTGTCACTCCCCTGCAGCGGGATCGAGAAAGGACTCACAAATTCCTTCTCTACGATCGTCAAAAGGAGGAGAACCGACAAGCAAGCGGCCAACTCCTCGAAACAAACACAAGCAGAAGCCCCGCCGCCCAAGACTCGAGAGGACACCGTCTACGAACGAGAAATCCCCCGGTACAAACTAAGAGACGAAAAAAGACTTGTAAAGCAATCCGAGCGGAGAAACCGGTGAGTCAGCTACTCGGCCTAGCACAAATACCAGAGACTCTTTGGAGAAGTAGAGTCTCCGGCGTAGTAGATGAAGCTTGACCAAGTCTGCTTTGAAGGTGATCGTGAGAGGCAACTCAAGACACTTGGTATAGCTCACGGTACAAACTCAAGAAGAAGAACCCAGCGAGATAGTGATGTAATGATCCTATCTCCACCTTACCCGGACATCAAAAAATCGCCTCTGCGTGAGTGGAGAAAATGGAAGTTGAGCAAGTCAAGGAACAGTTCCAACGGCTGAATTCATAGAAGAAGAAGAGGAACTACTAAATTTCCTTGGATTATCTTGTGCTCGGCTCTAGATGAAGACAAGCGCATGGATATTCTGCGAGATCTACAAGGACAAGGAGAGAGAAAAGCAAGGCTGAAGAAGCCGAGAAGCACGAGAAGGCAAGTATGCCGCCTATCTCGGCACCACGAACACTTCCATCCTCTCTTGATGTCTTCTGCGAAAGTGACGAGGAACCAGAGAATGCCACGCACGAAGAATTGCGGTCAGCAAGCATTGCATGAATCAAGAATCCTTCACGAGCAAAAGATGATGGAGGGACCAGGAGAGTCCTCGAACACGGTGAAATCGATCAATGGGAGTGGTTCAGCAAATAGCCGACGATGTTCCGCTTACCACTTCCCAGCTCACTCGGAAGAAGCGATAAGGAGTTGGCGATGAAAGCTGGGCTAGTGGGGACCCCGGTCGAGCCAACCCCTATTGAAGGTGTGCTTACCACCTGCCCACGGCTGAACCATCAATTGCAACAGCCGGAGTGAGGCAGTGACCCCACTCCAAGTCACTCGGGTAGTGCGCCCGGTGGCTCCTCCCTGCGGCAAGGTCGGAGGATCTGCGAGATGACTCCACAAAAAGAATGTAGGAGGCGAAGTGGAGAAAACTCAAACGCAAGAAAGAACGACAAGTTGCCATCAACGAAGCTCGGACGATTGAGATTGTCTCGGTGAGGTGCCAAGCGCTACGAAGGCTAATAGCGGCGATGCGATCGAGGCACGAGGAAGGAACAACCACAGGAGTTAACACTACGGCGATGAAAGTGCAATCCATGGGGTTGAGACTCCAATGGATGCCATCAGAAGACCCTAAGGCAGTGACGGCTTTGTCGAGAGGGAGGACCAAGGCCTTGCGGCGATGAGAGCTGCTGGAGAAATGAAGGCCACGGGAGGTTGAGACTTCCCGGGTAAAGAGGCTGAAGTAGAGAACATCACTCCTGCAATCATTGACCATCCGAGAAGGAGATCGGCGCACTTCATGATTCCCGGACAACCACGATGTCACTTTCAAGGATCGGATCGGAAGAAGAAGAAGAAGTGAGTCAACCCCCATGACAAATCCAAAAGACTCAGTGCGGATGTTCCAGGCACGAGCAAGTCGATCCCAAGACTACTCGTCGGACCTTTAATTTTGATGATGAGCCCGCAATGGAAATCTCATCATCGTCCGATGATTTCTGATAAGGCCGAGGACGATCTACTCAAAAGGAGAAATGAGACCAACGAAGTCATTAAGGCATTTGAGGCTTCAAGCCAGGAGCTCTTGCACCCACAAAACCGGGTGAACCGGAGACCTTTGCTCCGGCCTCACATACAATTTGGATCGATTCCCAAAAGAACTTCACGCCACCGCTTATCATCGAACAAATCCCGGATGGCGGTGATGAATCCTGTGGAATCTTTCCTTTCTCACCGGAGATACCCGAACTCCACGAAGAGTCGAGAAAATGAGCAAGCACGCTATCACGGCCTCCTCTGTTTTTTCACTCGAGGCACCATTGTTCGGTAGGCCGATTTATCGATTTGTATGGCCATCACCATGTGGAAGAATCGGTGAAATCGAGAAGTGTTCAAGGCACTCTTTCTTGAAGTTGAAAAAGATGGAGAGGCATCGAGGCCTCCTTGGATATGCGCCTAGACAACAGAGATGCCAATCCATACTGGTGACTTGAGAGGCATCCAGTCGGGATAAGGGAATGGTGGCGCCAATCAATGCGTGTGGAACGGTGAGATACTTGAGACAATTATTCAACAAGCTGGTGTGGAGAGCCGAAAATGTTGATGCGAAAACGAAGTCTGCGGGAACACATTGAACATATGCACGGAAGCTCACCGCCGAGATCAAGGCTGCTGCGTGAGCGAAATGCAAAAATGATATCTGGCGTTTGGAAGAACACATGACAAGAAAATTCCCAGCCTTCTCATGGGCGAGATGAAGCGATTGTGAATCCAACGCTACTCAGTCCAATTCCGGTGCGGCATACAACGCCCCTTGCGAGACTTGAAGCAAAATTCAACCATCGGGAGACTTGACTTCATGCTTGCAAAGATGTTCCCCAGGGTTATCTATCCTTTGATGATGCCAAAAGGGGGAAGAGGAATACCTTAAGCGAAAAAATCAATTTGAAAGAAAGGAAAGCGGCGGTATGAGGAGCAAGTGAGAAGGAAAATCAATTGAGAAATTTTGAAGCGAAGAAAGGAAAATCTGTGAGGGGAAGGATCAAAAAATATGACCTTATTGATTGCACAAACCCCAACAGGTCACATCACTGGTGACATTATAAGCGGAAACTCCGTGACTCGCCACTCCAACACTCACTGGATCTATGGCCGAGAAGAGAAAAGAAATTGAAGCGAGGGATGAAGGAGGTGGAAGGAAGAATGGATGCGGGGGTGATGAACATCTTGAAAGAACACGGAGGCATTCCGGTTGCGGGAGACACGTATGCCATTTCGGATGTCGGGACAGAGCAAGATCGATTAGCGAATTAACGCTTCGAATCGAAGGATATTTTGCAAATATGTCTCGCTCAAGCTTAGGACTGTCTTTGGGAAAAAGGGTCTCACATTATGTGAAGAAGCGTACAGCCAGGCCAGACAACCGATCCTCACTGGTCACTCGCGTACCGGGCACTCGGTGGAAGAAGGCCCCAATCGATATCGCCTGAGTAGAGGAAGAAGCGGATGGAGGAAGAAGCTTGAGACTGAGCCTCTTCAAGAATATTGAATACGTAGATCCGGGAAAGAAAGGAGGGATCTCTTTGGGCCGGGCTTGACCATGTGGCGAACTTGCAGTGGCTAAAACCAACGCCGAGTATGCAAAAAGGATAGAAGAAGAAAACAAGAGACAAACTCAGCTATGGGAGGAGAGACAGAAAGATTAAGAAGAGATGAAGCCGCCGGAAGGCATATGAGAAGAAAAAGAAGGCAAAGCGGTGATTGAGAAGAAGAAGAGAAGAAGAGAAGAAGATCTTGATCAAGATGAAAGAAGGAGACAAATGAAGGAGATGAAGTGTTGCCTCCCAACCCTTCGTGTATCTTATATGTAAACACATACAATGTAAGTCTTCCTCAGAATAATGCTATAAATTTTTTTGAGACAATTACATACTCGATACACCTTGTAAACGATTTGTGTTAAATACAAGAATGATATGATCAATAAAAAGATTGATTATGCGCATACATTCTATGTCAATACACTATCTGTATGTATCTTTTGTTATTTGCATCTTTGTATGATTTAAGTTTTTGGCATCATCAAAAAGGGGGAAATTGTTAGGAATTCTATTGTTTAGATTTTGATGAATGCCATGTAAAACTTAGAATAGAAAGTTGGCTCCCCAATTCTTGCTTTGAAATGTATTGTAACAAGTAGAGCCGCCAAGGCCGAGTTAAGTCGCCCACGCTCCAACTTGCAAGAAGACAACGGAGGCTTGAAGGAAAACTACTGCCGTGAGGCAGTGAGTACAACAAAGAAGAGCAGACGGGGAACTCGATCAAGCGGTGAGATGCGGTGAGTGGAACATCGTCAAGTCAACTCAAGAGAAGCCAAGTCTCAAGCCGAAGTGAGAAGAGTCATCCAATGATTGGAAGTCGACTCTAAGTCACTCGGGAGCAAGGAAAACGTCAAGTCGAGATAATCGCGAAAAAGAACCGTTGCAGTAAATCAAGAGATTTATCAAACAAGTAATATCTCCATACTACCTTTCTTGGAGTGCTCGGTCCCGAAGCGTGCAAAAGAAATGAACCAATGGGAAGCACTACACCGTGTCGAGTCAAAAAAGGTGATAAAACATTTCATACGAGGAAATGGCAATTCAAGAAGCGCATACGATTGCAAAGTGATTTTCAAAAATGAGCCTATCTCTTCAACGGGCAAATTTTTGAAAGTTCACTATAAAAGGCCGAGGAGTTTGTTTGAGAAGGATGATGAATGACACACGTGAGATATACAAGCTTATCAAAATCGAAACATTCTCAATCCTCAAGCCTACACTTCAAGTACATCAATCCAACACTTACGTGAAGGAAGAGAACTTGATCGATTGAAGAGGAAAATACGAAAACAAAGGGTCTACATTCCAAGAAGGATTGTAGAAAGGTTCAAAGGCCAACAATCTTAAGCTTTTGGAGGGCTTCGTGATCAAATCCAAAGTGCTTGAGCAAGTGAGTTGTAGCAAAGGCACGCCACTGTGAAGAAGCCGAGTCGTCACGAGAAGCCACCGAGTGATCAAGGCGTCTCGGTCGATCCCAAAGGATCAAGTCGAATTTGTTGTGATCAAGACATCAGGACTGGGATTACCACTTTGTAAACGATCATTACTTAGTGGATTCCTCCAGGAGTTGGAGAAGAGAGGAGTAGAAGAATTACCCCATCTTGAACCTCTATAAAACTTTCTTGTGTCATTTACTTTCAAAGATTTAAATATCTCGCACTTTTAATTGCTTATATCCCGATAAATTTGCTATCCATTTAATAATTGATAAGTACTAAATCAAAGTTTGTAAAACTTGCTTAATCAAACTTAAGGGTGTTAAGTCTTCCTCAATAAAACAAAACCAATGAGTCAAATTATAGCCAAATTTTGAGTTACTCTATTAATGGGCCAATTTCGGTGAGTGTTGAGAGATTAACTCTACTAAGTGACTAATTCGATTGTCCATCAAGGATACAAATTGTAGAAGAATGAGATTTGGGGGCCTAAATCGAAAATTTGCAAGGTTATTCAACCCCCTTCTAAACCTTACACTTACACCCCCTTGGGACCTACATTTCCAAGGGTCACCCATCCCATGTCTCACTTCTAGGCCAAGCACGCTTAACCTCAAAGTTTCTATGTAATGGGCACGTAAAAGAAGATGCATCCGTTGGTATAGGTAGTCCAAATCATATCCTTTAAGCTTTCCTTTAACTATGCAATCCAACGCTCACGAGTTCAAATCACGGTCGCGCTTTTAAAGCCCATTGCAGGGCGGGGATCTTTGGACCAAATCCCAACAAGAAGTTATTGAAGAAACAACCAAGTCTGCATTGAGGATAATCAAGAGAGGCAATTCAAGACCCTACTGTGGGACGTAGCAGTGAGGATGAAGTGGCGGAGACAAATGAAATCCCCTATCTTTGAAATGACCGCTATGTCTCCACCTTTTGATGTTTGATAAATGGTTTTATCATGATTTTGATGATTTTGTTTTTACAAAGAAACAATGTTTCTAAAGGTTGTCCAAATACTCCAAAATGATCTAAAAATGGTTTTAATATTTTCAGAGTATTTCTTCAAGTTTGTTTTGACTAAAATGGACAACGCTTTTTAGGATTTTATGTCAATGGGTTTTTACTTTGAAACTATGTTTCTAAATGTTGTCCAAATACTCCTAAATGATTTAAAATGGTTTTTATATTTTCCTGAGTATTTCTTCAAGTTTATTTTAAATAAAATTGGACAACACTTTTAATGATTTTGGGTTTACAAGATTTCACTTCTAAACAAGGTTCTAAATGTTGTGAAATACTTCCGATGGTTTAAAATGTTTTTACTAAATATTCGAGTATTTCTTAGGTTTTATTTTCGACGAAAAATTGGACAACTTTTTCTCGTCTCAAAGGTCAACTGTCGCAAGTATAGGGGCAACCCATACCTAAAGATGATTTTGGAACAAAAAATGAGACGGAAGTGAAAACGGTCAGGTCGTCGCCGTGCCGCTTCAAGCGTCGATCGGTCCAGTTTGACCGGCCGCCAGGGTTGACGTGCACTGAATGTTTCGTTTGAAACAGAACAAACCTTCCTCGTTTTTCATTGGCGGGGACCGGTCAAGGCATAGGTCGACCGGTCAAAGACCCCTTGACGACGCCTGCAATGTAATTTTTTTTTCCCGTGTTTACGTTTCAAACTTTTATTTCGTGCGACCGATCGCCCATGGTTTGACAACAAAAATCGACCGTTTTGACAAGACAACTTTCCCTTAATTTGTGGGATGGATTTCTAACAGCTCTTTCTTCAATTGTCTTGCAATTTCTTCTTGTAAATCATGTCCCCAAGAGGAGCCTATCTTGCACAAGACATCTTCTATAAATAGAGGAAGAATTGAAGCAACACATACAAGAGAGAAAACTACAACACAACAAGATACACTCAAGAATACACTTGTTCTTACATTGTCTAATTCTTGTTGTAATTTGCCTAGCTATTCACTTTCACATCCTTGAGGTCTAGGCTATTCTTGATTACACTTGCACTCTATTGTATTATCAATTATCGAGTTGTAATCTTGAATTTTTGGGTAATCATTCAACACATGATATCCGTGTGAGTGTTCTTGTGGTAAGAACACACTTGGGTGATCTAGTTGTTAGGTGTGAGAAGATTGTGGTAATCTTATTGAGGTGTTGAAGAATTTGGTATTCTTCAAGGTTGAAGATTGGGTAATCTTCACAAGGTGCCGTTGGAGATTGTGGTAATCTTCAAGTGAGATTGTGGTAATCTCAAAGGTGGTGTTGAAGAAGAGTGTGGTGCTCTTCAAGGTATCGTTGTAACTTGGTGTTGTATTAATTTGTGGTAAATTAATAAAATCTTTTTCTTTTTGGAAATACATCCCGGATATACTGGGGTGGTAGAGGATTAGTCCCTAGGTGGTTGAACCTCTATAAATCGACGTATGTTGTTTACATTACGCACCTTTATTATTGTCTTTGAGCATTGGTTCAAAAAGAGGGTAAAATCGAAAGAGATGGAGATAATCTATGTTTGATACATGTTTTTATCTTAATTTTGATGATTTTATTTTATCACCAAAACAATGTTTTTAAAGGTTGTCCAAATACTCCTAAATGATTTAAAAATGTTTTTAATATTTTCCAGAGTATTTTTCTCAAAGTTTATTTTCGTCTCAAATTGGACAACGCTTTTAATGATTTTACGTTTTGGGTTTTCACTCTCAAACGATGTTCTAAATGTTGTCCTAATACTTCCGATCGGTTTAAAATGTTTTTACTAAATTTTCGGAGTATTTCTTGAGTTTTATTTTCGACACAAATTGGACAATATTTCGTCTCTGTCGACCGGGTCGCCCTATAGGGCAACCCATACCTGAAGATGTTTTAGAAATGAAATGAGACGGAAAGAAAAAAGCAGGTCGGCCAGAGTCGCCGGGCGTCGACCGGTCGGTCGACCGGTCGCCAGTGGGTCGACCGCAGACGGCAAGTTCTCTTGGAAATGAACAAAACCTTGCATTTTTGAAACAAGAGGGACCGGTTGAAACAGGGGTCGACCGGTCTAAGCTCACGCCGACCGGTCGCCTCGTTGTATTTTTCAAAGTGTTCTCTTTAACTCTTATCTCTCGTGCGACCGGTCGCCCCTCTATGTATTGAGCAAAATATGACCACATGTTGGCATACATTTCCTTAAAATGTGGGATTGATTTCTATTGCCTATATTCTTGATTTTAATTGTATTTTTCTGTAGATTTTCAATCCCCAAGAGGAGCCTATGCTTGATCAATCATCTCCTATAAATAGAGGAAGTTTTGGAGCAAACTAATACAACAATTGAGATACAATACAACAAGATACACTTCAAGCAAACACTTGGTCTTTCATATTTATTATTCTTGTTGTAAAATTGCCTAGCTTATCACTTCTACATCTTTGAGGTCTAAGGCTATTCTTGATTACACTTGCACTCTATTGTATTATCAATTATCGAGTTGTAATCTTGAATTTGTGGTCGTCATTCAAACACAAGATATCCTTGTGAGTGTTCTCGTGGTAAGAACACACTTGGGTGAACTAGGTGTTGGTGTAAGAAGATTGTGGGTAATCTTCTTGTTGAGGTGTTGAAGAGTGTGGTGCTCTTCAAGGTGAAGATTGTGGTAACCTTCACAAGGTGCCGTTTTGAAGATTGTGGTAATCTTCCAAGAAGAGATTGTGGTAATCTCAGTATGGTGTCACAAGAGTGTGGTGCTCTTTCAAGCGTGTTGTAAGTTGAATTGTCCATTAATTGTGGTAATTAATAAAATTTTTTTCTTTTCAAATCCATCCCTGATATACCGTGGTAGAGGATTAGGCCCTAGGTGGGTTGAACCTCTTTAAATCGACGTGTGTTGTTTACATTCCGCACCTTCATTATTTTGTTTGAGCACTGGGTTTAAAAAGAGGGCGAAATCGAAAGATGGAGATAATCTATTCACCCCCTCTAGATTATCGTAGCCGCTTTTGGACTTACAATCTATTCACCCTTCTAGATTATCGTAGTCATTGACTTACAAGTGGTATCAAAGCCAAACTCTTTGGCAATCTCGCTTACATCGCGAGTGAAGAGAAACGATCATCGCCTACAAACGGCTCATCTTACCGCACTTCCACCACCAAGCCACTTATTTGATTCCAAAATTACATATTTTGGAAAGAAAAATGGAATGTTATTTATAAGGTTGTGGGGTTCGAGTATTTGGAACGTCATTATCAATGGGATAATCCATTCCAATGAAAGATACACCACACACCTCCAAAGGCTTCAAAGAGCTCAATGATGAAGAGAATAAAATCATCTCCTTAAATGGTAAAGCTCTCAATATATTGTATTGTTCATTTACTAATTTGGAATATGAACATATTGTAGGAATTGACGACACATAAAGTATGGCAAAAATTAGAAGCCATCTATGGAGTATTTTCAAATGAAAGGAGTCAAACAAAAGCATCTATTTCAAAGGGATACAATGTCAAATCTAAGGAATGCCTCTTACAACTTCCAACTATGAAGAAGTTGAACATTGTTTTATGGGCATCAAGAAAACGAGGTATGTCTTAAACCCTCACGCCTTATAATATTGTTATTCAAAATGATTATAGTGATTTGTAAAATGATTTTGATGATCTTTCAAAATGAATTCCAAGACTTACTTGTTAAATACAAAACTTGAAAAAGGAATTCATTGTTTTGAAAAATGATAAGGATAGTTTATTTACTTCCTATGAATCACTATCATGCTCACACCACCACACTTGACAAGGTTAGAAACCTTGAAAAACAAAATAGTACTTTGTTGAGAATATGAATTGCATGGAAAATGATTTATCAAAATCAAACTTGAGTACCAATAAAATGCCCAATATTGTTGATATTCATAATTGTGATAAAGGACTTGATCATAAGCCTAATGTTGTTAATCATATGAAAAGGATCAAGTCACTATATTGGCCATTATGCTCCTAGAATTATTACTTATTTTTATCAAGGTAAAAAAGGTCATATCACACTTTTGCCGCAGTTAGAAATAGCTCTAATTATTGTTGGAGACCTAAAAGTCTCAAAGCTAATCCTAAAGGACCCAAACACTTGGGTGTACCACAAAATAATGTTTTATTAGGTACAAGTAAATAATGATCAAGAAAATTCATATCGCCAGAAGAAGACATCAAATGACCATTTCATTTGATCAAAGAATGAGAAAGTATTTTCAACAAAGCCAATTTCAAGTTAAGATATAATCAAAAATGGGAAGAATACAATCCATGGAAATGGCAAAGACATAATTAATCAACAAGATGATTTTCAAAGAAGAAGAGACTATCAACAATGGGAAGGACAAAAATTTTGGAGATGGAGTAATTGGAGAGATTACCATCAACATGAAAATTTTCAAAAGGGAAGATATCATCAACAATGGGAAAATCCATGGAAACGCGAATTGGTAAACCGCATTCTCTACTAAATATGCATTTTATTTTATTTCTATGCATGTTTTATTTGTCTTAATTGCAAAATGAGCTATGTAATTAATTTTAAATTAAGGTCTTCAATATTTCTTTGTATTTTTTAAAACCTTTTTGAAAAAGAGACCTTACATGTTGTTTTTAAAACTCTTGTGCATTTTTGTAGACCAAAGTGTACTATCATCTTCTTATGTTTTTTTTATGGCATGAGCTATTTGGTGATATCTCTTAGCCTACACTTTTATCATAATGATTGTATGTATTTGTTTTAAGAATTGTGTAGGATTTACATATTTACCACAAATGTGCCATTTAAGTACTATTTGTCAAGAAAGACATAAATTATCAGTATGTTTACTTGTGTTACTCTTACTCTTATATTTCGATATATGTATTGCCATATGTGCTATATGCTTGTTTTTTCATAGTATTTCATACAAATGCCATTAAGAGAGTTATTAAATTTTTAAAGAAGGCACTATTCGATATTTGATTGCACATATTTGCTTTGTCAATTCTTGTTCAAATACTTCCTTTAAATGAGTCTCAACTATATGCTATAGGATTTTCAAATTTCAAAGAGACCTTTTGTAGTTTCTTAAGCTTATTTGAACATGATTTATTAGACTCTTGATGATCTTCTAAATGCATGGTATGTGTTCTTGCTTCATAGTCTATATATAGTGTCTATTTCTACTATGCTCTTATGCAAGATATTTTGTGATTGATGATTGATGCATGTTGCCGCCAGGCTAATTTTTCTTGCTTATATAAGCGTCTTAGTTAATGAGTTTTGTTAAGTTATGTAGATGAGAAATGAAATACTCCAAATATTAGTTACCTCAAAATATTTTGATGTAAATGTTCTATTATGAACACCTTAGATCTGTGGATGCACTATGATAGTAAAGTGATGAGAAGAGAAGACAAAAGGAGTATTAGGAACAAGCTGATGACCAAAGTAGGCATTGGTGTTAAAGCGAGGTTAGTAGCTCGAAGGTATTTTCAAGAAGAAGGTAATTGATTTTGATGTAACATTTGCACTCATAGCACATTTAGTAGCTATTTGCATTTTACTTGCCCATTCTTGTTTTTAAGAAAATTTCAAGCTTGCAAATGGATGTTAAATCCAATTTTCTCAATGGTTTTATTAAAGAATAAGTCTGTGTAAAACAACCTCACGGGTTTCAAAATTACTGGAAACTAATGAAGTGTTTATAAACTTAAGGCCTTGTATGGTTTAAAACAAGCACCGGAAGTGCGTAGTGCATTAGACTTAGCTCTTTTCTTTTGCAAAATGGTTTTATAAGGGGTAAAGTTGATACAGCTCTCTTTGTTTTTTTGAGGCAAGATTGCTTACTTGAGCAAATTTATGTTGATGATATTATCTTTGGTGCTACTAATGATTCTTTGTTGCAAGAAATTCTCTAAATTGATGCAAGGAGAACTTGAAATGAGCATGATGGGGGGGCTCAATTTCTTGCTTGAACTACAAAATTATTCAATGCCAAAGAAAATGATTATATTTCAAAAGAACTTCTTGAAAGGAGTTAAGCATTGAAGAAAAGAAGAACCATCTCGGCCTATAGCGAAGATTGACAAAAGGTTGAAAGGCATGTCGGTGAAACAAACAAATTCGAGGTATGTTTTCTTGTATTATTTTTATAGACTCGAAATATTATATGCCTTATGTCTATATGCTAAACTAAAAACTATCAGCCGAATCTCATTAAGTCGCAGATTAAAAATTTTCAAATATTTGAAATGCGCTTCTTCTTATGACTTTGTTGTATTCCAAAGCTTTAAAAGCGTTCTTATTTTTACGGATAACAAATTTTGGTCAAATTATTCAAACTATGGTTTTGTCACAATCGAACTAAACATATTGAAGTTCGATATTTTTTAAAAAAAAGGGATTACGTTTAACAAAAGAAACTTGAGATGTGTTTAAATCGTCTCAAAGTTAACTCGCGGACATTTGTTCATTTACCAATGAGTATTTTACCTCATTTAAGGCTTGATTATGATATAATGTAATGTGAATAGGAGTCGTTTTACATTTTTGCGTTTTAAAACTTAGGGAGTGAAAGGTCGGATTTTTTATTAAACCCGGATTTTTCAAAGCGAGGCAACGATGAAATTTTTGCCAGGAGGCGGGGACGGTCGCCCGCTAAGCTCAACCGATCGCCCATACCTGGGTAAGTCATGATCGATTTTTTGGTTAAAAATGATTACATTTCAGGCTTAGTCATTTGAAACTTATTTTATTTCATTTTCGTCCCACTTTGTCATTTCACACACACAATTCACTTCAAAAGTGTTTTGTTGCATAAATTTCATATTTTGGGGATTATCTAAGCTTTCGATTATCATCATTGCTTTCGTCTTTACCGATCGAATGGTAAAAATTTCACTCTCTTTAGCTCAATTGGGTTGAACCATGAGTTTGTGGCTTATATGTATTTTCTTGATGCAATTCATATATTTTTGTGATGAGCTTATTGATTGTTGATGAATGATATTTGTTAAATTATATTTGGTGATGAAAAACTTGGTTTGATTTCATTTACAATGGCTATATATATCTTTTTCAATTTTGGCGCGCGAGTGTTCGATAAAGCGTTTCAATGAAAAATTCATCATCTACATGATTCTCGATTTAAAAGTCTTATATATTTAAAGTCATGTTTCCTTATCAAATCTTTCATAAGCTTCTACAAGTCGTATGATTCGACTTTTCCCTCTATTTGGTTTAAGGGCTTGATGTTCAACTTAGCTCGATACATCGGTTTAGTTGCGCACTTTGATATGAATATGATGTATTTATCTTGCTAACATTCTTTTGATGATTCTAAAGGGGAAAACGGGTTATAAGCTCTTTAGCTCAAAAGAAGCTAAGATAAGCTTCCACCGAAAAAGAAGGTATAAGTTGTGGGCTATGTAAAGCCGTAAGTTGTGGATCATATTATGTCCAACGATGTATTTTGGTTATGTATGATCCTTGATCCATTGGTTGCGGTATGGGCGTATCTATATTTCTAATGATGTCTCTTTGTGAGGGGAGCTTTTAAGTTATTGATACTTAAGCTCCAATATTGAAAAATTAGCTTTTGGCTTTTGTTTAAAGTTGTTTCTATATTACTTATATTTGTGCATATTGATAGGGGAGCATTTGCTATATGTGTTTGAATATCTCTGCCCCATCCTTGTGTTTATATTCGTGAAATGTTGGCCAAGCTCTCAACGGATATTTATTTTTGTGAAAAAAATTGTTTTGTTTTCAAAATCGGCCTTGTTGAATTGTTTTGGTTTGTAATCATCAAAAAGGAGATTATTTTTGATAAATAGTTTATCATGATTTTGATGATTTTGTTTTTAAATAAAACAATGTTTCTAAGGTTATTAATCTCGAAATGATCTAAAATGGTTTAATATTTTAGGAGTATTTAACTTCAAGTTGTTTTTCAACTAAAATGGACAACGCTTTTTAGGATTTTTATGTCAATGAGTTTTTACTTTGAAACTATGTTTCTAAATGTTGTCAAATACTCCTAAATGATTTAAAATGGTTTTATATTTTCAGTATTTCTTCAAGTTTATTTTAAATAAATTGGACAACACTTTTAATGATTTTGGGTTTTATAAGATTTCAACTTCTAAATGAGGTTCCTAAATGTTGTCTAAATACGCTACGATTGTTTTAAATGTTTTTACTAAATTTTGAACATTTCTTGGGTTTTATTTCGACAAAAATTGGACAACTTTTACTGTCTCAAGGTCAATAGAATTCGTAGTATGAAATGACCCGTACCTTAAGATGATTTTGGAACAAAAAATGAGGCAGTGAAAAATGTAATTCGAATCGACGATGCATCAGCGTTCGTTTTGAAGCGAACAAACCTTCCTTGGTTTTTCATTAAGAGAGACCCGGTCAAGGCCATGGAGGCCGACAGTCGAAAGCCGCGGCCGTGCATACGTGTAATTTTTACGTATTCGTTTCAAACTTTTATTTTTGTGCGACCGGTCGCCCCTATGGTTTAATGACAAAAATCGACACGTTTGACGGAACCAACTTTCCCTTAATTTGTGGGATGGATTTCCTACGGCTCTTTTCTTGATTGTCTTGCAATTTTTTAAATCATGTCCCCCCGAGAGGAGCTATCTTGCACAAGACATCTTCTATAAATAGAGGAAGAATTGAAGCAACACATACAAGAGAAAACTACAACACAACAAGATGCACTCAAGAATACACTTGTTCTTACATTTATCTTATTTAACATTGTAATTTACTATTATTCATTTCACATCATAAAGAATTAAAATTTATTCTTGATTACAACACCTTGCTTTACATTGTATTATCAATTATCGAGTTGTAATCCTAAATTTTTGGGCAATCATTCAACACGCCCGGGTGATCTAGGTGTTAGGTGTGAGAAGATTGTAGTATCTTCTTGTTGAGGTGTTGAAAGAATTTGATGATGTGAGTTGAAGATTGTAGTATCTTCACAAGGTGCGGGTGGAATTGTGGTAATCTTCAAGTGAGATTGTGGTAATCTCAAAGGTGGTGTTGAAGAAGATTGTGGTGCTCTTCAAAGTGTGCGTTGTAAGTTGGTGTTGTATTAATTTGTGGTAAATTAATAAAATGCTTTCTTTGAAATCTATCCGGATATCGTAATTGGTAGAGATTAGGCCACAGGTGGGTTGAACCTCTATAAATACGCGTGTGTTTGTTTACATTACGCACCTTTATTATTGTCTTTGAGCATTCGGTTCGAAAAAGGGTAAAATCGAAAGAAATAGAATGTCCATTACCCCACTCACAGATTATCGTAGCACGCGGACTTACAGAATCTTCTTTGAAGAAAAAGCCTGGCGAAGTTACTCTTAGAATAAGATAGAAAATGATAATCATAATTATTATTTATCTATGCACCCGGACATTAATCGTCACAACGTGATAAGCGTTATAGGTAAGGGTGGCTCAGAGGAATGCAGTTTGCGAACTCCACACACGAGGTGGTGAGAAAGAGGAAGAATTGATGAAATTCCTCCCGGATTGTGCGTTCTTGAACATGATAGAAGATAACTACCTGGATATCATATCTTCAGAGAAAAGGAAAAAGGAAAAGGTTAGCGAGAAAAGCCCGACTTCGTGAAAAGGCGAATATATGCTCTACAGCTGGAACCGGCTGACCGCCTGCGTCTCGTATTGATATGCCGGGGAAGTGATGAGGACATGAATCGGTTACTCTGAAGGAGAGATTGGACATGCGGCAAACCATGCGGGGAATCAGGTGATGCATGGCGGCAAATAATGGAATGACCGAGAGAGTCCCAAAATCTCTCACAAAGGGTAATCTGTTAGAGTGGTACAATAGGTGCCACAATTGTGCGCAACCACTTTGATTCACTCGAAGAGCGGATCAAGGACTTGGCAGTGTTCCTGGAACCCAGGCACCCAAGTTGAGCCAACCCCTAATGAAGGTGTTTACCCTGCTTACGCGGTAGCGCTCAGTAAACGATCCCGGAGTGGGCGAGTGACCCCACCATCGATCGCTCGGTGGTGCGCCGGTGGGAAACTCAGCGCCAGCGTAGCTGGAGTCGAATTATCTTGCCAGTTGACTCCTAATGAAGGAATAAGGCGAAGTGGAGAAAGGGGTGAAAAAGAACAACGACAAGTTGTCACTAATGAAGCTTTCGGGCGGTTAGTGCATGCCATTTTGAGTGCAGTAGCTGCGGTGAGGGCCTGGCTGGTGGTTGAGCACATGATGGATGCGCGCTGGAGTTAACACTACGGGCAATGAAAGTGCAATCGAGTTGAGACTCGCATGGATGCCAGCGCGAAAGACCTTAAAGGATAGTTGTAATACTGTCCAAAAGGAGCCAGCCTGAGGCAACTAGCTGCGGTTGAGACTACAGGAGGTAATGAAGGCCCGATGGAGGTTGAGACTTCCTTGGTAGAAATCGAGGAGAAAAGAGCCTCCTTGAGTCATCATTCTTGACTCGAGAAGAGAGAAAATCGGCGCTCTTCGCGGTTCCCGGGATAATCGATACAGCATTCTTGGGTTACGAAGGCGAAGTTGAGTCGACCTGGCTGCGAAGGATTTCAGTGAGAATGTTAGCCCAGGATCGAGCAAGCCCCCGAGAATTCAAAGGCGAAGCGATTGAGGACAAGCAAATTCAATTGGCAGAGAGAATCTACGGCTTGACGAAAATTTATCAAGACGGAGTTGAGGCTCGGTCCCAGTGTTAATCTACTCAACAAGGCCCACGAGACGAGTCATACGCGAGCTCCCAAAGCTACGACGAGCTCGACCTGACAAGCACATCACGAGCCACGAACAAGCGCAGAATCAATACCATACTGGCCCGTGATGATGCATTCGAAAACTTTTCACTTTCGATTGAGGCTGCGAGATCTTGAAGAAGAAATATGGGCTCGTGGCGAGCGCTTCAACATAATAGTTGATCGATTATACTCAATTGATTGTTGTGATTTTGATTTTGATGTTGCCCAGCGCGGCCGAAACCGGGCTGATAGGCGAGGTACATGAAGTCTTCAAGATAATCGCAAAAATTGAGATTGAGAAGAATTGAAGCGACACTAGGCCTCACTAGATATGCGGCTGGACAACATGGATACCAACCTCGGCAGGACTGCGAGGGATAGTAGTGGGTATGTCGGGGAATGGTGTCGGCTGATGAGAGTATAATGCGATTCGAGCAAGTTAGATACTTTAAAAATTGTATAACAAATGTTGATGCGGGCCCGATAATCTTGACATAAAGCGGAGGATACCGAGAAAATTTGTGAATGCATGCCTCATTACAACGAAGTAAGGCTGCTGTGAATTTCCTGAGAAAAGAACTACGCGCGTTGAGGAGAATATGAATGCCAAATTCGGCCTTCTCATAGCTGAAATAGAAGCTAGGTAGCGTAGTACAAAAGCCACCCGCTCGAAATTTTGAAGCAATACTCATGTGAGACTCCAGCGAATTATTTCTCCGGCCCATTTGGACTTCATGCTTCTTTGGGATGTTTCGAGTTGCTCTCTCCTTTGATGATGCCAAAGGATAAGAGAATACGAAGATATTGAAGAGACAAGCTTGTTGAGAAGAAGAAGAGAGGCTTGGTGTGGAGAAGAAGACGATTATTGATGAGCAAAAAGAGAGAGGAAGGAGAAGAGAAAAACATTGAGGGAAAGGTCAAAGGATGTGACGCCGTCTTTGCGAAACCCTCGACAAAGGTCGTATCCACCGACTATCATAATCCCGATAAGCTTACGGTGACTCTGTCGGCTCCGACCTTCCGAGCGTGCTGTGTATGCCGAAAAATTGTAGAAGCGGAAATGGAGGTTCGACAAGAAGCGGATATCCGTGTTGAAAAATGTTGAAACAATTAGGAGAGCATTGAGGCGGAAAAAGATCACGAATGCCATTCCGAGATAGCGGACAGAGAGCGAGACCAGTTAGAAGAAGTTGGCAGCACCGATCGAAGGATCTCTTTCGCTATGACCATAGCCCGAGCTCAGGACTTATCTCTTGGGAGGAGAGAAAGGTGCATTTGTGCGAAGAAGAAGGTGATAAGCGACGAGACTACTAAGCGATCACTCTTGGTGGTAAGAAGACTCAGTCTGATATCGTGAGAGGAGAGAAAAAGAAGTGGTGGAAGTGGAGGCTTTAAACTGGCCTCTGCCCAAAATATTGAATATGTAGATCCGAGCGAAGGGAAGGATCACGGTGAATACAAAGAAGTAGCCAATCTTGGAAGTGGAGGGAAAAATGTTGAATATGTCAAAAAGAATCGAAGAAAATAAGAGAGGCAAGCCTAGGTTGTGGCAAGAGAGAAAAGACAAAAAGAAAGGAAAAGGAAAGATAAGGCTTGAGAATCGTATGAAGAAGAAAGCGGTGAAGAAGAAAAGAAAAGAAGAGGCAAGCTGAAAATAATTTGAAAGAGAAAAAGAAAAGAAGGAAGCGTGAAGGCGATGAAGTGTTCTTTAACTGCCTTCATGTATTTACTTTGTAAATACACACATGCATATAAGTCTTGTACATTGATGAAAAATACGTAATTTACGTAGATATATGTATGCTCACGATTGCTCTCATACATTATGTGATTGTGTAAAGGACAAGAATGTTATGATCAATAAAAAGATTGATTCTACGCATACATTTCTTATTCTTTGCAAGTAATACGTATGTATCTTTGATGTTTGCATTTTGTTTGTATGAATTTAAGTTTGGCGTAAATCAAGAAATTGTTAGGAAATTTATGTTATAGATTTTGATGAATGCCATGTAAAAACTTAGGTAAATTTGGCACCCCATTTTCCTTGTAATTCTTATTGTAATAGATAGAGGTTGAATAAATTTGAGTCAGTCATTATGATAGAATACAAATGTTGAAGATGTAAAGTGAACTCGGTGAGAACAAGCGGGTATAACCCGAGAAGAAGACGAGGACTTTCGGTAGAAGGGTATTGGTGTGAGGCCGATTCGTGAGAAGAAGTCCCAGTCATTGAGAAGCGAAGTCGAGTTAAGTGGCGGATGAGTCTCTCAATCATTGGGAGGCGGATTCCCGAGTCACACGGGGAAAAAGCGGTACAAGAGGAATTAGCGAAAAGGATCGGGTGCACCTGAGAAGTCGAAGAATATTACTTAAATAAGTAATGCTTCCATCTTTGCCATTTCTTAAGTGCTAGATCCGAGGAGCGTGCAAAGAATAAACCAATGGGAAATACGCACCTGTCAGTTACGAAAATTTGAACATTCATTTAATACGAGGAAAGGTCTACGTCTGAAGATTGAAGACCAAGAAAGACAAGCCAACGAACATAGTGATTTTGAAAATGACATATCTCTTATGAATGATTTTTTGAAAGTTCACTATAAGGATGAGAATCACATTGAGAAAAGGTAACCTTACACACGAAATAACAGAAATATTCATATTGTAACTTTGCAAAATATTCTGAAAGTTATTCAACGAAATCCTGAAACTAAATCTCGAAGGAAATCGATCAAACACCCAGTATGAAGGAAAGATAACTGCTTTATTGAAGAAACTTTGAAGAATCAAAAAGGGTCTACTTTCAGAGGATTGTAGGAAGGTTCAGGTCGAACCAATCTCAAGTTATTAAAGAGGGCTTTGTGATCAAATCAAGAAGGCAGAAAGTAAGCTAAACTGTGACGTATGCTGTGAAGAAAGCCCGAGTCGGACGGCTTGTTGTGTGACCAAAGCATCTCCGGGTCGGGTCGAGCAAGTCGGTGCGTGATCAAGACTTGTCTCTAAGTGATAACCACTTTGTATTCGAGATCATTACTTAGTGGATTCACTCCGGGGAGTTGGAGAAGAGAGGAGTAGAAGAATTACCCGTCTTGAACCTCTATAAAATTTACTTGTGTGTTTACATTTCAACATATTTACATTCCTACTTTTCATATTTATATACACTTTGATAATTTGCTATCAGCGATAAATAACAAAGTGCTAAAACCAAGTGTTAAAAAACAATGTTAATCAAATTGAGGTGTTAAGTCTTAGTAAGAAAAAAATTCATCAGCCCAGTTAAAGTTTAGTCTAAGCAGTTGATTATTCTATCGGCAGCTCTTTGAGTGCATTGAGTGGCTAACTCTCTTGATTAACTAACTTAGCTGTCCCTCAAGGACTTAGTGTAATTAACTTTGTCATTATTTTAAAGGACTAAAATCGAAAAGTTGGTAAGGTTTATTCAACCCCAGCTAAACGCCTCACACCCGCCGGACACCTGTGTTGCTTGTTAAGACGGATAATGCACTTATGTTGATACAAAATGATGCTTTCTAGCATTGGGTTATTTTGAATATTTTTGTTGTGGCTTTGTGTAGATTGATTAGTTTATATAATTGTATGTTTATCTGATTATTGACACTTGTTATTATGTTTAATATTTTTGTCAATATTTTTGCAAAGGGAGTATGCATCGATTCTTGCAAAAGTTGTCATGCCTTGAATACAGGATGTTGTTGATATAATTCCACTACTTGAAAATGCAGAAGGGTTACGTGGAATGCACAATTTTGCGAAAGTCAAGCGGCCATTTTCACCTCGTCACATGGGAGTATGTGGGAGGAGGTACTAGAAGTGGGAGGGTGGGGCTGGAGAAAAAATGTGAGCAAATATTGATGATATCTGAGAAATAAGTGCGTTACGATTTGTTTGGATGGTATGAATGAGCGAGAGGAATTGAATGCGAGAGAGAGGCGGAGAAGTTTGTTTGGAACAACGTAGGATTATAGCAAAGCGATGTTGATGTTTTTTATTTTGAACAAATGGTTGAACAATATATGTTGTTTTGGATTTTTAAATTTGTGGTAGGGTTTGATTTAATTTTAGAATTGTTAAGCGGGATGTAAATGCTCACATCATGATATTGGTATAACATACAGCGTCATCTATACGAGTAAGTTTTTGATTGTTTGCACGCTGATCGTTGCTCAGTCATATTATTAATCTCCTTTGTTCCGATAAAATATATCAAGGTATATTTTCATTATACATTGTGTAGTGAAGCATGGAACATAGAGCGATAAAAAAACAACATTGTTCATGTTCATAAGCGATTTTATAAGAACCATTGTTTGGTACATGTTTTTATCTTAATTTTTGATGATTTTATTTTGTCACCAAACAATAATGTTTTTAAGGTTGTCAAATACTCTAAATGATTTAAAATAGTTTTAATATTTTAGGAGTATTTCGCCAGTTTATTTTTCAATAATATTGGACAACCGTTTAATGATTTTTATATCAATGGTTTTTACTTATAAACAAAGTTTCTAAATGTTGTCTAAATACTTCCGATTGGTTAAAATGTTTTACTAAATTTTAGGAGTATTTCTTAGGTTTTATTCCTCAACAAAAAATTGGACAACATTTACGTCTCTTAATTCGTGGGTCATCTATAGGGCCTTAGTGCCTAAGATGATTTTGAAGCAGGAAATAAAACGGAAGAAAAATCAAGCCGAGTCGACCCGATGCATGCAGGCGTCGACAGTCGGTCGACCCATTGTGGTCGTAATACACCGCAAGTTTGGTCTGAAACAGAACATTATTTTCTCAACGAAACATTTAGGGGGACCGGTTGAAGTCGAAATTAGACCGGTCGAAGTACGTCGACCGATGCGTCTGTGTAAATTCACGTATTCGTTTAAACTTCTATTTATGTGCGACCGGTATACGTGCTTTAATGACAAAAAATATGACCGTTTGACGACGAGACACATTTCCTTAAATTGTGGGTTGATTTCTATGACTATATTCTTGATTTTAATTGTATTTTACGCAGATTTTCAATCCCAGAGAGCCTATGCTTGATCAATCATCTCCTATAAATAGAGGAAGTTTTGGAGCAGCAATACAACAATTGAGATACAACACAACAAAGATACATGACAAATATTTGTTCTTCATTTGTTATTATTAACATTGTATTTTGCCTAGCTTTTCACTTTCACATCCTTGAGGTCTAGGCTATTCTTGATTACACTTTGCACTCAAATTGTAATATTCTTTATTGATTGTAATCTTGATTTTTGGTTATCATTCAAACACGAGATATCCTTGTGAGTGTTAATGGTAGAGCACTGCTTGGATGATCTAGGTGATGAGGTGCAAGAAGATTGTGGTGATCTTATTGAGGTGAAGAATTTGGTATTCTTCAAGGTTGAAGATTGTGGTAATCTTCTGAGTCTTGGATTGAAGAAAGATTATGGCTGTCTTCAAGGGAAGTTAGTAATCTCGAAAGGTGGTGTTGAAGAGTGGTGCTCTTCAAGGTGTTGTAAGTTAATTTATTATTAATTTTGGTAATTAATAAAGTCTTTCTTTGAAATCCATCCAGGATATCTTTGGGGTGGTAGTAGATAGGCCACAGGTGGGTTGAACTACTATAAATCGGCGGCGTGTTCATTTACATTGGTACCTTTATTATTGTGTTTGAGCATTTGGTTAAAAAAAAAGAGCGAAATGAAAGATGGAGATAATCTATTCACCCCCATACAGATTATCGTAGCGGCTTAGACTTACAAGTGGTATCAAAGCCAAACTCTTTGGCAAGCTCGTTTACATCAGGTGAAGAGAAATGATGGGTACATTCTGAGCCAAACTCAACTATCAAAACTCCACCGCAAGCCACCACTATTTGATTCCAAAAATTTTATATTTTGGAAAGAAGGAATGGAATGTTACAAGGTTGCGGGTTTGATATTTGGAACACCCGTCATAAATGGAGAATCGATCCGATGAAAGATACCACACCTTATCGAAAGGCTTCAAAGAGCTTCGATGATGAAGAGAAGAAAATCATCTCCTTAAGCGGTAAAAACTCTTAATATTTGTATTGTTCATTTACTAATTTGGAATATGAACATATTGTACCAGTCGATCGGCACATAAAGTATGGCGAAAATTAGAAGCCATCTATGGAGTATTTGCAAATGAAGGAGTCGAACAAAAGCTGCTCCCTAATACCGAGGATACGGCTCAAATCAGGAACAAGCCTCTTACAACTTCCAACTAGAAGAAGTTGAACATTGTCTTATGGGCATCAAAGAAGAAAGCAGGTATGTGCCAAACCCTCTACTTCCTATGATATTGTTATTAAAAAATGATTATAGTGATTTGGAAAATGATTTTGATAATCTTTAAGATGGTCCAAAGCTTGCTTATTAAGTACAAGAGGTGAAAAATGAATTCAATGTTTTGAAAAATGATAAAGATAGTTTATTCACTTCCTATGAATCACTATCGTAGTGCTCACACCACCACACTTGACAAGGTTAGAGACCTTGAAAAAAGAAAATAGTACTCTTTATTGAGGATATTAATTGCTTGAAAAATGATTTATCAAAATCAAACTTGAGTACCAATAAAATGTCCAATATTGTTGATATTCATAAAATGTGACAAAGGACTTGATCATAAGTCTAGTATTTATTAATCATGTGAAAAAGAATCAGAATCACTATGCATATTGGCCATTATGCTCTAAATTTATTAACACCTGCTTTGTGCGGTATTAAAAGGGTCATACGGTAAATATTTGTCGAGCTGAAATAGCTCACAGTATTATTGGAGACCTAAAAGTCTCAAGCTAATCCTAAAGGACCCAAACACATGAGGTACCACAAAATAATGTTTATTAGATTGCAATGAAATAATAATAGGAGAAAATTCATGCTGCCAAGGCAATCAAATGAACATCTCATTTGATCAAAGAAGAAAAATCATTTTTTCAACAAAATCAATTTCTAGAGGGATATAATCAAAATGGAAGAACACAATCATTGGAAATGGCAAAAGAAATCATCAACAAGATGATTTTCAAAGAAAGAAGAGACCATCAACGATGGGGAGAGGTAACAAACACTTGGAAATGGAATAATCCAAAGAACCGTCATCCAGCAAGTGGCTTCTCAGGGAAGAACTCTAATATCGACAATGGGAAAAGACACACCCGTAGGCCGAGCGTAATTGGTAAACAGTATCTCTGACTTTATATATACGTTTATTTAATTATATGCATATTTTATTTGTGTCTTAATTGCAAAATGAGTTTTCAATTTTTTAGGTCTTTAATATATTTGTAGGTTTCAAAATTTTTAAAGAAGACCTTGCATGATATTTCTAAAAACTCTTGTGGATTAAATTAGACCTATGTGGTTTATTATCTCTTATGTTTTTTTTTTATAGCATAAGCATTTTTGATATCTCCTGTACTTGCACCCTTGTGTTGTTGTACAGAAATTTTGTTTAAGTGTGAAGGATATATACATCTCTCATATTCATTGGGTATTCGTCATCAAAGTCCTCTTAAACTATCAGTATGTTCACTCGTATTTCTCTTAGAACTAAAATGTTATGCTTATGCACATATCTTTGAATGTTTCATTTCAACCCCTTAAGTGCCCCTAAATAATTTTGCAAATTTTAAAAAGAGACACTACTCGTTAAGTCGTTTTCTCGGATATATGTTTTCAAAAACGTGTTGTTGGACACAGTCGGAAATTATCTTTGCAAAGTATTAAAACTTTTTAGGGTGAAAAATCGAATTTTAGAAAATTACGGGAAAAGAAAAGAATTGCCTTGGGGCGAGGTCATGAGGGCGACAGTCGCACCCTACCTCGACCAGTCGTGAGGCTATTTTACTAGTTAAAATGTCATCTTTTTAAGCGAACCCCTCAATCCTCAAAATACAAACGGCAGTAGCAAAATCAACTTTTTCTCTAAAATCTTCAATTCTTCATCAATCTTTACGATTTTTTATTGCTAATCCTCTTATTTCACAAGAATTTCACATATATAATCACTCCAAGAGAGTGCACCGATCGAAATCCCATCTCAGCGTAGAAGGGGTGGAGAGGGCTCTTCGAAAATGAAGCAGAAGAAGCGAACAAAAAGGATATTAAGGCTACGGCAGCTAAAGAAGGTGATAGTTCAAAATCCATTACTCTCGAGGCACAAATTCGAACTCCATGAGTAATTTAACCAAAATTGCCGTTGGGCGAAAGGTAAAAAATCTTTTATTCCTCAAGCTCCTCATTCCCACAGTGTTCTTAATTTCATCAATAAATATACGGGATAGTACTGAAGATTCGGGGAATAGGAGAAAAAAAATCGATTGCTCGGACTAAAATGTGTCGTTTTAATATATATTTAAATGAATATCCAGCTAATGAGATTAACTGGGAAGCGAGTTGGATGATGTTTTTATGGGAGCATCTTTTGTCTTATATGATGATATTATCCAACTCTTTTACTTCGCAATATGTTAGGTGCAATATGATGTTGAAGAAGCCGATTGCCGTTAATTAAGTTTTGTAAGAAGTGCGTCATTTAGGTGGACTCCTAATGATATTTGTCGAACTTTTCGTGTTAGAGAAGGTGGTTGTGACTATTTTCTTGTGGTACTTGGGAATGATGAAATGTTGGGGGTGTCCGGCAGAAAAAGTTAAGACATATTTAGGCGTATGGCCGAAGTATTCGTGTTGGCGATGACATGAGCATCGTATTTTATACGTTATTGTCGCCCTCTTGTGTTGTGGAAGGCGGGTAAGATGCACAGCAACATGGATTATTTTCGAACATAAGGTGCTTAGAGGAAGCGAAAGCAACTTTGGCGTATACTTATTCAATGT